>CAWUFW010001384.1:1200000-1587500 GCA_963921515.1 Calotriton arnoldi
CTATGACATGTGTTGGTCTTCAGATGTGGCTCTGGGCTGGGCTCCCTTTCATACTGTATGTAGTTGTTTAATATTTAAAAAACAAGAAGACATTATATAGTTTAAATAACAAATAAAAAAAATTACAGTAGGGAGAGGGGTGGTACGGGGGAGGTCCTGAGGGTTGTGGCAGTGGGTGTTGTGTCCTTCTTGGGTGTGGGAAAAACTATAGGTTAAATGAACATTATAATTAGAAGTTAGCATTAAAAAAAACATTGAAATTCACTGAAAAACCATAGGTTTCAGGGACGTTATAGATAGAAATTAGTATTTAAAAAACCTTTGAAATTCACTGAAAAAAACATAGGTTTCAGGCACGTTATAGTTAGAAATTGGCATTTAAAAAACCTTTGAAATTCACTGAAAAAACCATAGGTTTCAGGCACGTTATAGTTAGAAATTAGCATTTAAAAAACCTTTGAAATTCACTGAAAAACCATAGGTTTCAGGCATGTTATAGTTAGAAATTAGCATTTAAAAAACCTTAGAAATTCACTGAAAAAACCATAGGTTTCAGGGACGTTATAGTTAGTTGGACATTTTACTCATACAAAACCATAGAAATTCCACCGTTATAGTTAGTTCAGCAAACTATAACTCGCGCCCCCGCAATGCACTGCTGATGACGTCACATATTACATCATTCATGACATGATCAGTGACATCACTGATGACATCACTGATGACATCACTGATAACATCACTGATGACATCATCCATGTGACAATCTGATGCACCTCCTCACACACTAATATAACCTTTGATACACTCACTGTAAAATACAGACTACCATTTTCGATAGCATTGACACACTAATACCAGTTACTACATACCCACTCAGTGATTCCTAGGTCTACACACACATCTACCCATTCACCCATACAATCAGTCATACATGCAGTCACTGATCAATAGAACACTATCAAATGCACTCATACACCTATATAGACATTGACACACCAGCACTCATCCTAGTTAGTTATGTACTCTTCCTAGTCACTCATGCAAAGAATCAATCACAGTTCCATTTACTCACGTACAGAGTTATACACACACCAGCTCATTTATTCATACAGATAGTAACGCATACTTAGTCTCTTATATAATCACTAATACAAGTATATACTCATACATACAGCCACTCTCACAATCACTGACTCTCACGTATAGTCATTTCTATACACCAACTGTCACATACACTGCCTTTTATATATGTACTTAGCTGGACATGGGCACTTAGACATCAATTCCCTCACCAAGACGCCCATACACACACTTACCCACCCATACAACTGTTTCCACATGCACTCTTAAACTCATACACCCTGTCAATCAACCACTAACACATCTATGCATAGAGTCACACACCCCCCACCCAACCACAAACACACTCAGTCTCCTATACAAATATGCAGGCAACTAATCAATAACCCATATAGACATTCATGTAGCTACTGACCAACCGACGCAGCAGCTTACACAACAATAGACAGAGTGATACAGACATTCACACACTTTAGACACTAACCCATGTATTCAGTAAGATACATTTAATCATTCACTTAAACAGTCAGTCACACACCTACTAAATCCTCCATCCATATATATATATATTCACTGAAAAAAACCATAGGTTTCAGGCACGTTATAGTTAGAAATTAGCATTTAAAAAACCTTACAAATTCACTGAAAAAACCATAGGTTTTAGGGACAGTTATAGTTAGTTGGACATTGCACTCGTCCAAAACCGTGAAATTCCCCCGTTATAGTTAGTTCAGCTAACTATAACTCGCGCCCCCGCCATGCACTGCTGATGACGTCACATATTACATCACTCATGACATGGTCAGTGACCTCACTGATGACATCACTGATGACATCTCAAATGACATCACTGATGACATCATCCAGTGACTGTGTGTTTCTGTAAAGTTTAAATATTTTTAATATTTATAGGGAAAGGCGTATTGAAGAATGAGTGGGTGTATAAGTGTCTGTATGGATGATTTAGTAGGTGCGTGACTAACTCTATAAGTGAGTGATTAAAAGTATCTTACTGAATGCATGGGTTAGTGACTAAACTGGGTGAATGTCTGTATCCGTCTGTCTGTTGCTGTGTAAGTGGCTGCATGGGTTTGTGAATAGCTACATGAGTGTCTATATGAGTTATTGATTGGTTGTCTGAATATCTGTATGGGTGCCTGAGTGTTTGTGTGGCTGGGGTGTGTGCGACTCTGTGCATAGATGTGTGAGTGGGTGATTCACTGGGTGGATGGTTTCAAGAGTGCATCTGTGATAGACTGTATGGGTGGGTAAGTGTGTGTAAGAGTGTGTTAGTGAGTGAATGTATGTCCCAGTGGTACATGTGTGAGTAACTACATATGTAAAAGCAGTATATATGTGTGTTGGAGTATATAAATAGCTATAAGCGAGAGTGTGTGATTGTGAGAGTGACTGTATGGATGAGTGTGTGCTTGTATCAGTGATTGTATAAGAGCGTAAGAATGTGCTAGTATTTGTATGAGTAAGTGAGCTGGTGTGTGTATAACTGTATAGGTGAGTAAATGGCAGTGTGTTTAATTATTTGCATGACTGACTAGGTGTGTGAGTACCTCTATGGATGAGTGGCGGTGTTTGAGTGTCTATATAGGAGTATGAGTACATATGATAGTCCTGTACTGAGGGACCGTAAGTATGAGTGACTGTACGGGTGAGTGAGTTAATGTGTGTGTGTAGACCTAAGAATCAGTGAGTGGGTATGTAGTTATTGGTGTTGGAGTGTCTATGGTTTTGCGAATGGCAGTCTGTAATTTAGAGTGGGTGTATCAAAGGTTATATTAGGGTGTGAGGAGGTGCATCAGATTATCACGTGGATGATGTCATCAGTGATGTCATCAGTGATGTCATTTGTGATGTCATCAGTGATGTCATCAGTGATGTCACTGACCATGTCATGAGTGATGTAATATGCCACGTCATCAGCAGTGCATTGCGGGGGCGCGAGTTATAGTTAGCTGAACTAACTATAACGGGGGAATTTCACGGGTTTTGTACGAGTGCAATGTCCAACTAACTATAACTGTCCCTAAAACCTACGGTTTTTCAGTGAATTTGTAAGGTTTTTTAAATGCTAATTTCTAACTATAACGTGCCTGAAACCTATGGTTTTTTCAGTGAATTTCAAAGGTTTTTTAAATGCTAATTCCTAACTATAACATGTCTGAAACCTATGGTTTTTTTCAGTGAATTTCAAAGGTTTTGTAAATGACAATTTTTAAATGTATTAATTGTTATATTTATTTTTTTGATACTGATTTACTACATTTTTTTAAACTATTTATTTTTAGATATTTTATTTTTTAAATTACATTGTAATTACATTATACATTACATTACAAAATATACTTTCTCAGAATGAATTACTTTAGTTTAAATACTTTGCAAATAGGCAATAGACTTTTAAGTACAGTAGTTACAGTTGTTGCAATGGGCAACACAATTTCAAACACAATGCAACATTGAGCTCAATGTGAATTTCTAGTTAAATGCAATTAGTTACTTTATGGATTACTTTTCTAACTACAGGACTGGATCCTAGATTCAGTCCTGGGACATCTCCTGTAAACAGTTGAGTAAAAGCGTTTTGGTTACAGTAGTGATTTTTAAGGAATATTATTGTATTTTAAAAGTTGACAGAAACTTTTTCACATAGAATCACCAATGTTATCCTATGGGAGGAAATTCACTTAGCAGGTAAGTAGTGTTATCGTTACTTTTTCTTACTCAGTGGTGGATCCTGGATCCAGCACTGGTGAATCTCCTGTACACAGTTGAAAGAATGCGTTTAAGTCATACAGGCGATTTTTAAGGAATATTTGTAGTTTGTGAAAATCAACACTTTGAAACTTTTCTGCTGAAAACCAGACAATAGATTCCTATGGAAGGAAATACAAGTTACTGGTAAGTACGGTTAGAATTACTTTTCAGGGTCAGTGCTGGGCTAAAAGATGCAGCACTGGGTTCTCTCCTGATAACAGGTGAGTAAATCAGAATTCGTAGTTCGGCTGATTTTAGAGGAATATTATAAATTTCCAAAACTCCACACTTAGAAGAATTTCCAAGTGAAACCAGTCAATGTTAGCCTATGGAAGGAAATTCAAGTTACTGGTAAGTACGGTTAGAATTACTTTTCAGGATCTGTACTGGGCTCAAAGATGCAGCACTGAGGTCTCTCCTGATAACAGGTGAGTAAATCGGAATTCGTAGTTCTGCTGATTTTAGAGGAATGTTTGTATGTTTCAAAAATCGATACAGAAACTTTTTCAGCAAAAAGCAGGCAATGATATCCTATGGAAGGAAATTCAAGTTACTGGTAAGTACGGTTAAAATTACTTTTCAGGATCAGTACTGGGCTCAAAGATGCAGCACTGAGGTCTCTCCTGATAACAGGTGAGTAAATCGGAATTCGTAGTTCGGCTGACTTTAGAGGAATATTATAAAGTTCCAAAACTCCACACTTAGAAGAATTTCCAAGTGAAACCAGTCAATGTTAGCCTATGGAAGGAAATTCAAGTTACTGGTAAGTACGGTTAGAATTACTTTTCAGGATCTGTACTGGGCTCAAAGATGCAGCACTGAGGTCTCTCCTGATAACAGGTGAGTAAATCGGAATTCGTAGTTCTGCTGATTTTAGAGGAATGTTTGTATGTTTCAAAAATCGATACAGAAACTTTTTCAGCAAAAAGCAGGCAATGATATCCTATGGAAGGAAATTCAAGTTACTGGTAAGTACGGTTAAAATTACTTTTCAGGATCAGTACTGGGCTCAAAGATGCAGCACTGAGGTCTCTCCTGATAACAGGTGAGTAAATCGGAATTCGTAGTTCGGCTGACTTTAGAGGAATATTATAAAGTTCCAAAACTCCACACTTAGAAGAATTTCCAAGTGAAACCAGTCAATGTTAGCCTATGGAAGGAAATTCAAGTTACTGGTAAGTACGGTTAGAATTACTTTTCAGGATCAGTACTGGGCTCAAAGATGCAGCACTGAGGTCTCTCCTGATAACAGGCGAGTAAATCGGAATTCGTAGTTCTGCTGATTTTAGTGGAATATTTGTATGTTTCAAAAATCGACACAGAAACTTTTTCAGCAAAAAGCAGGCAATGATATCCTATGGAAGGAAATTCAAGTTACTGGTAAGTACGGTTAAAATTACTTTTCAGGATCAGTACTGGGCTCAAAGATGCAGCACTGAGGTCTCTCCTGATAACAGGTGAGTAAATCGGAATTCGTAGTTCGGCTGATTTTAGAGGAATATTATAAAGTTCCAAAACTCCACACTTAGAAGAATTTCCAAGTGAAACCAGTCAATGTTAGCCTATGGAAGGAAATTCAAGTTACTGGTAAGTACGGTTAGAATTACTTTTCAGGATCAGTACTCGGCTCAAAGATGCAGCACTGAGGTCTCTCCTGATAACAGGCGAGTAAATCGGAATTCATAGTTCTGCTGATTTTAGTGGAATATTTGTATGTTTCAAAAATTAACACTTAGAAACTTTTTCAGCAAAAAGCAGGCAATGATATCCTATGGAAGGAAATTCAAGTTACTGGTAAGTACGGTTAAAATTACTTTTCAGGATCAGTACTCGGCTCAAAGATGCAGCACTGAGGTCTCTCCTGATAACAGGTGAGTAAATCGGAATTCGTAGTTCGGCTGATTTTAGAGGAACATTTGCACAATGGTGAAGGAAGGGGGTGGGGCCTGAGGTGACATGTCTGCAAACACGCCCTGTGGTCCGTTTTAAGTTGGAGAATTAATTCCTCCTCAATCCCGAGGGTTCCTAGGGGCCAACTAGCCCACCAGATACCTCCAGTATGCACCAGAGAGCTGCGTTGCAGAGAGGTGTTCAGAGGCCACGCCCCTTTTTGCACCTCTCTGCAACGCAGCTCTGTGGCGCATTCTGGACGTACCTGGTGGGCTAGTTGGCCCCCAGGGACCCTCAGGATTGAAGGGGATTTAATTCCCCATCTTAAAACGCGCCACGGGGCCTGTTTGCACACATGTCACCTTTAGCCCCGCCCCCTCCCTTCACCACTGTGCAAACGCACCCCGTGGCACGTTTTAAGTTGGGGGATTAAGTCCCCTTGAATCCTGAGGGTCCCTGGGGTCCAACTATCCCCCCAGGTACCTCCAGTAAGCGCCACAGTGCTGCGTTGCAGAGAGGTGTAAAAAGGGGCGTGGCCTGGACCACCTCTCTGCAACCCAGCCCTGTGGCGCTTACTGGAGGTACCTGGTGGGCTAGTTGGCCCCCAGGGACCCCCAGTATTGAATGGGAATTATTTCTCCAATTTAAAACGCGCCACAGGGCGCGTTTGCAGAGTGGTTAAGGGAGGGGCGGGGCCTGACGCTCGATCGCGTCTTTTTCTTTCTTTTTGTTTTTTTGAAGGGGGCTGTGTGGCCCCCTTCTTTTACTTTTGTGGCCCTGGGGACCCCATCCCCCAGGGCCTTATGCCTTTTTCCTTTTTAAAAAAAAATACTGTAGGGGAAGGGGGCCGCGTGGCCCCCCTCCCGTGGCCGATTCCGGCCCCGGGGACCCCATCCCTTGGGGCATGGCCACTTTTTGAGACATATTTTTGGAGGAGGGGGGCTGCGTGGCCCCCCTCCTAAGGCCTCTATTGGCCCCGAGGACCCCATCCCCCGGGGCCAGCCTTTATTTGTTTTTTTAAAAATTATTTTTGGGGAGGGGGGCCGCGTGGCCCCCCTCCCGGGCCACTACTTGCCCCGGGGACCCCATCCCCCGGGGCTGGCCCTATCCTTTGGGGTCTGTGGGGGGACCCCAACTCCCCCACGGACCCTGCCGGCTCCCCGCCTCCTGCGAGAGCCGGCATTGCTTTTCCACATGGGGAGCTGCTAACATGCAGCTCCCCGTGTGGAAAAGCAATGTGCTTTGGATATTGGAAGAGAGAGCAGGTTTCCTGCTCTCTCTTCCAATATCCAAAGCAGTTTGCAATGACAGGACGGGAGCCGCAAGGCTCCCGTCCTGTCATTGCAAACTACAGTGTCCCGGGGTAGGCACCCCGGGACACTGCAGGAGCCGGCCCTGGGGGGTGGCGGTCCCCAGGGCCACCACAGGCTCCAGGAGGGGGACGCGCAGCCCCCCTCCCCACATCTGCATAGCCCGGGGAGGTGGTGGTCCCCGGGGCTTCGGGGGTCTGAAACGGACCCCCACATTTGTTTAATTAGTGCCCCGGGGAGGTGGCGGTCCCCGGGGCATGCACGAGCCCCCCACACAGGTTAATTTATTTTTAAAAAAGAAGCCCGGGGGTGGCGGTCCCGGGGCTGCGGGAGGGCCCAGAGCCCTCCCGCACCATTTTTCTACAAAGCCCTGGGGGGTGGCGTTCCCCGGGGCTTGGGGGGGCCTTAGAGGCCCCCCAACATAAATATACATTAACCCCCGCATGCCCCCGGGACTTGGCCCACCCGGGGGCCAATTAACCATGAAGCGCGGGAGCCCGCGCTTCGTTTTTTTTTTTTTTATTGGCAGGATCCGCGCACCCAGCGCGTTTTTTGCCTATTTTTTTTTTTTTTTAAATAATACTTTTTTGGGCCCTGGGGGTCCTTGTAGGACCCCCTGAGCAGGCCTAGGGGGTCAGGGTGTTTCTACCCTGCCCCCTTTTTGCCTTTTTTGCGTCTGTTTTCATCTTTTCTTGTGCCTCGGTTCTACCGAGGCACAAGATGGCTGCCAACACTTCCTAGTTTGGAGTGTTGACAGCCAATTAGCATACAGCTCGTGATCGGGAGGGTGCGCGGATCCACCGCGGCCATAGATATTGAAACTTTTATTTTGGATTTTCTCAGCAACTACTGAACGGATTTACACCATTTTTAAAAAGGGTGCTTTCTGAACCAAGCACTACCTTTATTCCAAATTTGGTGTAATTCCGTTCAGCAGTTTTTGCTGTAGCCTTGCATAAGATTTCCTATGGGAAATTGATTTTTTCACTCTTATTTTTTTAATTTCTCCGCAACTACTGAACGGATTTACACCATTTAAAAAAAAGTTCGCTTTCTGAACCAAGTGCTACCTTTTTGCAAAATTTGGTGTAATTCCGTTCAGCAGTTCGGGCTGTAGCCGTGGCTAAAATTTCCTATGGGAATTAACATGGAGAAAACATGTTTTGGGACCCCCCTTTTTTCTCGGCCCCTGCTTGATGAATCACCCCGAAACTTTCAAGACAGGAGCGGACCGGAGCGCCCCACTAGTTTTGAAAATTTTGCGATGATTCGTCAAACGACGCCAAGATTATTGGGAATAGAATGTTACGAATTTCCTATGGATAATAGGTCCTAACTATAACTATCTACTGGCGACCGCCAGTAGATAATATATATATATATATATATATATTAATCCACACGCACAACAGCTTCCGCGGCGTAAGTAGAGGAGCACTCACAGGTCCTTGTTGCAAATTATTTATTCAATGCACAAACCCCCCGCACTGACAGACGCGTTTCGGCTATCTGCCTTCTTCGATGTCAGTGACCCCAAGTGTATGACACATATTTAAAGTGAAAAACGTGATTCAATAGGTTAAAAAAAATAAACATCAAAACAAAAGAGGGCCTCGTAAAGTTACTGCATAATGCACAATACATGGCGGCCATCTTAAGACTTGGCTAAAATTTCCTATGGGAATTAACATGGAGAAAACATGTTTTGGGACCCCCCTTTTTTCTCGGCCCCTGCTTGATGAATCACCCCGAAACTTTCAAGACAGGAGCGGACCGGAGCGCCCCACTAGTTTTGAAAATTTTGCGATGATTCGTCAAACGACGCCAAGGTTATTGGGAATAGAATGTTACGAATTTCCTATGGATAATAGGTCCTAACTATAACTATCTACTGGCGACCGCCAGTAGATAATATATATATATATTAATCCACACGCACAACAGCTTCCGCGGCGTAAGTAGAGGAGCACTCACAGGTCCTTGTTGCAAATTATTTATTCAATGCACAAACCCCCCGCACTGACAGACGCGTTTCGGCAATCTGCCTTCTTCGATGTCAGTGACCCCAAGTGTATGACACATATTTAAAGTGAAAAACGTGATTCAATAGGTTAAAAAAAATAAACATCAAAACAAAAGAGGGCCTCGTAAAGTTACTGCATAATGCACAATACATGGCGGCCATCTTAAGACTTGTTCCTAATTTAGTAAAAACAATGCAAGTTGATCAGTGCTTCAAAACCATATATCATTATATACAACTATTTACATGTGGTCAAAAGTTAAACCTATATAACCATTTATATGTACATTTACGATGGATTAATCTAAAGATACAAAAAATCTTAGGAAAATTTCTAGATGTTACGCCCATCTTTGTTTACTAAGTCAGACCTTAAGAAAAGTAGCGGATTGTACCGTGGTTAAATACATATATCCCGCCTAGATGACAATTCATCCTTATACCTCTAAAAAGTAATAGTGTTCTGACTTAAAAAAGAAAAAACGCATGGTTGTTCAAAAAGACCACTCGAAGCACCGTGAACTGTACAAAATTGTGCCCTGAATGGGCAAACCAAAAACAAAGCCATGAACGTGAGGGAACCTTAAAAACAATTCATTTGTATATTTTGAGGGAATTAACACTCATGATAGACTCTTAACACAGTATCAGTACTTTTCAGAAAATGGAATACATGGTCATGGTGCAGAAGGGGAATACAATCAGAATAATGGCTAGTTAATCAAGGTGTGACCATAATTCCTCATCAAAGTTAAGGCCTAAGGGAACCCTGGTTTGAAGATCTATTATATATTTAGATTCCAGGGCCCTCAGTGCCCTTGTTCTATCCCCACCTCTTTCATTCTTGGCCACCTGATCAATACAGAAAAATTTAAGCAGTTTGGGATCACTTTTATGCATAGATTCAAAATGGCGTGCCATCGAGTATGTCTGATCTTTTTTAGTGATGGCACGCATGTGTTCCAGAATACGTTTCTTTGCTGGATGGATAGTACTGCCCACATACCTTTTCGGACAGGGGCATTCTAACACATAAACAGTGAATTCTGAGTTACAATTCAGTAGGCGATTGATCTTTCTAACCTTTCTACAGGTCACCCCACTTTCCAAACTTTCATATTCCAAAACCTTATGGCTTTGTTTACATGCCTTACAATTAAGGCATGGAAAGAAACCTCTTAGCATATTTTTTGGCTGTGTTGATGGCTGGAAGTGACTATGTACTAGTTGATCGCCTATTGACTTGCAACGTCTGTATGTGATCAAAGGATATTCTGGAATAGCTTTTTTTTAAATTGAATCTGTTTTGAGAATATGCCAGTTTTTCTTAAAAATGTGTACTACTTTAGGAGATTTAACATTGTAGCGTGTGATCATTCTAACCGGGGTAACAGTAGATGTATTCACAGATTTGCCCCCTTTAGGTATTAGCAGTTGTAATCTCTCTACCTTCTCCGCTTTTTGGGATGCCTGTTGTAATACCGCCGAGGAGTACCCCCTATGCTTAAATCTTTGGAGAGCCTGATCTCTGGCCTTTTCATATTCTCCAGGGGCCGTACAATTTCGTTTAAGACGGAGAAATTCTCCGTACGGAATGTTTCTAATCATACTTTTAGGGTGGAAGCTGTTAGCATGAAGCAGAGCATTCCCAGCTGTGGGTTTCCTATATAGACGGGTTGCAATTTTAGCATTATCTGCATAAACCTCTACGTCCAGATAGCAGACACTGCTATCACTGATTTGGCCACTAAACTGCAAATTAAGATCATTATTATTAAGGAAGATAACATATTCCTCCGCACCTGTACGTGTGCCCTTCCACACGATGAAAAGATCATCAATGTAGCGGGCCCATAATACAATATGATCCAGCCACCGTTCCGGCGAGTCCCGCCAGGCCACGTGCTTCTCCCACCAGCCAACAAAAAGATTCGCATAGCTGGGGGCGAAGCACTTGCCCATCGCAGGCCCCTGATGTTGCTTGTACAGTTGCCCCGAAAAAATAAAAATATTATTCTCAAGGCAGAAGGCAAGCATGGCCAACAGCATCTCATTGTGTGTGATATATTTGAGCGGTCGCTTCTCTATAAACCATCTCACAGCCTCCATCCCATCTTTATGTTTAATACAGGTGTATAGGCTGGTTATATCTAGCGTAATGAGAAGCATGTCCTCCTCCCACACAACATCCTCAATTATTCTTAGAAAATCTCCAGTATCTTTAATATAGGAGCTAAGATCCCTTACCCATGGTGCCAGATAGGAATCTATATAAGTAGAGCAGTTTTCCAATAGGCTACCAATAGATGCTACAATTGGACGCCCTGGTGGTCTACTGGCGTTTTTATGGATTTGTGGGAGGTGATAGAATGTAGGAACTACTGGATATTCACAGAATAAAAAATTATATTCATCTGTGTCAATCAAGCCCTCCCCAGGTAGGGGTATATGTATATATATATATGCCAAGGTGTATTGAAGAATGAGTGGGTGTATGAATGTCTGAATGGATGATTTAATAGGTGCATGACTGACTGTATAAGTGAGTGATTAAACGTGTCTTACTAATGCATGGGTGACTGACTAATCTGTATGAATGTCTGTATCAGTCTGTCAGTTGGTGTGTAAGTGGCTGCTTGGGTTGGTAAGTAGCTATATGAGTGTCTATATGGGTTTTTTATTGGTTGTCTGAGTACCTGAATGGGTGCATGATTGTCTGTGTGGGTGGTTGGGTATGCGTGACTCCCTGCATGGATGTGTGAGTGGGTGATTCACTGGGTGTATGGGTTCAAGAGTGCATCTGTGAGGGGCTGTATGGGTGGGTGAGTGTGTGTATGGCTGTGATGGTGAGTTAATGGATATCTCAGTGGTACATGTGTGAGTAACTACATATGTGAAAAGCAGTATATGTGAGTATTGGAGTATATAAATGATTATATGTGAAAGTGAGTGATTGTGAGAGTGGCTGTATGGATGAGTGTGTGCTTGTGTCTGTGATTGTATAAGAGAGTTAGTATGTGTTAGTATCTGTATAAATAAGTGAGGTGGTGTGTGTATAACTGTGTAGGTGAGTAAATGGGAGTGTGATTGATTCTTTGCATGACTGACTAGCTGTGTGAGTAACTCTATGGGTGAGTGGCAGTGTGTGAGTGTCTATATGGGTGTATGAGTTCATATGATAGTGGCTGTATTGATGAGTGACTGCATGTATGAGTGACTGTATGGATGAGGGAGTGGATGTGTGTGTAGACCTAGGAATCAGTGAGTGGCTATGTAGTAACTGATATTGGTGTGTCTATGGTTTCGAGAATGGCAGTCTGTATTTTAGAGTGGGTGTATCAAAGGTTATATTAGGCTGTGAGGAGGTGCATCAGATTATCACATGGATGTTGTCATCAGTGATGTCGCATTTGAGATGTCATCAGTGATGTCACTGACCATGTCATGAGTGATGTAATATGTGACGTCATCAGCAGTGCATTGCGGGGCGCGAGTTATAGTTAGCTCAACTAACTATAACGGCCGAATTTGTCTGGTTTTGTACGAGTGAAATGTCCAACTAACTATAACGTCCCTGAAACCTGTAGTTTTTCAGTGAATTTCTATGGTTTTTTAAATGCTAATTTCTAACTATAACGTCCCTGAAACCTATGGTTTTTTCAGTGAATTTCTATGTTTTTTTAAATGATAATTTCAAACCATAACGTCTTTGAAACCTATGGTTTTTTCAGTGAATTTCTAAGGTTTTTTAAATGCTAATTACTAACTATAACGTCCCTGAATCCTATGGTTTTTTCAGTGAATTTCTAAAGTTTTTTAAAATGCTAATTTATAACTATAAAGTAGCAGTTGGGTTTGCAGAGTGGTGCAGAAAGGGGGCTGGGCCTCCGACCAGCGTTCAGAAATTCCTCTGCGTAGGACTTACAGTATGTGCAAGGAGGGTTTCTTGGTCCCCAAAGTCCCTCAGGAGTAAAGTGGACTTCATCCCCCAACCCGTAGTGTGCCAGGAGGTGCATTTGCAGAGTAGTGGAGAAAGGGGGGTGTGGCCTCCGAAGACCTCTTAGCAATCCCACTGTGTGGAACTTACTGGAGGTAACAGGAGGGGTAGTCGGCCCCCAACGACATCTTTGGAGGCCAACTATCCCTCCTATTATCTCCAGTAAGTCCCACATAACAGGATTTCTAAGTTCTCATAGCAGGCCACGCCCCCTTTTCCCACCACTCTGCAAACGCACCTCCTGGCATGCTCTTGGTTGGGGGATGAAGTCCCCTTCGCTTGTGGGGGTCCTTAGGGGCCAACTAGCCTACCTGTTACCTCCAGTAAGTCCCACACATTTGAATTGCTGAGATGTGGATACAGGCCGTGCCCCCTTTCTCCACCACTCTGCAAACATGCCTCCTGGAGTGCTCTTGGTTGGGAGATGAAGTCCTCTTGCCTCCTGAGGGTCCCTGGGGGCCATCTAGCCCTCCTGATATCTCTAGTAAGCCCCACACAGCTGGATTGCTGAGAGTGATCCGAGGCCTTGCCCCCTTTTTACACCACTCTGCAAACGCACCTCCTGGCGCACTGCTGCTTGGGGGATGAAGTCCACTTTAGTCCTGAGGTCCTCAGGACACAAGAGGACCTCATCGCCCCACCAGCAGTGCGCCAAGAGGCGCGTTTGCAGAGTGGTGTAAAAAGGGGCGTGGCATTGGACCACCTCTTTGCAATCCCACTGTGTGGGGATTACTGGAGGTAACTGGTGGTCTAGTTGGCCCCTAAGGACCCTTAGGATTGAAGGGGACTTAATCCCCCAATCCAGAACGCGCCAGGATCCGTGTTTGCACAGTGGTGCAGGGAGGAGGCGGGGCCTCCGGCGAAATGCCAGCTTTTTAAAATTTGCTTTTTGGAAGGGGGGCTGTGTGGCCCCCTTCCCTTTATTATTTTTGGGCCCTGGGGACCCCATCCTCCAGGGCCTGATCATTTTTATTTTTAAACAGGAAGGGGGCCGAACGGCCCCCCTCCCATGGCCAAATTCGGCCCCGGGGGCCCCATCCCCCGGGGCATGGCCACATATTTAATTTTTTTTAAAATTATTTTTAAGGAGGGGGTCTGTGCAGCCCCTCTCCTGAGGCTATTATTGACCCCAGGGACCCCATCGCCCGGGGCTTTGCCTCGTTCTTTTTTTTTTAAATTTAGGGAGGGGGCTTCGTGGCCGCCATTCCCTTGGCCACTTCTGGCCCTGGGGACCCCATCCCCCGGGACCGGGCCTCATGTTGGGAACCGTGGGGGAGCCCCAATGCCCCCACAGTCCCAGCCGGCTCACCACCTCCTGCGGGAGCCGGAATTGCTTTTGGACAAAGGGAGCTGCTAACATGCAGCTCCCTTTGCCCAAAATCAATTTTGCTTTGCTTCTTGGAAGCGAGAGCAGGTTTCCTGCTCTCGCTTCCAAGAAGCAAAGCAGTGTTTGCCACGGCAGGGTGGGAGCTGTCCTCCCGCCCTACCATAGCAAACGGCAATGTCCCTGGGGTGGGCACCCCGGGACATTGCAGGAGCCGGCCCTGGGGGGTGGCGGTGCCCAGGGCAATATAGGGCTCCAGGAGGGGGGCTGTGTGGCCCCCCTCCCAACTGATTAAAGCCCCGGGGAGGTGGTGGTCCCCGGGGGAATGTGGGGGGGCTCGAGCCCCCCCACACTTTGTTTTTGAAAGTAGCCCGCATTTAAATCATGTAGCCCCGGGGAGGTGGTGGTCGCCGGGGCTTGGCGGTCCCGTGAGGCCCCCTGCCCTAAAATAATTAAATGCCCCGGGGAGGTGGCAGTCCCTGGGGCAGCGTGGGGGGGGCAGGAGCCCCCCACCCATTTTTAAAAAAGCATCAGGGAGGTAGCGGTCCCCGGGGCTGCGGGGGGGGGTTGCGTGCCCCCCGCATATGATAAACTAAGCCTTGGGGAGGTGGCGGTCCCCGGAGTTGCAGGGGGGCCATGTGCCCCCCGCATATGATAAACTAAGCCCTGTGTGCATTCTCATGCAGGGCAACCTTTTCTTTCCATATTCAGCGGCCGGCTCAGCCACGAGAACACAACGCCACCGGAAAACAGCGGATCTGCTGCGACTTTCAAGTTAAGATGCTGACAGAGCTGGAGGCCCTTCTTGATGGGCAATTATGGGCAGCACACTCAGTGCCTCTAGCTGCAAATCAACCCACTGTTGGGTAATGTATTTTTATATTATGAGGATGACGGCGACACCCACTGGGGTTTGGAACATTGGCAGAACTTCAACTACCAGCATGCACTTTAGCACACGCCCACTGGGGCAGGACTCTTTTGTTGAATTTAAATAGGTGTTCTGCAATGCTGTGGCAGCTTCCCTTTTTCTGGCCTGTGAACAAGGACAAAGGTGTCCGAAACTTTCCGTGTGTGCGTTCTCATGCAGGGCAACCTTTTCTTTCCACATTCAGCGGCCGGCTCAGCCACGAGAACGCACCGCCGCCGGAAAACAGCGGATCTGCGGCGACTTTCAAGTTAAGATGCTGACAGAGCGGGAGGCCCTTCTTGATGGGCAATTATGGGCAGCACACTCAGTACCTCTAGCTGCAAATCAACCCACTGTTGGGTAATGTATTTTTATATTATGAGGATGACGGCGACACCCACTGGGGTTTGGAACATTGGCAGAACTTTAACTACCAGCATGCACTTTAGCACACGCCCACTGGGGCGGGACTCTTTTGTAGAATTTAAATAGGTGTTCTGCAATGCTGTGGCCACTTCCCTTTTTCTGGCCTGTGAACAAGGACAAAGGTGTCCGAAACGCATCAGGCCCCCCTGAGAGGATTTGTGGTTGAAGTCTGATGAAGCTGCAGTCCTCATTAAAGTGGATTGAACTTTCCGTGTGTGCGTTCTCATGCAGGGCAACCTTTTCTTTCCTTATTCAGCGGCCTGCTCAGCCGCGAGTACGCACCGACGCCGGAAAACAGCGGATCTGCAGCGACTTTCAAGTTAAGATGCTGACAGAGCGGGAGGCCCTTCTTGATGGGCAATTATGGGCAGCACACTCAGTACCTCTAGCTGCAAATCAACCCACTGTTGGGTAATGTATTTTTATATTATGAGGATGACGGCGACACCCACTGGGGTTTGGAACATTGGCAGAACTTCAACTACCAGCATGCACTTTAGCACACGCCCACTGGGGCGGGACTCTTTTGTTGAATTTAAATAGGTGTTCTGCAATGCTGTGGCTGCTTCCCTTTTTCTGGCCTGTGAACAAGGACAAAGGTGTCCGAAATGCGTCAGGCCCCCTGAGAGAATTTGTGGTCGGAGTCTGATGAAGCTGCAGTCCTCAATAAAGTGGATTGAACTTTCCGTGTGTGCGTTCTCATGCAGGGCAACTTTTTCTTTCCATATTCAGCGGCCGGTTCAGCCGCGAGAACGCACCGCCACCGGAAAACAGCGGATCTGCGGCGACTTCCAAGTTAAGATGCTGACAGAGCGGGAGGCCCTTCTTGATGGGCAATTATGGGCAGCACACTCAGTGCCTCTAGCTGCAAATCAACCCACTGTTGGGTAATGTATTTTTATATTATGAGGATGATGGCGACACCCACTGGGGTTTGGAACATTGGCAGAACTTCAACTACCAGCATGCACTTTAGCACACGCCCACTGGGGCGGGACTCTTTTGTTGAATTTAAATCGGTGTTCTGCAATGCTGTGGCCGCTTCCCCTTTTTCTGGCCTGTGAACAAGGACAAAGGTGTCCGAAACGCGTCAGGCCCCCCTGAGAGGATTTGTGGTCGGAGTCTGATGAAGCTGCAGTCCTCAATAAAGTGGATTGAACTTTCCGTGTGTGTGTTCTCATGCAGGGCAACCTTTTCTTTCCATATATATGTGAGGGACGAAATGCGTCATGGCTACTGCGATCTGTTGGGAGCAACAATAAAATAGCAGCAGAACAAACTATTGTGGTCCGTGTTCTTTCTTTCGCGTGGAGGAGAAAGCGAGACGAGAAGGAGTGTTCCCGGATATATATATATATATATATATACCGAGGTGTATTGAAGAATGAGTGGGTGTATGAGTGTCTGTATGGATAATTTAGTGGGTGCGTGACTGACTGTATGAGTGAGTGATTAAACGTGTCTTAGTGAATGTATGGGTGAGTGACTGATCTGTGTGAATGTGTGTATCAGTCTGTCAGTTGGTGTGTAAGTGGCTGCATGGGTTGGTGAGTAGGTACATGAGTGTCTATATGGGTTATTGATTAGTTGTCTGAGTACCTGTATGGGTGCCTGAGGGTCTGTGTGGGTGGGTGAGGGGGTGTGTGACTCCCTGCATGGATGTATGAGTGGATAATTCCCTGGGTGTATGGGTTCATGAGTACATCTGTAAGGGACTGTATGGGTGAGTCAGTGTGCGTATGGCTGTGTCAGTGAGTGAATGGATGTCTCAGTGGTATATGGGTGAGTACCTGCATATGAGAAAGGCAATATATGTGAGTTTTTTAGTGTATTTCTAAGGTTTTTAAATTCTATTTGCTAACTATAACGTCCCTGAAACCTTTGTTTTTTTTGTGAATTTCTAAGGTTTTTTAACTAGCAGTCATGTTTGCAAGTTGGTGGAGAAAGGGGGCTGGGCCTCCGACCAGCTCTCTGGAATTCCGCTGTGTAGGACTTACAGGAGGTACCAGGAGGGCTTCTTGGCCCCCAAGGTCCCTCAGGAGTAAAGTGGACTTCATCCCCCAAACAGTAATGAACCAGGAGGCGCATTTGCAGAGTTGTGGAGAAAGGGGGGTGTGGCCTCCAAAGACCTCTTAGCAATCCCAATGTGTGGGACTTACTGGAGGTAACAGGAGGCCACGCCTCCTTTCTCCACCGCTGTGGATCCGCAATGGAGCTGCATCTCTATACATGAATCCTTTTCCTTTGATAACACTAAAACTACTGAAAAGATCTACACCAAATTACAAAAAGCACTCTTTCTGGACCAAGATCTAGCTTTCTGCCAAATTTGGTGTAATTCCGTTCAGAGGTTCGGGCTCTAGTTGTGTCTAAAATCCCATTTCGAAATTATATGGGGAAAGTGCATTTTGGGACCCCCCTTTTTCTCTACCCTCGCTTGATGAATCAACCTGACACTTTCCAGACAGCAGCTGACTTGACTGGCAAACTAGTTTTGAAAACTTCGTAAAGATTTGTCAACATTTAATAGTAAAACAAAAAATTATTCTCTTATGGAAACTGAGGGTCTGATTACGAGTTTGGGGGGCAGGCTTTCTCCATCACAAACGTGAAGGATATTCCGTCTGCCAAATTACAATTTCATCCTATCCTATGGAACTTGTAATATGGCGGATATCCTGTTCACCAAGATCCAAATCAGGCCCTAAGTCCTAACTATAACTACCTACTGGCGACCGCCAGTAGGCAATTATATATTACTTTACATTAAAAAAATGATAGAAATTCACTAAAAAAAAACTAAGGTTACAGGGATGTTATAGTTAGGTTGACATTTTACCCACACAAAACCATAGAAATTCAGCAGTTATAGTTATAGTTATACTTATCTGAAGAAACTATATAACTCGTAACTTTGGGCCAGGAGTTACATATGTGAGTTATATATATATTACGGTCGCCAGTAGGTAGTTATAGTTAGGACCTAGTGTCTATAGGAAAAGCGTTTTTTTCTATATATATATATTGCAATCCAATCACAAATCCAACAGCTCTGGTCACGCATCGTCAGCACAGAGCAGCGGATTTCAGATATTGAAGACAGTTTACCACGTCAAGTGGTCCAAGGTCTACCCACTTGTTGGGAGTTTTGGACTGACCTGACCTGGCCTGCCTTTTTAGGTACCCATCACGGTTGTCTCTTTCATTTCCATTGTCCTGATGAAGACCTGCATGCGGAGGTTTAGATTTACCCTCATCGCTTAAGTTGGGTCGAAACATCAACACCCCTCATTCTATGGCCTGGAATATACTATACTTGTCCTTCCCGCAACTGGATGGTGCATTCTAAAAACAATAGCATCATTCTGAAAAATAGACATGGGAGAAAATAGAAAAATTGTTTTATAAACAGGCCTAAGAACACTGGTTTACTTTTTCTTAGCATCATTGCAACCAGTGCTGTCAGTGTAAAATTAAGATACCATGATCCCAACTGTTTCTTTTCTGATTTCCCATTTTTCCACTCACTTTGCACATGAGCACTTTTCTTGCACCTTTTATTTTTTTGACCACCATTTTGTGTTCTATTGATTATGCAATATCTATAACTAATATATGAAGAAGATTTTGTCTCTTGAATTTAGTTGTTTTGTCTTTCTCTCTGGTGGATGTTTGAAGAGTATTTTACTCTCTTGTTTAAAGTAATCATGAGAAAACTCTTTCATGGACTCAGTAAATTACTTTGAAGAATCTTTTGCCTCTTTGTTCTCCTAAAGAGGTACGTCAGGACCAATTGTTGTTCTTACCGTAAGGTCCATTCGAAAGCATCCAGGAATAGCCTGGCCGAGGCTAGCCAGAGGCTACGAGAATATTTTTTTTCTCAGGTTACAGTGAGCCAGCACACCTGTTTGCAGAAACAGCATGAAGAAAATTAGCATAGTGGCCGCCTTTTGGCATGGTCACTAAAAACTAATTGGAATTCACAAACTATGAAAGCGATCTTGGATGGTACATCTAATTCTATAGTTTGTGATTCTGACCAGATTGGTAAGGTCTTTCGGGAGCATTATGGGCAGCTCTATACTTCAGACTGTTATCCTTCATCCCATGCAATTGAGACCTTTCTCCAATCTGTGGTACTTCCTTCTCTCGAAAATGACTTTTGGACAACAATTGAAGCTCCCATTACACAGGACGAAATTCTAGAAACTATAAGCTGCTTCCGAATGCAAAAGCTTGTGGCAGCAATGGTGTCCCATCTGAGTTTTATAAAATCTTGGCCCAGCAGATCGTTGATCCTTTAGTTATATTGTTCAATGATTTTTTAAATCGCTGGCTCATACCATCTGATAAGCCTATTGAATTCTGCTTTTAAATTATTCACAAAGATAATAACTTTAAGACTAGCCCCCACTGTTCTGTCACTAGTGCATCAAGACCAAAATGGCTTTTTTCCAGGCAGAACTTTATCTATCAACACCGACTTTTTAATACAAGCAATAGACTATTATTCTAACAACAATGTACCAGCAGCCATCATTTTGCTAGATGCCAAAAAGGCGCTAGATTGTGTACAGTGGGACATCCTTTTTATGATTCTTCGGCGGTTTGGTATCCCCCCCAAAATGGTGAATCTAGTGCGGAATCTCTACTCTAAGGCCAAGGCTATGATAATGGTGAATTCACAGTCGGCTGGAGCTATTCCCATCTCTCGAGGCACGAGGCAGGGTGTTCAATGTCACCTGTACTATTCGCCTTTTTTGTCGAACCTTTAGCGGCTGTCCTTAGGCAATACCCTGAGATTCAGCCACCATTGCCCAATGCTCCTAAGATCAAGTTGTTTGCCGATGATATCATTTTGTACTTGGCTGGAAATAGCCATTGTATTGATAACGCCTTTCATAGACTCAAACTGTTCGCGGAAATCGGGAGCTGCAAGAATAATCATGCCAAGTCTGAGGTGCATCATTTCCATTGCCCCCACACGATTCTTCCTTTGGAAATACAGCAAAGATTTTTGGTATCCCACCCCGTAAGATATCCAGGTATCTATATATTTAAAGACATTGCCGATCTGTTTAAATTTAATTATTCTACCACTCTTAGTAAGGTTTGCGGGCTTTTAAATAATTGGCAGAACCTGCCGATATCCATTATTGGGCGTGTGGCCATTATCAAAATGTCAATTCTCCCCTTATTTATTTTTATTTTTTCCAACATTATTATCTTGGTTAAGCAGGCATTTTTCTTGAAATAGATCAACTATTTTGCAAGTTTTTATGGCAGGGGGAAAAAGCTTGCACAAAGTTATAGACATTGCAGATG
Organism: Calotriton arnoldi; assembly: GCA_963921515.1. NCBI lineage: Eukaryota > Metazoa > Chordata > Amphibia > Caudata > Salamandridae > Calotriton > Calotriton arnoldi. The sequence continues at coordinate 1,221,061 of CAWUFW010001384.1, forward strand.
CCAGTTCTCGATGGAGGGTTTGCACTTCCCTGTATTTGGAATTATTACAAAGCAGCTTTTTTTGATTGGCTGAATTGTGCAGCAGGGGGTCCCCAGATGAGTTGTTTCTACCTCCAGTATATGCTGAATGAACAGAGTGGACTTCTACCTTCCTTTTTGAAAATCCCTAAACTACCCAAGCGCTCACGGTACAAAATTCCACATAAGGTGGTCAGGAGATTTTGCCATTTACAGGTTGATTACTGTTTTCTGTTGACCCATCCATCTGTACCTTCATCTGAAATTAAAACTCTAGGCCTATCCCTTCCAGAATTGATTATCAAGAAATGGTAAAAGGCTGGCTACTGGGTTTTGGGTCACTTTCTTTTGGGAGGGCAAATTAAAACATGGGCACAGATATTTGAGTATCACAACAAAGAGGGGGACTGATAAGGCTTATGAAGGTCCAGCGTACATGCCCTAGCCTAAGTCAAAGAAGAGAAGGGTACGAAGTTCCTTGGTGGTTTATTGACCACTCTTTATATGTACTCTAGGTAGGGAGTAGGAGGGGGAATTCCTCCTGTCGGAACTGAGGCCCTCACACACCCAGCAAGCTAGGTGTCATGCTTCATCATATGGGTCTGCTCCTCGTCGGGCCGGCGCTACAATGCCTGACGGGCTCCCATAAAGGGGCTCTTTGTCGAAGATCTTCTGTTCCTTGACGTATAGGTGCCGTGAGTGTGAGGGACCTAAGTGAGTGTAGATGTAGGAAGTGAATGTTTTAAAATAGGTAAGGGGATCCTCTGTAGTAATGTTTAATCTGAGAGGGACCCAACCCGACTAAAAGATAAGGGGGGGCGACTATTTTGTTATAATGTGACAAAAATTGCGCTCTTCCCCCAGACGTTTCTCGCCTCAGCTTTGTCAAAATTTGATCAGGGGCGATTCTTCAGATGAAATGTGAAAACTATCTACAACTAGTGGTGAAGTGCTATGGTACCTACCACTTACTGACCCTTAGGGTCATTAACCCAGAGCGGGGGCAGACAACCTAGAGTAGCCAAAAGAGGAATAAAAAGGAATAAAAACAAAGTAATGACAATCTACCCATGTGTATTCAAACATCATGATGATAGATGAACGTGTACTAAGTTTGTCAATTATCAATAACAGCATTATCCTTTAAAAACATACAATGCTATCATGCAGTTCATTATAACTCTGTAAGTGACTCTGTATGCAACCCCTGTGCACACATGCTCAAACGTGGGGATAGAGCAACATGGTGAGTAATTAATAACTCACCTATTGAAATTATATAGTTGTGCCTCGTCAGTAGCAGCGAAGTATTTGAGACACAGAAGGTAGTGTCTCTAAAAAGAGGGAAGAGAATCAAAGCAACAAGCAACATTGATGGCATATGTACACTGGTTAGTTGCTCACGTAATAGCCCTGGCACAAAAGACTTAAAAGCGTAAAGGGCCCGGGTCAGGACGGATGTTGCCTGTGAACGTGACCCTAAAACACCTGCTCGATCAATGTATAACAAATGCCCGTGCAGGTCCAGGATGCCTGGAAGATGTCAATCGTGTCCGCATCGCGAAGGCTCAAAGGAGCAGCTCCGGTCTTACGGATGCAATCTACAGCCCCCCAGGGACCCGGTTCTGTCAGGGGCAGTTCACCGATAAAGTTTAAGGCATTTATTACATATTCAGTAGCCTATGCATGACAGTCCATGGCACCGGTACCCCTTACCTTTACTTGTCGTTGTTGTCAGGGAGAGCCTTCCGCTAGTAATACATACTCACCTACTCCAATTAGGAGCCTCGTGGTTGACCTACCCGCTCCGCTGCAACCAGGAAGGTATCTGATCGCCATGGAGAGCTGTTATAAATACCCGCCATGGTTCCGGTGAAAGCGTGCGTAGGAGAGCCAAGTGGCTACAGCTGTTGTCGGACTAGTGGGTGACGGGGATAATAGTAGAAACCGTGGCGGCCATCTTAGAGTGTGCATATAAGTATGCGAGGTGAACAAGATAGCCATATAACATAATTGCTACAGTTCTTGACATTCAAAAAACTATCCCATCACACAATTTATTGAGGTTGAGTAAACTGTTGTGGATTGGACAGAGAAAAGCGTGGGGGTTCATGATTTAAGGGAAGTTATCCTGTAAGATAAATGTGCTCTCTTGAATCCCTAACGCTGCTCTGGCAGGGTGATGTGCGGGGAAGTCACGTGGTGCCAAATCAGTGACCGTGTTACCGGGAGAAACATGGCGGCCATATTGGGGTGTACATAGCGATATCCAATTGGATTACGATGGTATCTATTAATAGAAAGGTGAGAATGTCCTAATGGGAATCTCAAGGTGTTTAAGCATAAGGGACTGTGTATCTTGAAGCGACATGTAGAGGGATTTATCACAGGTATTCTTCACAGGTATTCTCTAGTGACTCAGACTGCTCCATGGTATTTCATCATTAAGGCCACTGTTAGCTGAGTCAAGACGAAACACCCATCTTTATTCTATCTTGAAAAGGGCTGTGTGTGTTATATGTTGGTGTGTTTAAAGGACGACCCAACGTAGACTTTCAGGAGGATGTCTGTGTTCTAAAAAATGGGTGTAAAGTTTGGTGTTTGTCTTCAGGCATCGAACACCACTTTTATGTTTGGTTATTCTAGTCTTGACTGCCCTCATGGTCATACCGATGTATTTTTTCTCACAGGGGCATGTCAGTAGGTATACACACCGTGTTGTGTTACAATTTGTGTGTTTAGTGATTCTCCATGTGAATCTGTCAGAAAATTCAATTTCTTTAGTTTGTTTAGTCTGAGGACAAACGGCACATGATCCGCAGGGATAATGGCCTGTAATGGCTGGAAGGTCCCATAGCAGTCTCTGGTTCGTACTCGTTCTGGTTTTAGGTCGCAAGTGTATTAACAGGTCTTTAAGGTTATTTGTTCGCTTGAACGCAAATCTGGGTTTAGGGATTTCAAGAGTGCCAATATTCAAGATGCCCCAGTGTTTATTCACGGGTTTCTTGATCATGTTAGATCTGGGTGTGTATGTGGTTACACAAGTGAGTTTGTCAGTATGTTCCTTTTCATGTACCTCCAGCAGGCTCTCGCTGATGGTTATTTCTAGCTCTTTTCATGCACGTTTTGATTTGTTTTCTGGGGTATTGTCTTTTCAGTAAATTCTCTGAAAGTGTGTCAGCTTCAGTTTTGTAGTCATTTATTGAACTACAATTCCTCCTTATCCGGAGGAATTGGCTGAAAGGAAGGTTGTCTCTGAGGGTCTTGGGATGGTAGCTGCTATATAATAGCAAGCTATTCCTGTCTGTATGTTTTTTATACATGGTTGTGGTGAGTTGGCCCTCGTGTAATCTGATAGTGAGGTCCAGAAAAGGAATTTCTGAAGGCGAGATAGTGTGGGTGAACTTCAAAAATTGGTTCCTAGTGTTAATCCACCTGCAGAATTCATTGCACGTCTGTAGGTCACCCTGCCAGAAGATGAGTATATCGTCTATATATCTCTTCCACAGTCTCAGGTTAACTCCGAAGGGGTTGCCGGCATGTAGAATCATTTCTCGTTCGAATGCCGCCATGTAGAGGCATGCTACACTGGGCGCAAAGGTACTCCCAATCGAAGTGCCTTGAGACTGGTGGAAGAGTTGATTGTTGAACTCGAAAAAGTTTTCTGTTAGTGCTAAGGTGGCACAGTGCATAATGAATGGGATGGGGGTAGCTGAAGCCCATTCAATTTCCGTTAATGCAGTTTCTATCACTGTAAGTGTCTCTCTCTGTGGGATATTGGTGTACAATTGTTCTACATCCAGGGTCACCAGGAGAGTGATGTTAGCCGTGTCTTCCAATTCCCCAATAACACGCAGGATATCAGTGGTATCCTGTATGTAGGATGGAGTCTGTTTTACCAAGGGCTGCAGAAAGTAATCGCAGAATTTAGACAGGGGTTCTAGGAGCGAGCCAATCCCCGATACTATTGGTCTGCCTGGAACTGGAGTAATGCCTTTGTGAATCTTGAGTAGATTGTAAAAATAGGGGGTCTTAGGATCTTTTGTGATTAAAAAATCTGCCTCTATTTTACTGACCCAACCATTATTTTCTGCTTTGAAAACCATTGAAGCAATTTCAGTGGCTAAACGGGCCGTGGGGTTCACTGTTATAGGGGTATAGAATCTTCTGTTCTGGAGTTGGCGTAAGCATTCAGTGTCATAGTCAGTGGTGCATTGTATGACTGTTGCTCCCCCTTTATCTGCCTGTTTGATAATGATGCTTGTGTCTTCTGTTAGTGATTTGATAGCTAAGCGTTCTTGATTAGCGAGATTATGAAAAGGAGTTTGATTCGTCTCCTTCTTTAATTCCCTTAGAACTGCTTTCTCGAAAGTAAGTACTTCCGCCGGGACCATGCCAGCGGTGGGCGTAAAGGTGGAGGGGTTACGCAGGCCAGAGTCTACTTGGACAGATTCTGGTCTATCCTTGAAGTAGGCTCTAAGGCGCACTTTCCTAAAAAGGCTCTGGATTTCACATTGTTCTTTAAAACTGTCTATTGTGGGGGTAGGTACATATCCCAACCCCTTTTCCAGTACCGATTCTTCAGTCGGAGTCAGACGCCTATGGGATAAGTTGACCACTAGACTCTCCTGCCCCGAGTTTTGCTCCTGGTTTCTACCATATTGGTTTGTTGGTCCTGCCATTGTACCTGTTTTTGTCCTCCTCTTCTATGCCCTCTTCCTCTGCCCCAGCCTCTGCCTAAAAAAGGTGGGTTGCTGGCGGGGTAGAATTGAGGTTGATTAGGGGCGTACATCGGAAAAGGCCAGTATGGTGGTTGTGGGCCTTGGAAGTTATGCATGTTATAGTTAGGGAGTTGAGGGCGATTATTTCTCCTTTGATTGGGACCCCCCAACTTCCACTGCTGGAATCGCTGCTAGCTGAATCCCTTCTATTCGTATCGCTACTTTCGTCAGAGGAGTAGCGGTTCTTGTTTGACATGTAGTCTGCCTTAAGATATAGGTACACTTTTTCTTTATTGAATCTTTGTATGTCTTTTTGGAGTTTACTAACCTTCTGCTTCATCAGAAATTCTTTGTGCTCAGCAATTTCATTGTTGAGTTCTGTTAGTTTAGATTTGAAGAGGGTTGCCAAGATGGTAGTTTTGATTGCTCCTTTGGCCACTTGTATTCTAATAAGGAGAGCATCCGCTATCCTTTTTGCCGTATTTATGATGAGGATAAGCAGGTCCCTGGTGCATTTCCATGCCACCAGGGACCATTCTTTCTTAAATGCTGCGTCTTCTAGGAAGAGCCTAGGAAAGCTTTTAACCATGAGTCCATTGGCTGCTATATTAGCCCTTAGGTACTCTGTCATCATGGCTTCATGCAGCGTGATTTTGAGCCATTCTCTCTTCATGTTCGTGAGGGTGGTCAAGTCTTCTGACTGGGTCCCTGAGGCCGAAGCCCCTTCTCCCCTAAGATGGATGGGGTATTTCTGAGGATTTCTGCGGCAATCTCATCGCCGAAACTGAGACCTGGGTTGTCGTCCATGGTGGTTGGTGCCCAGGATGTGTACTAAGAGGGGTTTTGTTGGTAGAGTCATGAAGTATGGGCCAGTGAGGTAAATTATCCTACTGGTAACCTGCTAAGTCCCACGGTTTTACCCGTGCGGAAGTATATCAACAAAGAGGGGGACTGATAGGGCTTATGAAGGTCCAGCGTACATGCCCTAGCCTAAGTCAAAGAAGAGAAGGGTACGAAGTTCCTTGGTGGTTTATTGACCACTTTCTATATGTAGTCTAGGTAGTGAGGAGGAGGGGGAATTCCTCCTGTCCGAACTGAGGCCCTCACACACCCAGCAAGCTAGGTGTCATGCTTCATCATATGGGTCTGCTCCTCGTCGGGCCGGCGCTGCAATGCCTGACGGGCTCCCATAAAGGGGCTCTTTGTCGGAGATCTTCTGTTCCTTGCCGCATAGGTGCCGTGAGTGTGAGGGACCTAAGTGAGTGTAGATGTAGGAAGTGAATGTTTTAAAATAGGTAAGGGGATCCTCTGTAGTAACTTTCAATCTGAGAGGGACCCAACCCGACTAAAAGATAAGGGGGCGACTATTTTGTTATAATGTGACAAAAATTGCGCTCTTTCCACGGATGGTCAACATGATTCTCGCCTCAGATTTGTCAAAATTTGATCAGGGGCGATTCTTCAGGACCGAGTGAAATGTGAAAACTATCTACAACTAGTGGTGAAGTGCTATGCTACCTACCACTTACTGACCCTTAGGGTCATTAACCCAGAGGGGGGCAGCCAACCTAGAGTAGCCAAAAGAGGAATAAAAAGGAATAGAAACAAAGTAATGACAATCTCACCCATGTGTATTCAAACATTATGATGATAGATGAACGTGTACTAAGTTTGTCAATTATCAACAACAGCATTATCCTTTAAAAACATACAATGCTATCATGCAGTTCATTATAGCTCTGTAAGTGACTCTGTATGCAACCCCTGTGCACACATGCTCAAACGTGGTGATAGAGCAACATGGGGAGTAATTAATAACTCACCTATTGAAATTATATAGTTGTTCCTCGTCAGTAGCAGCGAAGTATTTGAGACACTGAAGGTAGTGTCTCAAAAAGAGGGAAGAGACACAAAGCAACAAGCAACGTTGATGGCATATGTACACTGGTTAGTTGCTCACGTAATAGCCCTGGCACAAAAGACTTAAAAGCGTAAAGGGCCCGGGTCAGGACGGATGTTGCCTGTGAACATGACCCTAAAACACCTGCTCGATCAATGTATAACAAATGCCCGTGCAGGTCCAGGATGCCTGGAAGATGTCAATCGCGTCCGCATCCCGAAGGCTCAAAGGAGCAGCTCCGGTCTCACGGATGCAATCTGCAGCTCCCCAAGGACCCGGTTCTGTCAGGGGCAGTTCACCGATAAAGTTAAAGGCATTTATTACATATTCAGTAGCCTATGCATGACAGTCCATGGCGCCGGTACCCCTTACCTTCACTCGTCGTGGTTGTCAGGGAGAGCCTTCAGCTAGTAATACATACTCACCTACTCCAATTAGGAGCCTCGTGGTTGACCTACCCGCTCTGCTGCAACCAGGAAGGTATCTGATCACCATGGTGAGCTGTTATAAATACCCGCCATGGTTCCGGTGAAAGCGTGCGTAGGAGAGCCAAGTGGCTACAGCTGTTGTCGGACTAGTGGGTGACGGGGATAATAGTAGGAACCATGGCGGCCATCTTAGTGTGTGCATATAAGTATGCGAGGTAAACAAGATAGCCATATAACATAATTGCTACGGTTCTTGACATTCAAAAAACTATCCCATCACACAATTTATTGAGGTTGAGTAAACTGTTGTGGATTGGACAGAGAAAAGCGTGGGGGTTCATGATTTGAGGGAAGTTATCCTGTAAGATAAATGTGCTCTCTTGAATCCCTAACGCTGCTCTGGCAGGGTGACGTGCGGGGAAGTCACGTGGTGCCAAATAAGTGACCGTGTTACCAGGAGAAACATGGCGGCCATATTGGGGTGTACATAGTGATATTCAATTGGATTATGATGGTATCTATTAATAGAAAGGTGAGAATGTCCTAATGGGAATCTCAAGGTGTTTAAGCATAAGGGACTGTGTATCTTGAAGCGACATGTAGAGGGATTTATCACAGGTATTCTTCATAGGTATTCTCTAGTGACTCAGACTGCTCCATGGTATTTTATCATTAAGGCCACTGTTAGCTGAGTCAAGGCGAAACACCCATCTTTGTTCTATCTTGAAAAGGGCTGTGTGTGTTATCTGTTGGTGTGTTTCAAGGACCACCCAACGTAGACTTTCAGGAGGATGTCTGTGTTCTAAAAAATGGGTGTAAAGTTTGATGTTTGTCTTCATGGTTTTTGAAGCAGAAAATAATGGTTGGGTCAGTAAAAAAGAGGCGGATTTTTTAATCACAAAAGATCCTAAGACCCCCTATTTTTACAATCTACCCAAGATTCACAAAGGCATTACTCCAGTTCCAGGCAGACCAATAGTATCGGGGATTGGCTCGCTCCTAGAACCCCTGTCTAAATTCTGCGATTACTTTCTGCAGCCCTTGGTAAAACAGACTCCATCCTACATACAGGATACCAGTGATATCCTGCGTGTTATTGGGGAATTGGAAGACACGGCTAACATCACTCTCCTGGTGACCCTGGATGTAGAACAATTGTACACCAATATCCCACAGAGAGAAACACTTACAGTGATAGAAACTGCATTAACGGAAATTGAATGGGTTTCAGCTACCCCCATCCCATTCATTATGCACTGTGCCACCTTAGCACTAACAGAAAACTTTTTCGAGTTCAACAATCAACTCTTCCACCAGTCTCAAGGCACTTCGATGGGGAGTACCTTTGCGCCCAGTGTAGCATGCCTCTACATGGCGGCATTCGAACGAGAAACGATTCTACACGCCAGCAACCCCTTCGGAGTTAACCTGAGACTGTGGAAGAGATATATAGACGATATACTCATCTTCTGGCAGTGTGACCTACAGATGTGCAATGAATTCTGCAGGTGGATTAACACTAGGAACCAATTTTTGAAGTTCACCCATACTATCTCGCCTTCAGAAATTCCTTTTCTGGACCTCACGATCAGATTACACGAGGGCCAACTCACCACAACCATGTATAAAAAACCTACAGACAGGAATAGCTTGCTATTATATAGCAGCTATCATCCCAAGACCCTCAGAGACAACCTTCCTTTCAGCCAATTCCTCCGGATAAGGAGGAATTGTAGTTCAATAAATGACTACAAAACTGAAGCTGACACACTTTCAGAGAATTTACTGAAAAGACAATACCCCAGAAAACAAATCAAAACGTGCATGAAAAGAGCCAGAAATAACCACCGCGAGAGCCTGCTGGAGGTACATGAAAAGGAACATACTGACAAACTCACTTGTGTAACCACATACACCCCCAGATCTAACATGATCAAGAAAGCCGTGAATAAACACTGGGGCATCTTGAATATTGGCACTCTTGAAATCCCTAAACCTAGATTCGCGTTCAAGCGAACAAATAACCTTAAAGACCTGTTAATACACACGCGACCTAAAACCAGAACGAGTACGAACCAGAGACTGCTATGGGACCTTCCACCCGTTACAGGCCATTATCCCTGCGGATCATGTGCCGTTTGTCCTCAGACTAAACAAACTAAAGAAATTGAATTTTCTGACAGATTCACATGGAGAATCACTAAACACATGAATTGTAACACAACACAGTGTGTGTATACCTACTGACATGCCCCTGTGAGAAAAAATACATCGTTATGACCATGAGGGCAGTCAAGACTAGAATAACCGAGCATAAAAGTGGTATTCGATGCCTGAAGACAAACACCAAACTTTACACCCATTTTTTAGAACATAGACATCCTCCTGAAAGTCTACGTTGGGTGGTCCTTGAAACACACCAACAGATAACACACACAGCCCTTTTCAAGATAGAACAAAGATGGGTGTTTCGCCGTGACTCAGCTAACAGTGGCCTTAATGATGAAATACCATGGAGCAGTCTGAGTCACTAGAGAATACCTGTGAAGAATACCTGTGATAAATCCCTCTACATGTCGCATCAAGATACACAGTCCCTTATGCTTAAACACCTTGAGATTCCCATTAGGACATTCTCACCTTTCTATTAATAGATACCATCATAATCTATTGGATATCGCTATGTACACCCCAATATGGCCGCCATGTTTCTCCCGGTAACACAGTCACTGATTTGGCACCACGTGACTTCCCCGCACGTCACCCTGCCAGAGCAGCGTTAGGGATTCAAGAGAGCACATTTATCTTACAGGATAACTTCCCTTAAATCATGAACCCCCACGCTTTTCTCTGTCCAATCCACGACAGTTTACTCAACCTCAATAAATTGTGTGATGGGATAGTTTTTAATGTCAAGAACCGTAGCAATTATGTTATATGGCTATCTTGTTCACCTTGCATACTTATATGCACACTCTAAGATGGCCGCCACGGTTTCTACTATTATCCCCGTCACCCACTAGTCCGACAACAGCTGTAGCCACTTGGCTCTCCTACGCACGCTTTCACCGGAACCATGGCGGATATTTGTAACAGCTCACCATGGCGATCAGATACCTTCCTGGTTGCAGCGGAGCGGGTAGGTCAACCACGAGGCTCCTAATTGGAGTAGGTGAGTATGTATTACTAGCTGAAGGCTCTCCCTGACAACCACGACGAGTGAAGGTAAGGGGTACCGGCGCCATGGACTGTCATGCATAGGCTACTGAATATGTAATAAATGCCTTTAACTTTATCGGTGAACTGCCCCTGACAGAACCGGGTCCTTGGGGAGCTGCAGATTGCATCCGTGAGACCGGAGCTGCTCCTTTGAGCCTTCGGGATGCGGACGCGATTGACATCTTCCAGGCATCCTGGACCTGCACGGGCATTTGTTATACATTGATCGAGCAGGTGTTTTAGGGTCACGTTCACAGGCAACATCCGTCCTGACCCGGGCCCTTTACGCTTTTAAGTCTTTTGTGCCAGGGCTATTACGTGAGCAACTAACCAGTGTACATATGCCATCAACGTTGCTTGTTGCTTTGTGTCTCTTCCCTCTTTTTAGAGACACTACCTTCTGTGTCTCAAATACTTCGCTGCTACTGACGAGGAACAACTATATAATTTCAATAGGTGAGTTATTAATTACTCCCCATGTTGCTCTATCACCACGTTTGAGCATGTGTGCACAGGGGTTGCATACAGAGTCACTTACAGAGCTATAATGAACTGCATGATAGCATTGTATGTTTTTAAAGGATAATGCGGTTATTGATAATTGACAAACTTAGTACACGTTCATCTATCATCATAATGTTTGAATACACATGGGTGAGATTGTCATTACTTTGTTTCTATTCCTTTTTATTCCTCTTTTGGCTACTCTAGGTTGGCTGCCCCCATCTGGGTTAATGACCCTAAGGGTCAGTAAGTGGTAGGTAGCATAGCACTTCACCACTAGTTGTAGATAGTTTTCACATTTCACTCGGTCCTGAAGAATCGCCCCTGATCAAATTTTGACAAATCTGAGGCGAGAAACATGTTGACTATCCGTGGAAAGAGCGCAATTTTTGTCACATTATAACAAAATAGTCGCCCCCTTATCTTTTAGTCGGGTTGGGTCCCTCTCAGATTGAAAGTTACTACAGAGGATCCCCTTACCTATTTTAAAACATTCTCTTCCTACATCTACACTCACTTAGGTCCCTCACATTCACAGCACCTATACGGCAAGGAACAGAAGATCTCCGACAAAGAGCCCCTTTATGGGAGCCCGTCAGGCATTGCAGCGCCGGCCCGACGAGGAGCAGACCCATATGATGAAGCATGACACCTAGCTTGCTGGGTGTGTGAGGGCCTCAGTTCCGACAGGAGGAATTCCCCCTCCTCCTCACTACCTAGAGTACATATAGAAAGTGGTCAATAAACCACCAAGGAACTTCGTACCCTTCTCTTCTTTGACTTAGGCTAGGGCATGTACGCTGGACCTTCATAAGCCCTATCAGTCCCCCTCTTTGTTGATATACTTCCGCACGGGTAAAACCGTGGGACTTAGCAGGTTACCAGTAGGATAATTTACCTCACTGGCCCATACTTCATGACTCTACCAACAAAACCCCTCTTAGTACACATCCTGGGCACCAACCACCATGGACGACAACCCAGGTCTCAGTTTCGGCGATGAGATTGCCGCAGAAATCCTCAGAAATACCCCATCCATCTTAGGGGAGAAGGGGCTTCGGCCTCAGGGACCCAGTCAGAAGACTCGACCACCCTCACGAACATGAAGAAAGAATGGCTCAAAATCACGCTGCATGGAGCCATGATGACAGAGTACCTAAGGGCTAATATAGCACCCAATGGACTCATAGTTAAAATCTTTCCTAGGCTCTTCCTAGAAGACGCAGCATTTAAGAAAGAATGGTCCCTGGTGGCATGGAAATGCACCAGGGACCTGCTTATCCTCATCATAAATACGGCAAAAAGGATAGCGGACGCTCTCCTTATTAGAATACAAGTGGCCAAAGGAGCAATCAAAACTACCATCTTGGCAACCCTCTTCAAATCTAAACTAACAGAACTCAACAATGAAATTGCTGAGCACAAAGAATTTCTGATGAAGCAGAAGGTTAGTAAACTCCAAAAAGACATACAAAGATTCAATAAAGAAAAAGTGTACCTATATCTTAAGGCAGACTACACGTCAAACAAGAACAGCTACTCCTCTGATGAAAGTAGCGATACGAATAGAAGGGATTCAGCTAGCAGCGATTCTAGAAGTGGAAGTTAGGGGGGTCCCAATCAAAGGAGAAATAATCGCCCTCAACTCCCTAACTATAACATGCATAACTTCCAAGGCCCACAACCACCATACTGGCCTTTTCCGATGTACCCCCCTAATCAACCTCAATTCTACCCCGCCAGCAACCCACCTTTTTTAGGCAGAGGCTGGGGCAGAGGAAGAGGGCAGAGGAGGACAAAAACAGGTACAATGGCAGGACCAACAAACCAATATGGTAGAAACCAGGAGCAAAACTCGGGGCAGGAGAGTCTAGTGGTCAACTTATCCCATAGGCGTCTGACTCCGACTGAAGAATCGGTACTGGAAAAGGGGTTGGAATATGTACCTACCCCCAAAATAGACAGTTTTAAAGAACAATGTGAAATCCAGAGCCTTTTTAGGAAAGTGCGCCTTAGAGCCTACTTCAAAGATACACCAGAATCTGTCCAAGTAGACTCTGACCTGCGTAACCCCTCCACCTTTATGCCCACCGCCGGCATTGTCCCGGCGGAAGTACTTACTTTCGAGAAAGCAGTTCTAAGGGAATTAAAGAAGGAGACGAATCAAACTCCTTTTCATAATCTCGCTAATCAAGAACGCTTAGCTATCAAATCACTAACAGAAGACACAAGCATCACTATAAAACAGGCAGATAAAGGGGGAGAAACAGTCATACAATGCACCACTGACTATGACACTGAATGCTTACGCCAACTCCAGAACAGAAGATTCTATACCCCTATAACAGTGAACCCCACGGCCCGTTTAGCCACTGAAATTGCTTCAATGGTTTTCAAAGCAGAAAATAATGGTTGGGTCAGTAAAAAAGAGGTGGATTTTTTAATCACAAAAGATCCTAAGACCCCCTATTTTTATAATCTATCCAAGATTGACAAAGGCATTACTCCAGTTCCAGGCAGATCAATAGTATCGGGGATTGGCTCGCTCCTAGAACCCCTGTCTAAATTCTGCGATTACTTTCTGCAGCCCTTGGTAAAACAGACTCCATCCTACATACAGGATACCACTGATATCCTGCGTGTTATTGGGGAATTGGAAGACACGGCTAACATCACTCTCCTGGTAACCCTGGATGTAGAACAATTGTACACCAATATCCCAGAGAGAGAGACACTTACAGTGATAGAAACTGCATTAACAGAAATTGAATGCGTTTCAGCTACCCCCATCCCATTCATTATGCACTGTGCCACCTTAGCACTAACAGAAAACTTTTTCGAGTTCAACAATCAACTCTTCCACCAGTCTCAAGGCACTTCGATGGGGAGTACCTTTGCGCCCAGTGTAGCATGCCTCTACATGGCGGCATTCAAACGAGAAACGATTCTACACGCCAGCAACCCCTTCGGAGTTAACCTGAGACTGTGGAAGAGATATATAGACGATATACTCATCTTCTGGCAGGGTGACCTACAGACTTGCAATGAATTCTGCAGGTGGATTAACACTAGGAACCAATTTTTGAAGTTCACCCACACTATCTCGCCTTCAGAAATTCCTTTTCTGGACCTCACGATCAGATTACACGAGGGCCAACTCACCACAACCCTGTATAAAAAACCTACAGACAGGAATAGCTTGCTATTTTATAGCAGCTTTCATCCCAAGACCCTCAGAGACAACCTTCCTTTCAGCCAATTCCTCCGGATAAGGAGGAATTGTAGTTTAATAAATGACTACAAAACTGAAGCTGACACACTTTCAGAGAATTTACTGAAAAGACAATACCCCAGAAAACAAATCAAAACGTGCATGAAAAGAGCCAGAAATAACCATCGCGAGAGCCTGCTGGAGGTACATGAAAAGGAACATACTGACAAACTCACTTGTGTAACCACATACACACCCAGATCTAACATGATCAAGAAAGCCGTGAATAAACACTGGGGCATCTTGAATATTGGCACTCTTGAAATCCCTAAACCCAGATTCGCGTTCAAGCGAACAAATAACCTTAAAGACCTGTTAATACACTTGCGACCTAAAACCAGAACAAGTACGAACCAGAGACTGCTATGGGACCTTCCACCCATTACAGGCCATTATCCCTGTGGATCATGTGCCGTTTGTCCTCAGACTAAACAAACTAAAGAAATTGAATTTTCTGACAGATTCACATGGAGAATCACTAAACACACGAATTGTAACACAACACGGTGTGTATATCTACTGACATGCCCCTGTGAGAAAAAATACATCGGTATGACCATGAGGGCAGTCAAGACTAGAATAACCGAACATAAAAGTGGTGTTCGATGCCTGAAGACAAACACCAAACTTTACACCCATTTTTTAGAACACAGACATCCTCCTGAAAGTCTACGTTGGGTGGTCCTTGAAACACACCAACAGATAACACACACAGCCCTTTTCAAGATAGAACAAAGATGGGTGTTTCGTCTTGACTCAGCTAACAGTGGCCTTAATGATGAAATACCATGGAGCAGTCTGAGCCACTAGAGAATACCTGTGAAGAATACCTGTGATAAATCCCTCTACATGTCGCTTCAAGATACACAGTCCCTTATGCTTAAACACCTTGAGATTCCCATTAAGACATTCTCACCTTTCTATTAATAGATACCATCATAATCCAATTTGATATCGCTATGTACACCCCATATGGCCGCCATGTTTCTCCCGGTAACACGGTCACTGATTTGGCACCACGTTACTTCCCCGCACGTTACCCTGCCAGAGCAGCGTTAGGGATTCAAGAGAGCACATTTGTCTTACTAGATAACTTCCCTTAAATCATGAACCCCCACGCTTTTCTCTGTCCAATCCACGACAGTTTACTCAACCTCAATAAATTGTGTGATGGGATAGTTTTCTAAATGTCAAGAACCGTAGCAATTATGTTATATGGCTATCTTGTTCACCTCGCATACTTATATGCACACTCTAAGATGGCCACCACGGTTTCTACTATTATCCCCGTCACCCACTAGTCCGACAACAGCTGTAGCCACTTGGCTCTCCTACGCACGCTTTCACCGGAACCATGGCGGATATTTATAACAGCTCACCATGGCGATCAGATACCTTCCTGGTTGCAGCAGAGCGGGTAGGTCAACCATGAGACTCCTAATTGGAGTAGGTGAGTATGTATTACTAGCTGAAGGCTCTCCCTGACAACCACGATGAGTAAAGGTAAGGGGTACCGGCGCCATGGACTGTCATGCATAGGCTACTGAATATGTAATAAATGCCTTAAACTTTATCGGTGAACTGCCCCTGACAGAACCGGGTCCCTGGGGGGCTGTAGATTGCATCCGTGAGACCGGAGCTGCTCCTTTGAGCCTTCGGGATGTGGACGCTATTGACATCTTCCAGGCATCCTGGACCTGCACGGGCATTTGTTATACATTGATCGAGCAGGTGTTTTAGGGTCACGTTCACAGGCAACATCCGTCCTGACCCGGGCCCTTTACGCTTTTAAGTCTTTTGTGCCAGGGCTATTACGTGAGCAACTAACCAGTGTACATATGCCATCAACGTTGCTTGTTGCTTTGTGTCTCTTCCCTCTTTTTAGAGACACTACCTTCTGTGTCTCAAATACTTCGCTGCTACTGACGAGGCACAACTATATAATTTCAATAGGTGAGTTATTAATTACTCACCATGTTGCTCTATCCCCACGTTTGAGCATCTGTGCACAGGGGTTGCATACTGAGTCACTTACAGAGCTATAATGAACTGCATGATAGCATTGTATGTTTTTAAAGGATAATGCTGTTATTGATAATTGACAAACTTAGTACACTTTCATCTATCATCATAATGTTTGAATACACATGTGTAGATTGTCATTACTTTGTTTTTATTCCTTTTTATTCCTCTTTTGGCTACTCTAGGTTGGCTGCCCCTCCTCTGGGTTAATGACCCTAAGGGTCAGTAAGTGGTAGGTAGCATAGCACTTCACCACTAGTTGTAGAACGTTTTCACATTTCACTCAGTCCTGAAGAATTGCCCCTGATCAAATTTTGACAAATCTGAGGCGAGAAACATGTTGACCATCCGGGGGAAGAGCGCAATTTTTGTCACATTATAACAAAAAATTCGCCCCCCCCTTATCTTTTAGTCGGGTTGGGTCCCTCTCAGATTAAAAGTTACTACAGAGGATCTCCTTACCTATTTTAAAACATTCACTTCCTACATCTACACTCACTTAGGTCCCTCACACTCACGGCACCTATACGGCAAGGAACAGAAGATCTCCGACAAAGAGCCCCTTTATGGGAGCCCGTCAGGCATTGCAGCGCCGGCCCGACGAGGAGCAGACCCATATGATGAAGCATGACACCTAGCTTGCTGGGTGTGTGAGGGCCTCAGTTCCGACAGGAGGAATTCCCCCTCCTCCTCACTACCTAGAGTGCATATAAAGAGTGGTCAATAAACCACCAAGGAACTTCGTACCCTTCTCTTCTTTCACAGATATTTGAGGACAGGGACAAGGTTACGTCCAAGCTGTCATTCTCCTACCTCCAAATCTATGAGCATCTGTGGACATATGTACAGGTAGCTGACACCATCAAAGATCATATTAGCAGATCACATTTCGGAATGTAACTTGTAGGCATCAGCAATTGGTATCAACTGCTATATTCATATGTGCATGAGTCTACGGCCACGCTAGCCTTTTCCTCATTGTGATCAATTCTCGAAGGAAGGATGGAGTATCCAAGTTGGCAGCGGTACAATCTCATGGCATATAAAGCCATACTTGGAGCCAATTATAAACGCATGGCTTTCTTTTCGAAATGGGCTCTATATTATACCCCGCATCGTATCAGCCTGATGTACTCATCTGCGTCGGCTAACTGCTTTAGATGCGGGCATGTCTGTGGGGATTGGGCCCATATAATATTTCTCTGTCCAAAATTATTTTCTTTTTGGAGCAAGGTATGGAGGGGCAAAGTCACAAACTACAAGTACTAGTCAAACCCGATCTGCAAGGGGCACTATTCAGGATTCCCCCCATTGAGTGCTTGTTAACAATACGTCAACAACAACTTTTCTATATCGGGTCACTAGTAGCCAAATCATTGATCTTGCAGAGATGGAAATCAGTGCAGGTACTAGGATTTGAGCTCTGGCTGGATAAAATGAAACGGGTTAAGAAATATGAGGAACTTTACGCTCAAAGGATTGTCACATCCTAAAAGGCTGCAGGAATTTGGGCTCAGTTTTAGTGGGGCTTGAATCTGAGGGTGGGCACTAACAAGGTAGTGGTAGCGGAAAGATTTTAGATTTTTAGATTGTTCTGTCTGTATTTGTATTTTGTTCAATCTATCATGCGTTTGTGGTGATGAAACAATCTTGCTTTTACAAATGCATTTCTATCATCCTAATTATTAAAAAATTCATTTTAAAAAGACAAAAAAACAAAAGTGAAGTGTAACAAAAACTGTCGCTACCTTGGAATCGGTGTTATTCTTTTCTAACTGGAATTTACAACTCAAAAATGCTTGTGATTCTTCTGCATGTATTATTGTATAATTATTAGTAAGCGTGACATTATCCTATTGCCAAATATATTTCATTCTTTGAACTCCAGCATTGAAGAGGTATTCTGTCGTTATACCATTCATATCGATAAATTATCATGAGTGATTGCTTCTGTAGGATCAAACGTTTCGTCATCTTGGATTGCTTACATTCATGCTGTTCCTTATGTCATATTCTATATTGCTGCAGCAATCCTTAATCCCGTGGTACATTGAAGTTATTATACAGTACACAATACAGACCCTGTTTGGTAATATATCTCATTCTGTCAACATCAAATTTATTGAATGTAATTTGTTAAACTCTGAAACATACGCTTAGCCTATATTATGATCATCATACGGCAACAGATAGAATCATACTGAATTATTGTAAATATCATGCAAGATGGCATTCATACATGCTAATAATGCCCATGTGAACAGACATAGTGTATTTCCCAGGGAGTATAAATTACACAAAGAGTATTATATTTGTATGACAAGTTCTCAACAAATAACTTTGATCTTCCATACTTTCACACAAAAAACCATGGAAAACTATGCAAAAGTTGACCCAACTTAGTATCAAAGCATTTTGCAAATCATAAATCAGTGACATCATCAGCATGTGTTCAACTGCTTATAAATATAGATACAGAGAATGAGTATCTTCACAAAACGTTCCAGAACAAAAGTTCATCCACCACAGCTCCTTCCTGGAAAGTTTTGGTGTGATCTGTGAAGCAGGGGCCGAGAAAAAGGGAGGTCCCAAAACCAAATTTCCCCATGCAATTTCGATAGGGAGTTTTGGAATGTGAGGGGCTCCCGCAAACAAGATGTTGGCAATGTGGTCTTTGGCAGTGAATGGCGAGACATTGAGTGCCTGTGGTCTATCCCATGCCACACATGCCACACATGGCCGTAGGCCAAGACCTGAGACCAACCCCACGCTATGCATGGCCAAAGGCCTTGTGCAGTGGGGGTGTTGGCTGCCTGCTGGGGTTTGGTTGGAAGCAGTGCCTGGCCACCGGCCATGCCCTTTGGCCAAATCCACATTGCGTATCACTAAGGCCATATGTGGTGTGGAATTGGCGTTACTTATGGTAATAAAATATCACTTTACATTAAAAAACTCTAGAAAATCACTGAAAAAAACAAAGGTTAAAATGATGGTATAGTTAGGTATGGTAATAATATTTTACGCTGCATTAAAAAAAAACTTAGAAATTCACTAAAAAAAGCATAGGTTAAAGGGGCGTTTTGGTTTGGTGAAAATGTCAGTTAAAACATACAAAACCACTGAAATTTCACCAATTATAGTTATCTCAAATAATTATAACTTGTGCCAAAAAGTAACTATAACTCGCACCTTCGCCATGCAGTACTTATGAACTCACATATTGGATCACTCATAACATGTTTTATAACATCATTGATAACATCACTGCAACATCTGAAATGACATCATTGAAGACAAAACTGTGCATGGCTGGGGCACGAGTTAGAGTTACTTTAGGGCACAAGTTATAGTTATTTGAGATAACTATAACATCCCTTAAACCTTTGTTTTTTCAATGAATTCCTAAGGTTTTTTTCTAAGGTTTTTCGAAATGTAAAATAACATATTATTGCAATTCCAAACTATGATCTAACTTTAACTTTTGATTTTTTCAGCAAATTTCTGTGTTTTCTTTAACATAAAATAATAAGTAGATCCCTGCGCGTGGAGTTGGGTGCTGGGCCTGGGCTGCGGACAGGCCCTGCACACAGCCCCCCACTGTGCACGCCCTTTGGCCATGCATGGCACGGGGTTGGGTGCAAGGTCTGGCCTTTGGCCAGGCCCTGCTTCCAACCCCCTGTGAACGTCCTAACCCCCACTGTATATGGCCTTTGGCCATGCACAGCATGGCATTGGCCATAGGGCCTTGCCTGCAGCTAGCCCCTGCAGGCTGAGTATGTGATGTTACAATTTGAAGGGTGTTATTTTAAGTAAGACAGACCAAGGTTTAAAAAAAAAGTAAAATAACATGCTATTTCAATTTCTAACTATGACAACACTATAACCTTTGTTTTGTTTAGTGAATGTCTATGGCTTTTTTAGCGCACCTCCAGGGGTACCCGCAAACCAACTTTCACTGGTGGGTGTAGGGGTTGCCACAGAGCCTCCACGGCCCCTGTTGGCTCTCCTGATGGGAGTCAGACATTTTATATATTTTTGGTTAGTGACCCTGTGCCTACCCAGGACACCCATAAGCTATCTTTCGTTGTGGGCCAAAGGGGTAGCCCAACGACCCCTGCAGCCCCAGCTGCTCCCTGGCCAGCACTATACTGACTGCTGGCGGTAGCCAGCTCTTTAACTTTGCTCCAACCTGCCATGCCCACGCTCTCTCTGGCAGAAAACAACAGTGTCCCAGGGATGGGGTCCATGGGACATTGCAACCATCTGGAGGTCCTGTGGAGGGCGTCCCTAGGGCCAGTTTATGGCTCAGGGAGGGGGGCCCAATGCCCTCTCTCCTTATTTGAAATATCAGCCCCAGGAAATGTGGTCTCTGTGGGCTGTTTGAGGCTCTGGGAGGGGGCCGTACTTCCCCTTACCATTATATGTATTTGCCAGCCACAGGAGTAGCCGATCCTCTGGAGATTTGAGGTACCAATAAAAAACAAGCAATTACAATGCAATAGGTCTCGCATTTGTAAAAGTATAAGCTACTGGTATTATAAATTATAATGTTTTTATTTATATTTTTGAGTTTGCAATGGAGTAATTATGTAAGGAATAAGTGCACGCAATACTACATTATGAGCTTTTATATCTCATTCTGCAGTTGGCATCTAACCTTACTCACATTTCTGTGTGTCCTCAACTGCTTCAACATTGTTGAGCCTAGTGACGTTTATCACTATGGACTGCTTCTTGAATACACTGTACTGTATACATTAATGCCACTGCATGCCATGTTGTGATCATAGGAGTATGATGCTGTAATGCCAATGTATGCACAGTTCTTACAAAGTTAAAATGTGTGTAGCCCATTGTCCAACTACGCAGCGCATAATCATGTTTTCTCGAGTGTTACAGAGTGTCATCACCATCAAAATCACAAGGGCTTGTGTTACCAGTGTGATGCACCATAATATGTGCATGTTGGGATGTTCAATCATTAGTAATAACGTCAGGATTACATTGATTAAAGCGATGAGTGTGAGTGTAGTATAACTTTCAAATAATAGAAATGTATCTTAAAATTCGGTTCCTACAGGATCAACCTACCCTTTACAAGGATGCTCAAGGTCTCCTGCAGAGTTGACCACAGCTGGTAACAAGGTTGCTACGGACATTAAAGTTACTAGGTGTGGCCTCGTAGCACTATAAATAACAGGTGTTATTTCATACTTTGGGGAGACTGCAAGCGGTGTGCTGCGCCCCAGCAATTTCCTTAATAATTAATCAATCCGAAAACGTTTAGCATATCAGACAAAAAATGAAGAAATGTTCAAAATCTACAAACAAGTACACATGTTAGAATGTTCAGCATCACGCCCGATGCTTTCAGTCCTCAAACCACACTTTAATATGCTACAAATAAGATGATTAAAAATCGGAAACCCTTTCAGCTTCCTGGAGCGATAAGAGGTGTTTGGAAGCCATGAGGGAGAAAGAACAAGAGCGGAACAACTTTCAAAGCAACGAGGGACTCGTGTGATGCTCGCTCCTACGACAATAAAACGTGTCAAAATTACACCTTTAATCTGAGAGTTCGCTTACTGCTTTGCCTTAGTACATCCAAGAGTTTCCGCCCATGCCCGGGATTGTCTATGCACAATACATTGTCTCGTGTGCTTTTTTGCTCCTCCTCAGTACCCCTCTAGCAACTTTTATTTCAAACTCGCTGTCCCTTTTTCACAATAATTCCTTCAGTTGCATTTTATCATATGGCCAGGCCAAGCATGGTGAATATGCAAAGCAGGGAGAAACCATTCCTGACGCGGTGTGTGCGGGGGCGGTGGATGAGGGTGGGAAGAGGGGCAGAGAGAGGAGGCGGCTCGCGGCTCGTCTGTCAGACAGTTAACTTTCGACACAGCGAAGCTGGAAGGCGTCCCAGCTGTAGTGCATTACATTGTTGCACTTTCCACCTCCCGGCCGGGCGCGTACGGGAGGCTATAAATAAAGAGAGCGCCAACCGCTCGTGGTTGTCGCCACTACCCAACCCCAGTGTGTCGTGTCCCATAATTACAGGTCCTCCCTGCATGCTGATAATGTACACAGGCCCGAGGATATCCCCCCTCAGGTCACTCACCACATTGGGAATGAGGCGGTACCCGAATCTGCGACGTGCTGGGCTGCCGTGGTGGAGCTTGCGGTGAGCTGCATCGGAACTGTGGCGGTATTGCTGGTCGAGTGTGGCGGCCGCGACGTGGAGCTGCAACCTCTGGGAGTGCTGCAGGCAAGGTGAGGAGGTCGCGGGGGACCGTGCTGCTGGTCGCTCCGCACACTGGCAGAGGTGGCTGAGAGGAGGCGGCCTGGAGGAGGGGCCGCAGCGTGCACTGCGAAGCTGGGAGGAGGAAGGCATGAAGTATGTTGGTGCTGGGGAACTGCTGCCATGGCCGGCTGTGAGCAGCTGGAGTCGCGCGAACTCGCGCCAAGCACCGGGGCAACCACAGGCAGTGCGTGTGCAGAGTGAGCACGTGGGAGGCAAAAGAAAACAAGCAATTGCAACTTGTATTTTCAAAGGGGCGGGTGGTGGGGGGTGACAACACCAAGGAAAGCGGCCGTGCATATTAAACGTATGAGCGACCCAGGCACCATGGCAAAAAAACAACGAAGTAGTCCCTAAATTAAAAGATACAGCCCTGCAGCGTAACTTAACTGCAGTTGGTCAGTGCTGCTTTCTCCAAAAACGGAAGTCATGTATCGCATCCACAGCCAACCATAAGCCTGCTAACAAAAGCAATGCCACAGTTAACCAATGGCAAGCGGCAGGAGAAATTACCCTAGATATTGTATTTACATAAGGTCTTGCGACAGCGCATGCGCTGTCTAGGCTCGACCTAAAAAGCTGGTTTTGGCCCCAGATGGGGGCCTTCTGTGACACTCCACTAGGCCAAGGGAGCAGGATTTCCCGACCGTGCCCCCTATAATTATTAATTTTTCTTAATAGAGCAGGGGACAGAGTCCATGAGTCTTAAAATTGCTTCAACCATATCTTTGTTGATGTGGTGGTAGTGAATCAGATTTTATCTCAAGATCTGTTGGCTTCGCGGATCTTCCGCAGGGCAAAATATACAAAGTTTTTTAAACTTAGTTTTGAAAAAACTACTCAACAGGTTTACATCAAATCATAAAAAGCATGCTTTCTGGACAAAGCTCTATTTATATGCCAAATTTGATGTAATTCCTTTCAGCAGTTTTTGTGGTATCACTGTTCAATTTTCCTGTAGAAGAATGGATGGGGAAAATATATGGAAAAATAAATTGGGAGAATGTGTTTTGGGACCCCCTTTTCTCTGCCCCCACTTGGCAGATCCTCCCAAAACTTTAAGGAAAAAGCAAAGTTGTGTGAGACATTTTGGAAAGGTTTGTGAAGATTTGTCAAAGTTATAAGTAAACCAAAAAATGATTTTCCTATGGAAACGTGGTCCTATTATAATTACTCAGTGGTTAATATACATATACATAGTCACCACTGTGTAGTTACAGTTAGGTCAGAGTTTCCATTGGAAGGGCGTTTTATGTTTTGTTGATAACTTTGGTACGTTCAACGAATCAGCAAGAAACTTTCCCAAAAAAGTGCATCTTCCTTGGCTCCTTTATGGAAAGTTGGGCGCCCGCAGCACACGGTCAAAGGCAATGTAAAGCACTGGTTTGCTGGCCATGGCAGCATTAGGCACGTGCTCAGCGAAGGAATTGGAGAAATATGATTTTTTTTTTAACTGAAATACACTGAAAAAGCAAAGGTTAAAGAGATGGTATAGTTTTGATTTTTTAATGTTAGCTCTTCCCTCATTTCAACACTTAACTAAAAAATCAACAACCATTGTTTTTTTATTATTAATATATATGAAAACAAAAAAAATAGAAATTCCCCAGTTTTAGTTTACTGATCTAAGTATATCTTTCCCCTTGCCATGCACTGCTTGGGACGTCAGATATTAGATCACTCATGACATGGCAAATGACATAATTGATGACATCTCTGATGTAACCAAAATCATGCACAGAATAGAGTTACTGAGTGTATGCACATTGGTCCATAGCATGGAAAATGGATAAGCTCTGGAGGCAAGCCTGGTTGAGCATGTTGAAAGTTATTTCGTGCAACGTTTACAAATCACAAAAAGTTTGGGTGCAGGTTTTACTGAGGTGAAGACTGAGCTCACCTTATGTGGGTTGCAGAAGTATTTTTTAAAACAGGATGGGACTTAAAGCCAATTTTTGTTAAACATTGTGAGAAAAGCCAAAGCTTGTGTTGACAATAGATTATCTATCGTGGATATCTGGGCATGTGCCCATATTAAATAGTTGTAATACAGTGCTGTAGACAAATTATCTACAGTGAGAATGTTTATAAGGTTGGATGTTTATTTTGAGTACTTCACTGAAGATTTTCAGGCATTGCAGATTATTGAATAATGTAGAATGCAGTGGAGGCCCACTTAGAGGTGGTTTATCTCACACTGGCATTAGCATGGTGCTAAGGTTGTATGCCATTGTGCCATGTCAGGAATGTATGTAGCATATTTTACGAAACTACAGAGGGTTGTCCATAAGGCCTGGAAGAAGTTATCTTTTCAGCAGCACATTCATGCTTTTTGACTTAAAATTGCAAGACATGTGAAGTCTTTAAGAAGGTAATCCCATTAAGGTGAACTGAAAACTCACCACAGGTGTACCGTGTTGACTTATTTCAAGTCAACAAACCGTAAATGGTACTGTCATTTAACATGGAGACTGAGTTGTGAGTGCTGTGAGGTCATATATAGTGCATGACGGGGCACAAGTTACAGTCACCTCACTAAACTATAACTTTTGAATTTCAGTTGTCTTTTGTTACTTTTTATCTCATTTTACCAACTAACTCTACAGTCAATTTAATTTTTGTTTTTTCAGTGAATTTAATTTTTTTTGTGTAAGCTAAGATCAATTTACACATGTTACTTGTTGTATATTTTTTATATTACATGTATTAATTGATTTCAGTTCTCTTTAGAAAGAGCTTTCATCCATTTACTCTTCATTGATTGCCTGAGACTGCTGTTATGTCTGTCAATGTTTGTGGAAATGTGTGTTTTTGTTCCATTTAATGTGCTAATATTTAAAAAGTGTTTTATGAAACAATGTGTATTAATATATAAATGGAATTTTAAAAGCAAAGCACATTGAGGAGAAATTAAATACAGGCATTCTAAAATGTTCTTTTCTTTTATAGTACATCAACACAATAGAGTAGGTTTAAGTAGACACATATAAAGAGAAAAAATAAAGTGCAACGCGTTCTGAGCTTACAATGTTTATTTTCACAAACTTGGCAGGATTCATCTGTAGACACCTGAATCAAGGTTAGGCCTGCCAGGGTGAACTTGTCAGGTGTGTTGATTAAAATTCTAAGAGCAACGCTTTGTGAAAGGGTGTTTTTTACCGGCACTGAAACACAGACAAAATGCTCTGTTTAACACTTTTATTTTAATTTAATTAAGGTAGCTAAATATCCTGCAAATGAATTAATCACTGTGAATAACAGGAAATAATTCACAGACCTTTTTTTGCAAAACACAAGCTTTGAAACCATGGAGTAACATTCAATAAGAGGGTTTAACCATATATATGATTGTATGTCGGAACCACGCAGGCATTAATTACCCCTGCCTTAATAATGCAGTCCAAACAACGAATGTATCTTCTACAATGCATTCTGTTTGCACGCAAGTCGTTACAACCACTTGCCTTCAGGAAAGCGCCGGAGTTGGAATAGTAAATTATACTATTCCAACTCCGGCGCTGTGCAACAGTAGTGGAAGTGTTGGACCTAAAGTCCAATATAAATTCTACAAAAATTCCTTAAGGCAAGCCTTTGTAATGACTTGCGTGGTAAAGGAATGTGTTATAAAGACACATCCGTGGTTTGGACTGCACTATTAAGGCACAGCGTGGTTCGAGCCATGGTGTAAAGGCTGTCACCAATAGGAAGTTATAGTTAGGACCAAAGTTTCCATAGAAAAAGCAGTTTTTGTTTTGCCAATAACTTTGGCAACACTTGACGAATCATCCCCTTTTTTGGCTCAGCTGCAGTGTGGAAAGTTTCAGGGTGATCCGTCTAATGGGGGCCGAGAAAAAAGGGGTGTTCCAAAATGCATTTTCCACATTTTATGTCTATGGGGATTTTTCATTTTTTGAACACCAAATTTGGCAGAAAGCTAGATGTTGGTCCAGAAAGTGTGCTTTTTGTAATTTGGTGTGAACCTGTTCAGTAGTTTCAGAGATGTTTAAGTTTAAAAAATATAGATATCTGGAAGCCCAACAGCCTACTGAAGCCCTACTGAAATTTGATTGGCCGCAAACACTTCAACCAGGAAGTGTTGGCAGCCATCTTGGGACTAGGATGAACCCCAAAAAATTTAAATTAAAAAAAGGAGGCAGGCGGAAACACTCTTACCCCCTAGGCTTCTTGGGGGAGGTCCCTGCAGGGTCCAAAATATTTAGTTCATTATTGGCCCCCCGGGTGGGCCAGGTCCCGGGGGCAATATGCAGCTATAAGAGTGGGGGCACATGGGCCCCTCTCCTGGGGCTTTACTGCCCCAGGGACCACCACCTCCCCAGGCCTTCATTATAAGCAAATGCAGGGGAGGCATGTATGGCCTTCCCCGCTGCCCCGGGGACCACCACCTCCCTGGGGCTTGTAGTTATATAAATGGGGGGGCCTCTTGGACCCCCCAGCCCTGGGGACTGCCACTGCACCAGGGCTTGACTTAAAATTATTGCAGGGGCTGTGCGGATCCCCCCCGTAGCCCTGGGGGCTGCCTCTTCTCCGGGGCTTTTATTAGAGATAATGTGGGGGTCCACGCAGACCCCCGCAGTTCGAGGGCTGCAAAAATCGGTCCAGTGAAGATGGGCCGCATGGCCCCCCTTCCTTTATAATGTAAAATAAAATAACAAGAAAAAGCTACCAGCAAGACGCCAGAGGCCCCGTCCCCTTTCTACACCACTCTGCAATCGCACCTCCTGGTGAACAGCTGGTTGGGGGATGAAGTCCCCTTGGCTCCTGAGGGCCACAGGACTTTAGTGGTCTTCTTCCCCCAACTAGTAGTGTGGGAATTAACATTACAAATGCACCATCATTTCTCAGTCCCCACTGCACAGGTCACCCCCAAAAATCCATGACACACAGAACCTACTTTGACACTTTTTTGGGAAAATTTCATACAGATTGGTCAAATGAGACTAAAGTTATAGGCAAGTCAAAGAATTATTTCCCATAGAATTAAAAAAAAAATTAGTTAGGCTCAGATTTCACTTGCACAAAACCATAAAAATTCTGCAGTTTTAGTTACCTGAGCTAACTATAACCTACGTCCCCACAATGCACTGCTTATGACCTCATATATTACATCACTCTTGAGATGATCAGTTACATCACTGATGTCATCAATGATGACATCTCAAATGAATTGAAATTCGTACTTGTAAAGCGCACTGCTGCCCCCAACAGAGGCGTCCTGGCGCTATGGTTAAATGACATTGCTAATGACATTGTCTAGAAAGTGTAAGTATTTTCCAAGAGTTTATGATTGTTAAACATATACTAACCTACTACAAAAGTTAAATTAGTATACTAGTTGCATTATTACTGAGTGATACTGTGAGTGGCTGTGTGACTGTATGTATCCTTGTGTGAATAGGTGTGTGAGTGGTTGTATGGGTATATAAGTGGGTGTGTGACTAGCTGTGTGGGTGAGTAAGTTGCTGTGTGAATGGCTGCATTGGTGAGTGAGTAGGTGTGCCAATGACTGTATGGGTGAGTGACTGGGTGTGTAAGTGACACTACAGGTGAGTGACTGGTTGTAGGAGTGGTTGTATGGGTGAGTGAATGGTTATGTCAGTGGTTGTACAAGTGAGAGAGTGAGTGGGTGTGTAAGTGGCTCTAAGGAAGATTGAGTGGGTGTGTGAGTACTGGTATGGGTCTGCAAAAGGGTATGTCAGTGGTTGTGCAGATATGTGAGTGGGTATACAAGAGGTTGTATGGGGTGTGAGTGGGAGTGGGAGTTGTTCTGTGGATGATGTCTTCAGTGATGTCATCAGTGATGTCACTGACCATGTGAGGTCATAAGCAGTGCATATCGGAGGCATAAGTTATAGTTAGCTCAGGTAACTATAACTGCTGAATTTCTATGGTTTTGTACGAGTGATATCTGAGCCTAACTATAACGTCCCTGTAACCTTTGCATTTTTCAGTGAATGTCTAAGGTTTTTCAAATTCTATTTCCTAACTATAACGTCCCTGCAAACATTGTATTCTTTAAGTGAATTGCTATGGTTTTTTAACTTCAACCAGTACTCAGGAATCCTGCTGTGTCAGACTTACTGGAGTCAACAGGAGGGTTTCTTGTACCCCAAGGACCCTCAGCATCCAATAGGACTTCATACACCAACCACTAGTGCACCAGGAGGCACATTTGCAGTGTGGAAGATAAAGGGGGGGCCTCTGACCAGCTCTCAGCAATCACGCTGTGCAGGACTTACTGGAGGTAACAGGAGGGGTTCTTGGCCTGCAAAGATGCTCAGCAGGCAAGAGGACTTCATCCCTCAACCAGTAAGGTGCCACGAGATACATTTGCAGAGTGGTGGAGAAAGGGGGCATGCCCTCCGAAGACCTCTCAGCAATACCACTGTGTGGGACTTACTGAAGGTAACAGGAGGGCTTGATGGCCCCCAATGACCCTTAGCATCCAAGGAGACTTCATCCCCAACCAGTAGTTCACCAGGAGGTGCATTTGCAGAATGGTGGAGAAAGGGGGCGGGCTGCGGATGACCTCTCAGCAGTCCCACTGTTTGGGACTTCCTGCAGGTAACAGGAGGGGTAGTCCCACCAAGGACCCTCAGGAGTCAAAGAGACTTCATCGCCTACCTAGTAGTGCACCAGAAGGTGAGTTTGCAGAGTGGTGGTAAAAGAGGCCTGGGTTGGCTTTTTAAAAAAAAATGTTTCATTAGGGAAGGGGGGCCACGCAGACCCCCCTCCCTTGGCTGATTTTGGCCCTTGAGACCCCATTCCCCGGGGCCAGGCCTTTTTGAAATGGGGAGGGGGCAGCGCAGCCCACCTTCCCAATCTGATTTTGGCCCCAGGGACCCCATCCCAGGACCCTGCATAGTTATAATAGGGGAGGGGGCTGCGCGGCCCTCTCCTGAGTCGATTTCAGCCCCAGGGACCTCATCCCCTGGGGCCCAGCCATTTAAAGATGGGGGAGGTGGGCTGCGCAGTCCCCCTCCCTGTGCTGAATTTGGCCCCAGGGACCCCATCCCGCCAGGCCTGGCCATCTTAAAGTGGGTGCCTACAGGACACCTACTCCCTACCTGGACTGCGGGGGGAGCCTTTAAAGTTTAAAAATAATACTAGGGGAGCCACACAGTCCCCCTCTCGAGCCGATTTCAGCCCCAATTAACCCATCCCCAGAAGCCCAGCCTTTTAGAGATGGGAAGGTGTCTGTGCGGCCCCCCTCCCTGGGCCAAATTTGGCCCCGGGGACCCTATTCCCAGGGCCTGGACATCTTAACGTGGGTGCCTCCAGGGCACCCACTCCCCACTGGGACCGGGGGAGCCTGAAGGCACCCGCTGTCCCTGCTGGCTCCCCGCCTCCTGCAGGAGACAGCATTGCTTTCACACATAGAGAGCTGCTGGAAAGGAGGCTCCCTGTGTGTGAAAGCAATTCTGCTCCGCTTCTAGCAAGCGAGAACATTTTCAATGCTCTCGCTTGCTGGAAGCAGAGAGTTTGCTGTGACGTGGCGGGAGCAGTAAAGCTCCCGCCAAGCCACAACAGGCAGCTCTGTCCCAGGGCCATAGCAGAAGCCGGACCTTTCTTGTGGAAGTTGGCCTCAGGGAGGTGGTGGTCCCTGGGGATTGGGGGGGTCCCTGAGGCCCCCATTACAAATTTGAAAGCCCTGGGGAGGTGGTAGTCCCCAGGGCATGGGGGGGTCCAAGAGGCCCTTCCAATTTCTATGTAGAATATGGCCCTGGGGAGGTGGTGGTCCCCAGGGGGTTTATTTTATAATAAATAAGCCCAAGGAGGTGGTGGTCCCCGGGGCATTAATAAGCCCCAAGAGGGGGGCCTGTGCACCACCCTCCTTGATTTACAAAATGCCCCCTGGACCTGGCCCACCTGGGGGACAATTACTACTGAAGTGTGTGAGCCCACGCTTCTGTTTTTTTATTTTCAGAGGGAGCCACGAATCCAACATGACTCCTGCTGAATTTTTTTTAAATGCTTTTTTGGCCCTGCAGGGTCCCTTTGGGACCCCCCTACCCAAGAGGCACAGGGAGTCAGGGTATTTCTACTGAGTGGAATTACACCAAATCACAAAAAGGCACTTCCCTGAACTAACATCTACCGTTCTTCCAAATTTGGTGTAATTCCGTTCAGCAGTTCGGGCTGTAGTCATGTCTAAAGTTCCTATGGAAATTAACATGGGGAAAATGCATTTTGAGACCCCCCTTTTTCTCAGGACCCGCTTGACAGATCACCCCAAAACTGTCAAGAGAGCAGTTGAAGTGAGTGGCAAACTAGATTTGAAAATTTCGCGAGGATTCATCAAGCGACGCCAAAGTTATTGGCAAATTAAAAAATTATTTTCCTGTGGAAACTAGATCCTAGCTACGACTACCCACTGGAGACCACTAGTAGGCAATAAATATAGGTAGGACCATGTTTCTATAGTAAAAGCATTTTTTGACTTGCCTAAATCTTTGCCGGTTGACAAATTTTTATAAAATTGGCCAAAAAAAGTGTCATAGTGAGTCTTGCTTTGCATGGAAAGTTTTTTGTGATCCGTCAAGTGGGGGCCGAGAAAAAGGGGGATAAAAAAATTACGATTTCCCATGTTAATTCCCATAGGAGCTTTGAACACGACTGCAACCCAACCCACTGGACTGAATTACACCTATTGCAGGAAGGTAGATTTTGGTTCGCAGATCACGCTTTCAGTTATCCAGTGTAAATCCGTTCAGTAGTTTAACGTGGAGAGCAAATAAGGATATCTGAGCGGAGTCTAAGCACAGATCTCATGGTGAGATCTCATTGGCTGCCAACACTTTAACCAGGAAGTGTTGGCAGCCATCTTGGGACTCGGTTTCAGCTGAGTCTCACAAAAAACATTTGAATAAAAGAAAAGGGGACAGGATAGGAATACTCTGACCCCCTAGGTGTGGTGGTAGGGGCCAAAAATCACTTTAAAAAAAAAAAAAAGGCCTTGCCTCAACCATTCTGCAAATGCGCCTCCTGGCGCACTACTGGTTGGGTTCGTTGGGGGCCAAGAACCCCTGTCATGGCCACAAATAAGTCCCTCACAGCAGCATTGCTCAGACCTCGTCGGCGGTCCCGCCCCCTTTCTCAACCACTCTGCAAATGCACCTACTGGTTGGGTATGAAGTCCCCTTGGCTGATGAGGGTCGTTGGGGCCAAGAACCCCTAATGTTGCCACAAGTAAGTCCCCAACAGCGGGATTGCTCAGACCTCAATGGAGGCCCCTCCCCCTTTCTCAACCACTCTGTAAATGCGCTTCCTGGTGCACTACTGGTTGGGGGATGAAGTCCCCTTGGCTGCTGAGGGTCGTTGGGGCCAAGAACCCCTATTGTTGCCACAGGTAAGTTCCCCACAGTGGGATCGCTCAGAACTCATTGGAGGCACCGCCCCTTTCTCCACCGCTTTGCAAACACGGCTCCTGGCACAGTGATGTAATATGTGAGGTCATAAGCAGTGTATTGCGCAAGTGTAAGTTATAGTTAGCTGAATTTCACTGGTTTTGTACGAGTGAAATCTGAGCCTAACTATAACGTTCCTGTAACCTCTGTTCTTTTTTCAGTGAAAATTCAGTGGCAGTTTATATGTATATATATATATATATATATATATATATTATCTACTGGAGGTCACCAGTAGGTAGTTATAGTTAGGACCTTGTTTCTATTCAAAAAGCGTTATTTGTTTTGCCAATATCTTTGGCGCCATTTGTGAATCTTCGTGAAATTTTCAAAACTAATGGGCCACTCACTTCAGCTGCTGTGTTGAAATTTTTGGGGTGATTCATCAAGCGGGGGCCGAGAAAAAGGGGGGTCCCAAAATGCTTGTTCTCCACATTAATTTCCATAGGAAACTGTTGACGCAGCTACACTCTGAACTGCTGAACGGAATTACACCAAATTTGGCAGAAAGGTATCTCTGGGTCCAGAGTGCACTCTTTTTGTTAAATGGTGTAAATCCGTTCAGTAGTTCCTGAGAAATGTAAACATTTCTCAGATATACAAATTTGGCAGCGGAGGATCCGCAAACCCTCCCGATCTCGAGCCTGCGATCTGATTGGTTGCCAATAGTTCAAACCAGGAAGTGTCGGCATCCATCTTGTGACTCAGTTGAACCGAGTCACAAGAAAAAAGGTCCAAAAACATACAAAATTAAGAAAAGGGGGCAGGGCAGAAACACCCTAACCCCCTAGGCCTGCTCAGGAGATCCCACGGGGACCAAAAAGCATTTTTTTTTTTTACATTTTTGGTGGGATTCACGTTAAGTCTGTGAATCCGGTTGAAATATTTTTTAAAAAACAAAGCACGGGCTCCAGCGCTTTCTTTTCTTTAAGCCCACATGTGGGCCAGGTGCCAGGGGCAATCATTAAAATAGATGCAGGGGCCTGCACGGGACCCCGCAGCCCCGGGCACCACCACCTCTCCAGAGCTATGTTTCTTAAATGCGGGGGCCACGCGGGCCCCCGCAGCCATGGGAACCGCCACCTCCCCGGGCTTTATTTTTTAAATAAATGTGTGGGGGGCTCCTGCCCCCCATGCAGCCCCAGGGACTGCCTACCTCGCCGGGGCTAAACTGAAAAGATGTGTGGGGGAGCCCCGGGGACAACCACCTCCCCGGGGCTGTAATATTGTTGGACGGGGAGCCGCGTGGCCCTCCTCGTGAGCAGCGAGGAGTCAGCAGTTCATTGCGGGGGCGAGAGTTCTACTTAGCTCAGCTAACTATAACGGATGAATTTCTTGGGTATTGTACGAGTGAAATGTCAGCCTAACTATAACGTCCCTGTAACCTTTGTTTTTTTCCGTTAATTTCTACGGTTTTTTAAATGCTAGTTTCTCACTATAACGTCCCTGAAAGCCTGTGTTTTTTCCTGTGAATATATGTATATTTAAAAAAATTAATACAATTTCACTGAAAAAACCACAGGTTATAGGACAGTTATAGTATGGCTGACATTTCACTTGTACAAAACCTGTGAAATTCAGCCATAACTAGAACTCACACCCCCACAATGCACTGCTGATGACATCACGTATTACATCACTGATGACATGGTCAGTGACATCACTGATGACATCTCAAATGACATCACTGATGATATCTAAAATGACATCACTAATGACATCACTGATGACATCCTCCACATAACTCTGATGCACCTACTCACACACCAATATAACCTTTCATACACACACTCCAACTTTCAGACTACCATTCTCGAAACCATAGCCACACCAATACCAGTAAGTACATACCCACTCACTGATTCAAAGGTCTACACACACATCCACTCACTCACCCATAGAGCCACTCATACACCCAGTCACTCACCAATACAGCCTCCGATATAACCACTCATACACTTATACAGACACTCACACTCTGCCACTCACCCATAGAGCTACGAACACACCTAGTCACTCACCCAAAGAGTCAATCACACTGCCACTTACTCACCTATACAGTTATACACACACCACTTCCCTTATTCATACAGATACTAACACATACTTACTCTCTTATACAATCACTGACACAAGCACACACTCATCCATACATCCACTTTTACAATCACTCACTAACACATACAGTCACTTATATACTCCAACAGTCACATATACTGCCTTTCACATATGCAGTTACTCACCCATATACCACTGAGACATCCATTCACTCACTGACACAGCCATACGCACACTCACTCACCCATACAGCCCCTCGCAGATGCACTCATGAACCCATACACCCAGTGATTCACCCACTCACACATCCATGCAGGGAGTCACACACACCCTCACCCACATACACAGACACTCATGCACCCATACAGGTACTCAGACAACCAATCAATAACCCATATAGACACTCATGTAGCTACTCACCAACCCATGCAGCCACTTACACACCAACTGACAGACTGATACAGATATTCACACAGATTAGTCACTCACTGTAGGGAATTGTGATGAAATAACAAGTTGTCTCCGATACTTTCTTTCTTTTCACTATTTTAATTTCATAGTGTAGAATATCCAGTTTTCAATACACATATACACAAGGATCGCCTGTCTTGCTCCTTTACTCTGGACTGGCGCTGCTAGGTCTCTACCTGGAATCTTCTTCGTCTCAGGAGTGCCTCAGGGAAAAGAGAAACCAGAATGAGTGACCCTTTCATTGGCCTAATGTGAAGTCAGGGAGGGTAGTGATGGAGTGCTTGCACCTTACCCAATATAAACCTTCACCAGTGTAAGGGGGGTTGTCAAAGGGAGTGATCCATCTCACTTATCTCTCCCCTAAGGTGACTTATGTGGCGTTAAAAACCCGCCTCCCACCTAAACCGCTTAAGCAGTTTCGTACCTCTGTAAGCCATGCTCCTCCTGGAATGTGGCTGGCTTATACGTGGTTCCTTTGACTGGGCTCTTCCCTCCTCACGGCTGCAGTGGGTATGGTTATCCTCTCTCCCGGGGTCGGGTCGGAGCTCCGATTCCTGACATCTCTCGTGGTAGAGTCTTCCTCTCGATGTCCGTAGCCGGGCTCCTCAACGAGGTAGTTTCCCTTTGTCAATCCCGTCGGCGCTCTCTCGAGTCCAGACGTAACAGCCCCCGGTCCTGCAGAGTTTCTGACATTTGAACTTGCCGTCTCCTGATCCTTGGTTGTGGTTGGTGGAAAGGCTGAAATGACGTAATCCTTATAGGAGGGACTGACATCCAGGAAGTCTTCTTCCTTAAAGGATCCATGGTAGTATTTCACTTGCGAGGGAGAAACCATAGATGGAGGATCCGACTGCAATAGAAGAAAGGGCATAGCATGAGCAGGTAATGGGTCTTCCGCCATGTCGTCGGGGTCCCTATTTAGTGGGAAGTTAGAGGCCCTGTGAAACACTCACCCATACATTCACTGAGACACATATAATCACTCACATATACAGTCAGTCATGCACCCACTGAATCATCCATACAGACACTCATACACCCACTCATTCTTCAATACACCTTGACAAATATATATATATATATATATATATATATATTATCTACTGGCGGTCGCCAGTAGATAGTTATAGTTAGGACCTATTTTCCATAGGAAATCCGCGACATTCTATTTGAAATAACTCTCTTGCCGGTTGACGAATCTTCGCGAAATTTTCAAACTTTATGGCCCGCTACGGTCCGCTCCTACCCTGAAAGTCTCGGGTGATTCGTCAAGCGGGGGCCGAGAAAAAGGGGGTCCCAAAACGTGTTTTCCCCATTCATTTTCCCATAGGAAACTTTAGACACGGCTACAGCTCGAACTGCTGAACGGAATTACACCAAATTTGGCAAAGAGGTAGTTCTTGGTTCAGAAAGAACCCTTTTTGTTAAATGGTGTAAATCCGTTCAGTAGTTGCGGAGAAATTAAAAAATAAGAGTCAAAAAATCAATTTCCCATAGGAAACTTTAGACACGGCTACAGCCCAAACTGCTGAACGGAATTACACCAAATTTGGCAAAGAGGTAGTTCTTGGTTCAGAAAGAACCCTTTTTGTTAAATGGTGTAAATCCATTCAGTAGTTGCTGAGAAAATCAAAAGTAAAAGTACATATATATCTATGGGCGCGGAGGATCCGCGCACCCTCCCGATCACGAGCTGCATGCTAATTGGCTGTCAACACTCCAAATCAGGAAGTGTTGGCAGCCATTTTGTCCCTCGGTAGAACCAGGGACAGAAACAAGTGCGCAAAGCGCACAAAAGGGGGAAGGGTAGCAACACCCTGACCCCCTAGGTCTGCTCAGGGGGTCCCACAAGGACCCCCTGGGCAAAAAAAAAATTTTTTTTTTTTTAAATCGGCAGGATGCGCTCAGGGTGCGCGGATCCTGCCGAAAAAATAAATAAATCGAAGCGCGGTCTCCCGCGCTTCGATTGTATTTTGCCCCCGGGTGGCCCAAGTCCCGGGGGCATGGTGGGGGGGTTAAATTTATGTATGGGGGGCCTCAAAGGGCCCCCCAAGCCCCGGGGACCGCCACCCCCAGGGCTTTCATTTTAAAATGGTGCGGGAGGGCACTCGGCCCTCCCGCAGCCCCGGGGACCACCACCTCCCGGGGCTTCTTTTTTTTTTTTTTATTTCCTGTGTGGGGGGCTCGAGCCCCCCCATGCCCCGGGACCGCCACCTCCCGGGGCACTAACACATTTAAAATGGGGGTCCGTTTTGGACCCCGAAGCCCCGGGGACCACCACCTCCCCGGGGCTGTGCTGATGTGGGGAGGGGGCCGCGCGGCCCCCCTCCTGGAGCCTGTGGTGGCCCTGGGGACCGCCACCCCCAGGGCCGGCTCCTGCAGTGTCCCGGGGTGCCTACCCCCGGGACACTGCTGTTTGTAATGACAGGACGGGAGCCTCGCGGCTCCCGTCCTGTCATTGCAAACTGCTTTGGATATTGGAAGAGAGAGCAGGAAACCTGCTCTCGCTTCCAATATCCAAAGACAATTGCTTTTCCACATGGGGAGCAGCATGTTAGCTGCTCCCCATGTGGAAAGCAATGCCGGCTCGCGCAGGAGGCGGGGAGCCGGCGGGACTGTGGGGGTTTGGGGACCCCCCACAGTCCCCAACCAGAGGCCAGGCCCCGGGGGATGGGGTCCCCGGGGCCATGAGTGGCCAGGGAGGGGCCACGCGGCCCCCTCCCCAGAAATAATTTAAAAAAAAAAAAAAAGGCCTGCCCCGGGGGATGGGGTCCCCGGGGCAAAAGGAGGCCTGAGGAGGGGGCCAGCAGCCCCTCCTTAAAAATTAATTTAAAGTGTGGCCATGCCCCGGGGGATGGGGTCCCCGGGGCAGGATTCGGCCACGGGAGGGGGGCCACACGGCCCCCTTCCCGTTTAATTTAAAAAAAAAAAAAAAAAGGGGTAAGGCCCT
This sequence comes from Calotriton arnoldi, assembly GCA_963921515.1. Lineage (NCBI taxonomy): Eukaryota > Metazoa > Chordata > Amphibia > Caudata > Salamandridae > Calotriton > Calotriton arnoldi. The sequence goes on from CAWUFW010001384.1 coordinate 1,258,346, forward strand.
GGGGGATGGGGTCCCCAGGGCCCAAAAATAGGAAAAGGAAGTAGGGCCACACAGCCCCCTTCAGGGAAAAAAAAACGATCGGGCCCGCAGGCCCCGCCCCTTCCTTCACCACTCTGCAAACGCTCCCCTGGCGCGTTTGCAGATGGGGAAGTAATTCCCCTTCAATACTGGGGGTCCCTGGGGCCAACTAGCCCACCAGGAACCTCCAGTATGCGCCAGGGGCTGCCTTGCAGAGAGGTGTACAGAGGCCACGCCCCTTTTACACCTCTCTGCAACGCAGCTCTGTGGCGCTTAATGGAGGTAGCTGGTGGGCTAGTTGCACCCCAGGGACCCTCAGGATTCAAGGGGAGTTAATCCCCGACTTAAAACGCGCCAAGGGGCGCGTTTGCACAGTGGTGAAGGGAGGGCGCGGGGCTTCAGGTGACGTGTGCAAACAGGCCCCGTGGCGTGTTTTAAGATGGGGAATTAAATCCCCTTCAATCCTGAGGGTCCCTGGGGGCCAACTAGCCCAACAGGTACATCCAGAAAGCGCCACAGAGCTGCGTTGCAGAGAGGTGTAAAAAGGGGTGTGGCCTCTCTACACGTCTCTGCAACGCAGCCCCCTGGCGCATACTGGAGGTTCCTAAATCCGTATTTGTAAAGCGCGAACTACTCACCCTTACGGGTCTCAAGGCGCTGTGGGCCATTGTGGAAATTAAGTGAGCTATTGCCCAGAGTCACATGGTGATGAGCTGAGCTGCCGCCGAAGCTTGGGATCGAACCGTGGGCCCTGTGCTCCGAAGTCAGCTGCCCTGGCCGCTGCACCACACCTCTCCACTTCCTGGTGGGCTAGTTGGCCCCTAGGGACCCTCATGATTCAAGGGGACTTAATCCCCCAACTTAAAACGCGCCACGGGGCGCGTTTGCACAGATGTCACCTCAGGCCCCGCCCCCTCCCTTCACCATTGTGCAAATATTCCTTTAAAATCAGCCAAAATACGAATTCCGATTTACTCACCTGTTATCAGGAGAGACCTCAGTGCTGTATCTTTCAGCCCAGTACTGGTCCTGAAAAGTAATTTTAACCGTACTTACCAGTAACTTGAATTTCCTTCCATAGGCTAACATTGACTGGTTTCACTTGGAAATTCTTCTAAGTGTGGAGTTTTGGAACTTTAAAATATTCCTCTAAAATCAGCCGAAATACGAATTCCGATTTACTCACCTGTTATCAGGAGAGACCTCAGTGCTGCATCTTTCAGCCCAGTACTGATCCTCAAAAGTAATTTTAACCGTACTTACCAGTAACTTGAATTTCCTTCCATAGGATATCATTGCCTGCTTTTTGCTGAAAAAGTTTCTAAGTGTTGATTTTTGAAACATGCAAATATTCCTCTAAAATCAGCCGAAATACGAATTCCGATTTACTCACCTGTTATAAGGAGAGACCTCAGTGCTGTATCTTTCAGCCCAGTACTGGTCCTGAAAAGTAATTTTAACCGTACTTACCAGTAACTTGAATTTCCTTCCATAGGCTAACATTGACTGGTTTCACTTGGAAATTCTTCTAAGTGTGGAGTTTTGGAACTTTAAAATATTCCTCTAAAATCAGCCGAAATACGAATTCCAATTTACTCACCTGTTATCAGGAGAGACCTCAGTGCTGCATCTTTCAGCCCAGTACTGATCCTCAAAAGTAATTTTAACCGTACTTACCAGTAACTTGAATTTCCTTCCATAGGCTAACATTGACTGGTTTCACTTGGAAATTCTTCTAAGTGTGGAGTTTTGGAACTTTAAAATATTCCTCTAAAATCAGCCGAAATACGAATTCCGATTTACTCACCTGTTATCAGGAGAGACCTCAGTGCTGCATCTTTCAGCCCAGTACTGATCCTCAAAAGTAATTTTAACCGTACTTACCAGTAACTTGAATTTCCTTCCATAGGATATCATTGCCTGCTTTTTGCTGAAAAAGTTTCAAAGTGTTGATTTTTGAAACATACAAATATTCCTCTAAAATCAGCCGAAATCCGAATTCTGATTTACTCACCTGTTATCAGGAGAGACCTCAGTGCTGCATCTTTCAACCCAGTACTGGTCCTGAAAAGTAATTTTAACCGTACTTACCGGTAACTTGAATTTCCTTCATAGGCTAACATTGACTGGTTTCACTTGGAAATTCTTCTAATTGTGGAGTTTTGGAACTTTAAAATATTCCTCTAAAATCAACCAAAGTACGAATTCCAATTTACTCACCTGTTATCAGGAGAGAACCCAGTGCTGCATCTTTTAGCCCAGCACTGACCCTGAAAAGTAATTCTAACCGTACTTACCAGTAACTTACATTTCCTTCCATAGGAATCCATTGTCTGGTTTTCAGCAGAAAAGTTTCAAAGTGTCGATTTTCACAAATTACAAATATTCCTTAAAAATCGCCTGTATGACTTAAACGCATTCTTTCAACTGTTTACAGGAGATGCACCAGTGCTGGATCCAGGATCCAACACTGAGTAAGAAAAAGTAACGATAACACTACTTACCTGCTAAGTGAATTTCCTCCCATAGGATAACATTGGTGATTCTATGTGAAAAAGTTTCTAAGTGTCAACTTTTAAAATACAATAACATTCCTTAAAAATCACTACTGTAACCAAAACGCTTTTACTCAACTGTTTACAGGAGATGTCCCAGGACTGAATCTAGGATCCAGTCCTGTGGTTAGAAAAGTAATCCATAAAGTAACTAATTGCATTTAACTAGAAATTCACATAGAGCTCAATGTTGCATTGTGTTTGAAATTGTGTTGCCCATTGCAACAACTGTAACTACTGTACTTAAAACTCTATTGCCTATTTGCAAACTATTTAAACTAAAGTAATTCATTCTGAGAAAGTATATTTTGTAATGTAATGTATAATGTAATTACAATGTAATTTAATAAATAAAATATATAAAAATAAATAGTTTTAAAAAATGTAGTAAATCAGTATCAAAAAAATAAATATAACAATTAATACATTTAAAAATTGTCATTTACAAAACCTTTGAAATTCACTGAAAAAACCATAGGTTTTAGGGGCGTTATAGTTAGAAATTAGCATTTAAAAAACCTTTGAATTCACTGAAAAAACCATAGGTTTCAGACACGTTATAGTTAGAAATTAGCATTTAAAAAACCTTTCAAATTCACTGAAAAAACCATAGGTTTTAGGGACAGTTATAGTTAGTTGGACATTTCACTCGTACAAAACCCGTGAAATTCCCTGTTATAGTTAGTTCAGCTAACTATAACTCGCGCCCCCGCAATGCACTGCTGATGACGTCACATATTACATCACTCATGACATGGTCAGTGACATCACTGATGACATCACTGATGACATCTCAAATGACATCACTGACAGCACTTACCTGGATTCATCACGGTGTATTCTGGGTGTTGCAGTCCACACGAACTATGTGAACTGTCAACAGGTGAGCAGTTAACTACAGGGGGCGGAGCGGGCCCCAGGTCAATAAGAGGGCGTCAGAACTGATGTTTGCGGTGATGGAAGCCTCCTGGACACTTGGGCGCTGATGAAGGCTGACATATTGCCGAAATGCATTCGCCACAAAAAGAATAAAGTTCGCTTCCAAGATGTTCCCCTGTGTGGTCTCTGCTCTCTCGCAAGAAGGAGTTTTGGTGTATATATATATATATATATACACAAAAATAGAGAGGCAAGTAGCCAAGGATTTCAACAATAAGTGCAATCAATGTCAGTATCGAGGAACAAAGAAATACGATGCGAGAGGCCTTGTGTTCTTTTTTTTAAATTTGGCTTCTTTTATTCATTCTGTGTCAGTATACACAGTTCGGCACAGCCAATGCATTTTGCCCACAATACAGGCTTCTTCAGGGCGTAATTAAACTGGATAATCCCCTCACGTTGCAGGTATCTTCTCCCGGTACAAAATCCCACTCGGTTCAAGTCAAAGTCTTAATAAGTCATGCATAATATTCGTACTCGTTCAAGCCAGCTGCTCAACTTTTAAATGAGCGTAAGTAACACCTCGTATCTGAGGCCATGTACGGCCATAGCAACCACGACGTAATGAAGTGTATCCCGAATCAAGAAAGCTATTTTTGTAAATAGTTTGATTAATGAAAAGTCAATGATGGTGGCTGGCCTTTAAAGGTGGGCAAGAACCAAGGATTCTAAAAAGGGATTTAAAACTTTAACATATACAACACACGTAGTGGTGCAGCATAGAGTTCCCTTGCTGCCATTGTCTATCCATATATCGTTTTTGTCTCAAAGGATTGTTTTGCAAACGAGCAACTTACATATATATATATATATATATATATATATATAGAGTTGCCACTAGGTGGGATGCACTCCCAGGTGGAAATTACGCCAAAGCAAGGGCACATGCCATGAACAAAGTCCTTCTCTGGTTTACCTGCCAGACGCATTTCGGGCCAATGCCCTCTTCAGTGGCAGACCATGTGACGTGCCGGCATGCGGCAACCACCAGTAATCCCCATAATAATAACGCTCAGGTGAATCACCTGAAGCAATGCTTCCTGGGACTGGTGGTTCAGTAAAACCCAAGTGGGTCACCGCCGGCACTCACAAAAAATGTCTTAAAATGGATTGCCGATGTTCGCGCCGGCACCCCCGCATATAACAGGCACCTCCTGTTCCACAGTCAGCTGCCCCAATAAAGCAGCCGCGGACCCGCAAGTGTTTCGCGGTGGTGCAATCCTGCGACCAGGCAGGCCGCTGTACAAAATACAAAAAGAGTTGCCACTAGGTGGGATGCACTCCCAGGTGGAAATTACGCCAAAGCAAGGGCACACGCCATGATCAAAGTCCTTCTCTGGTTTACCTGCCAGACGCGTTTCGGGCCAATGCCCTCTTCAGTGGCAGACCATGTGACGTGCCGGCATGCGGCAACCACCAGTAATCCCCATAATAATAACGCTCAGGTGAATCACCTGAAGCAATGCTTCCTGGGACTGGTGGTTCAGTAAAACCCAAGTGGGTCACCGCCGGCACTCACAAAAAATGTCTTAAAATGCACTCCCAGGTGGAAATTACGCCAAAGCAAGGGCACACGCATCAAGAAAGCTATTTTTGTAAATAGTTTGATTAATGAAAAGTCAATGATGGTGGCTGGCCTTTAGAGGTGGGCAAGAATCAAGGATTCTAAAAAGGGATTTAAAACTTTAACATATACAACACACGTAGTGGTGCAGCATAGAGTTCCCTTGCTGCCATTGTCTATCCATATATATATATAACATTCTTAAACTTTTTAGAAACATTCACAGTCACTGGATGATGTCATCAGTGATGTCATCAGTGATGTCACTTGCCATGTCATGAGTGATGTCACTGACCATGTCATGAGTGATCTAATATGTGACGTCATCAGCAGTGCATTGCGGGGGCGTGAGTTATAGTTAGCTCAGCTAACTATAATGGCTGCATTTCACAGGCTTTGTACGAGTGAAATGTCAGCTTAACTATAATGTTCCTGTAACCTTCGGTTTTTTCCATGAATTTCTAAGGTTTTTTAAATGCTAATTCCTAACTATAACATCCCTGAAACCTGTGGGTTTTTTCAGTGAATTTATAAGGTTTTTTATATACTAATTCCTAACTATAACGTCCCTGTAACCTTTGGTTTTTTCAGTCAATTTCAAAAGTATTTTTAACTAGTAGTCGTGTTTGCAGAATGGTGGAGAAAAGGGGCTGGGCCTCCAACCAGCTCTCAGGAATTCTGCTGCGTAGTACTTACAGAAGCTACCAGGAGGGCTTCTTGGCCCCAAGGTCCCTGTGGAGTAAAGTGGACTTCATCCCCAATCAGTAGTGTGTCAGGAGGTGCGTTTGCAGAATGGTGGAGAAAGGGGGGCGGGGCCTCCAAAGACCTCCTAGCAATCCCACTGTGTGGGACTTACTGGAGGTAACAAGAGGGGTAGTTGGCCCCAAGGGCGTCCTTGTGGCCAAATACCCTTCCTGTTACCTCCAGTAAGTCCCACACAGCTGGATTGCTGAGTTCTGATTGCAGGCCATGCCCCCTTTCTCCACCAGACTGCAAATGCGCCTCCTGGCGCGCTCTTGGTTGGAGGATGAAGTCCCCTTTCCTGCTGGGGGTCCTTGGGGGCCAACTAGCCTACCTGTTACCTCCAGTAAGCCCCAAACAGTGGGATTGCTGAGAGGTGGTCACAGGCCACGCCCCCTATCCCCACCGCTCTGCAACAAATATATAAAGGTTAATGTAACTTTATAGATAGGTGAATATGTCAGTGATAACATTCATGTTTGTAACTGAAAAAGCATAGAAACTCACCAGTTATAGTTAGCAGAGCTATCTATAACTTTCACCCCCCATGCACGGCTTATGGCATCACATATTACATTACTCATGACATGTTCTATGACTTCATTTATGACATCAAATCAAAAACCCATGGAACGTATCCATAGTGGAGAACCAGAGACCATAAGACCTCAAGGGTGAGTTGGCCATAAAACAGAACATGTTATACACTCAAAAGCCACTAGGCAGAAACATACTGACTGTACCCTATATGGTAAAAACACTAGACTGGGTCCCACATTGGTTTTTAAGCATATTATTCATGGGTCCTTAAAAGAAAGAAACATACCTGTTGGTTGCGCCGGTCGCCAGCTGCAGCCTTTCCTCCACACAGGAACCAGGAAGCAAGCACCCAGGCTCCCAGCCAATCACAACACTGCAATGCAGCGTTGTGCTTGGTCTGAGTGCCGTGGTTCAGCGCTCAGACAGGGAATGGGAGCCTGTGCATATTCTCCACCCAGGCTGTAATGCAGCCTGGGTGGAGAACATGCAAAGTGTGCATGTAGATTTGGCTGGCCCAAGAGGGCCGGCCAAACCTACATGCGCACTTAAGGTGCAGCCACCACTCCTCCTCCCTGTGACGCGGAGAGCCCAGCCCCGCCACGCCTCTTCAACTGCAACCTCAATACAAAAAATAAAATGATAATAACGGAGCACTATTATCATTTTATTTTTAGTATTGAGCTTGCAGTTGTAGCAGTGGGGACACGCTGCTCCCCCTTAGTGGAGGAGCCGCCGCTTCTGCAAGGCCTATCTCTCCTATTGGATAACATTGAGATTACCCTATTACATCTTATAAGTGTAATTCCCAATTGTGTAGAGATAGATTTTTCCAGTTTGGTGTCTCTGGACTCACAATTTAAAATCACAACGGATGGTGAAATTGGATTTTTTATTGCAAGTCTAAAAATGCCACTTTTACAAAGTTGGCACTGCCTTACTTCAGCCAATCTGTGTTGGGCTATGTGCATTCCCTCCACAGCCACACACAAAGGGAGCTCAGATGTGACTGATGGGCCATCTACATCCTGATGGGCCATCCCGGCCAGGATGGGAGGGAGGAGCTTAACACAGCCTCAAGATACTCAATGTCTATTTCAAAATGTATGCCCTATCATGGACAGCCTTTATCTGTATCAAACTCCTCACAGTCACCGAACCTAAATTGAGAAATGAAGTTGATATCTACTAAGAATAGTGTATACTATATGCAACACTTGTCAAAAAAGATACCATTTGCTTAAAATATCCAAGGTCTGAAGGTTCTAAAAATCATACTACCTCCAGCCTTTGTGTGGTGAAAACATATATACCATCTTCTGAAGCAAAAGAAGCACATGTACATAGGTTCGTACCTGGTACACACAGTCTTCTATGTTATGTAGAAATTGTCATGCTGAGACGATTCTGTCTAATAAGTAAAGGCTGCTTACAATACTTAGTGTCTACTAAGTAGAATCATTGCCCTGTTGGAAACTTTTTCTGCAGAAAAAAACCAAGTTGTCAACTTTCAACTGCACACAGAGTTACTCTTCAATACAAATATTTATAACGTATTCAATACATCTACCCACCTATGGTGCATTAGAAGCATATGCATTTTGTAAACACTTACACACATTAGCTGGACACAGGCTGTACAATATTAGGTAGAAATGTAATGTGGTAGCTACCCACCACTGTGTAAACTATAAAGCAAACTAACACACTCACTGGATAATGTCGTCAGTGATGTCATCAATGATGTCACTTGCGATGTCATGAGTGATATCGTGAAGGATGTCATTGCGATGTCATGAGTGATATCGTAAAGGATGTCATTTGAGATGTCATGAGTGAGATTGTGAATGATGTCGCAGAACATGTCATGAGTGATGTAATATGTGAGGTCATAAGCAGTGCATGGTGGGGGCGCATGTTATAGTTAGCTCTGCTAGTTCAAAATGTTAATGTTGTCACTGACATATACACCTAATTATAATGTTACTTTAACCTTTTGTTTTTTAGTGAATTTCTAAGAGTTTTTTTAAAAACAAAAACAGATCTTTTTATCACACTTAACTATAACATTACTTTAACCTTCGTTTTTGTCAGTGGATTTCTAGGATTGTTTCTAAAGTAAAGTAAAATGTATTACCATATGTATAGCCACCCCCCTGCAGCCAGACCCTGCGGCAATCCCCCACAGGCAGCCAACCCCACGCTGTACACAGCTTTTGGCCATGCACAGCGGGGAGTTGGCAACAGGGCCTAGCCTGTGGTCAGACCTCATGGCCAACCCACTCAGAGGCAGCCAACCCCCCCACAGGTAGCCAACCCCATGCTGCTCAAGGCCTTTCATCGCACACGGTGTGGGGTTGGCTGCAGGGTCAGGCTTACAGTCAGGCCCTGCATTCACCTCCTCACAGGCAGCCACCGGCAGGCAGCCAAACAGATGCTGAGCACAGCCTTTGGTCATGCATGGTGTGAAGTTAGCGGCAGGGCCTGTCTTGCAGCAAGGCCCTGCTTCGAGCTCCCGGCAGACAGCCAACCCCATGCTGTGCTCAGCCTTTGGTAGTCACAGCAGGGGGTTGGCCACAGACCTTGGTCTGCTGCCAGACCCAGTGTGGGGTTGGCCCCCAGCAGGCTGCCAACCCAACACCGCACACAGACTTTGGCTTGTGCAATGTAGGGTTGGCCACAGGGCCCCAGGGAACCCATCCCCTGGGCAAATTATGTATATTAAATGGAGAGAGGCTTGCAGCCCTCTCCCCGACCCAAATTAGCCCAGGGGACCCCATCCCCAGGGGTTAGTTCCAATAAAAAGGGGAGGGGCTGTGTGGCCCCCTCCCCAAGCCTTAAAAAGCCCTGGGCACCCTATCCCTGGGGCCAAATACAATTAAACAGGGGAGGAGGGCATGCAGCCCACCTCCCTGAGCCTTTATGGGCCTCAAGGATCACATCCTCTGTGGCCAAATACAATTTAAAAAGGGGTAGGTGGGCCATGTGGCCCGTCTCCTGAAGCCTTTTGGCCTCCCGGAGACCTATCGCCAGGGCCAAAATCTAAGGGGAGTGGGGTATGCAGCCCTCTCTCTCAACCCTTATTAGGCCCCTGGGACCCTAACCCCCATGGCCAAATCTGATAGAAAAGGAGAGGGGCCGTGCAGCCCCCTCCCTGAGCCTTCATAAGCCCCGGGGATACCATCCCCAGGCGTTCTTTTTGTTTAAAAGGGGGGGACTGCATGGCCTTTCTCCTTGAGCCTTATCAGGCTCTAGAGACCCCATCCCCTGGGCCAAAGCCAATTAAGAAAAGGTGTGGGCATGTGGCCCCACTCCCCAAGCCTTCTTGGGCCCCAGGGACTCCATGCCCTGTGCCAGATTTATTAAAAAAGGGAGATGCATTTGCAGCCCCCCTCCCTGAGCCTTATTAGGCCCCGGAGACCCCATTCTCGGGGACTGAGTAATTAATCAAAGCGGAGGGCTCGCAGCCCCCATCCCTGAGCCTCATTGGGCTCCCTGGAACCTCATGCTCAAGGTCCGTACCTTTTTTTAAACAAAAGAGAATGGCAGCTGCCATTTTATAAAATATACATAAGGAGGGGGTGTCAGTAGGGGCCCAGTCCATTCAGGCACCTGGGGCATGTATATGTAAGAGGAGGGGGTATGCAGCCCTGTACCTGAGCTGTTTTTGGCCCCCGGGATCCCCATCCCCTGGGCCCCAATCTATTTAATAAGGGGAGGGGAGTGCGCAGTTCCCCTCCCCAAGCCGTTTTCAGCCCCAGGGACCACATCTTCAGGACCCAAATTACTGATTATGGGGAGGGTGGCACAGAGCGCCCCTCCTTGAGCCATTATCGGCCAGAGGAGCCCATCCAGATGGGCTGAAATTTGCATTAAAGAGGAGGGGTGCTGCACAGTCCCCCTCCCCAGGCCTATTTTGCACCCCGGGGGCCCCACCTTCTCGGGCCCCCATCAGTAATACGTGGATGCCTCAGTGCCCAACTGGGGACCCCACCAACCAAAACATTGAGGCCACGGGGAGCCCCAGGGCCCCCGCGCCCCCAGCTTTCTCCCTGCATGGTGCAGGAGCCAGTATTACTCCCACCCAGACGGAGCAGCTGCATTTATGCTGCTCCCTCCAGTCGGTAGCATCAGTGAGGGCAGGGAAACAGAACAGATGTCTACTCACAGCCGACGCGAGCATGTCTAAAGCTCCCACCTGTTGGGAGCAGACTTTGTGTTTGCTCCCATTTGGCATGAGCAAACACGTTTCCCTGCCCGCACTGGTGCAAGCAGGCAAACTACTGTGTCCTGGAGGTGGGTTTCTCAGGACACAGCAAGTGGGCCGGTCTGATGGATGGGGTCCCCGGGGCCATTAAAGGCTCAGGGAAGGGGGCTTTGTTTAAAATGGCAGCCCTGGGGTCTCCAGGGCCTTTTTAAGGCTCAGAGAGGGGGGCCACGTGGCCCCGCTCCCCTTTAATGCACATTTTGGCCCCAGGGAATGGGCTCTGTGGGGCCTATATTGGCTCAGGGAGGGGACTGTGCGTCCTCTCCCCTTTTTAAATTGATTGGACCCCAGGGTTTGGGGCCACGGACCGAAAATGGCTCAGGGTGGGGGATGCGCCTTCCTCCCAAAAAAATACACCAGGTCCAGGAGGATGGTGTTCCTGTGGGCATAAATGAGGTAGGGAGGAGGCTCTGCTGATGCTCCCTCCCAATATATATTTTCTAAAATGGGGGCTGCCATTTGTTTTTGGGTTTTTTGCCATGGTGCAGCAGAAACGTTCGACTTTTGGGGGGCGGGATCCAGGGAGGTCCTTCTGGGTCCCCCATGGAGCCTGGGGGGCAGGCTATCTACACATAGAAATAGGAATATGCCTTTTTGTGCAGGAAGATGTCCCTTCCTGCACAAAACAATCCTGAATGCATTGGCACTAGGCTGCCAAGAGGGCATCAGCGCAGGGGAAAAGGCAGGAGTATGCCTTTTCCCTGTCACGTAGTGAAGCACAGAAAGGTGACTTGCTGTATGGCACTGTTTGACAACTTTGTAAATAGGCCCCTAAACGTTCTGAGCTCTTTCTACAAGACTCACTGACCCAGCAGCTATAAGCATGACCCAAAGCACATAGATCTGTGTTCTCTACCAACACATATGCCATCTAATAACATACTGTACTAGGAAAACCAAACAATATAATAATATGCATTCTATACTGCAGGGCCTCCATTTTTTGTTAACCACAGTGACACAATTACGTATGTGTGACAGGGAGACTGAGAAATTCTTACCTTGTGTGATGGACTTTGCATTATGTCCTTTCAGCAAACCCTGGATAGAAAGACAGGGGTAGTCAAAAGAGAGAAAGGACTATCGAGAGAAAATGTAGGAAGATAAAAAGGACAGCAAACAGGATAGATTAGACAAGTGGGGTTTATGGGAAATAAAAGGGAACAGTAAGAAAGGATTCTTCCTCCCCCAGGAAGCAGTAACAGCAAAGTTCCCCAGCCAGGTGGCAGACACCGACCTGGGAAAGAACCACAGCAGAGGTGCGGTGGAAACAGCAGGATCCATCTTTGGAATTTCCCTAGATGTAGATGAAAGAGCAAGCCCTCAATCAGGGCACGAGACATCTCTCCGAGGAGTTGCTGAAATTACATAGACAGACTTTGGGCTGAATTCTCTTGTCTGCTTGTCTCCTTTGATACTTAAGATGATGCTGAAATGTGTCATGTTCTTTTTTGTCCACCAAAATGCTAAATAAAGTTGTTTAAAGAAAAGAAAGCTCTCATGAAGATTGACAGCTCAGGGGCCCATAGATTATGGATTTATGCACTAGAGCCAGAGATCTATTCTTGGACATCACGGTGTGGATGATCAGCCACAGAACTGTTTCAAGGCTATTACCACCTCTGTTACGATGGCCACCACAGTTAACACTACTCTAATAACACCCTGACTGACGGTTCCCTAGTGAGGGAGCTGCATGAGTAAGAAACAAGCAGCCACAATTGTTTAGCTTTGATTAGCTGGAATGTGGCTGGTCTTAAAAGCAATATTTACAACCTGAATTGGCTTTCCTTTATTGGCAACTACGACTCAAATGTCCTTCAGGAAACTTGGACGATATCATCTACAGTATGTAATGGTTTCTTGTGTTTTTCCTGCTCGGCCGCTGCTATCCCTCATGGTAGAACTAAAGGTGGTCTCGCCATATGGTTTAAGCTTAATCTCAGACTCAATGTGACAACCATGAATACGGGTAGGCCTGTGTTTCAGGCTCTCGTTAATTCAAGACTGTAAGAGTTCTTTTAGGTTTTATTTGGTTAAATTTCATAAAAATGAATTTTCAAATTCCTACATTGGTCTATTCCATGAGTTATTTTAATTTATTGCAGCCCTGAACCCTTTAGGTAAGGATTATGCATCTCAAAAGCGGTTTTTAATTTGTGGAGAGTTTAACGTAAAGACGGGGTGTGAGTCTACAGAATAGGGCTCTTGAGGCTTGGGCTTGAATACTGCAGTGTGGGATGCTAGGGGGTTGGAATTGAGAGACCTAGTTGCCCGACTGGATCTTGTAGACATGGTGAGCTATTTCCAGGGGTGCTGTCCTGATTAGCCAACATATAGAGGTGGGGGGGCAAGCGTCCATCATTGATCATTTATTTGCTTCTAGAAGCTTTTTGCAGTGGTGTTCATGAGGTGATGTGGTAGAAACCCAATGGAGTGACCATAATGTTTTGCTAGTTTAAGGAACCCTCCAATTGGACAGGGATAAAAGACCATCAATCTAAGATGGCATTAGTAAACACACTGATGACGGCTTAAGGGTAGTATGGCATCACAAAGATCCTGCAGCTGTGTTAAATGGTTTATTGCAAAATAACCTCTCAATTGTTTTGGCCTGTTTAAATGAGGGGCCAGAGGATGAGTTAATCCAATACCATCAACAATCGTGTGCCAGTATTAAGAATTCATTATTGAAACCCCTGAAACCTGTGTCTGACCATCCTCCCTGGTTTAATGGAAACTGTTCAGCTGCTAATCGTAATTTGAGAAAGGTGTTAGCTGGGTCTCTCAGGAGTATAGGGGCGATCTGATATGCTAGGAAGATTTATAAATCAACTATCAGAGAAAGGAACAGTGCACTGTTTTACAAGGATTGGGAACGCTTGAATTGGCTGACGCACAAAATAACAGCAAGGTGTTCTGGGGAATAGTAAACAGGCTTTCTCAGCGAGATGCCACCTTGAACCCCAGCCTGAACAATAATATTTCTGGACAGATTGGGTCAAGCATTTTACCAGCATATATTATCTTGTGATCGATAGAGTATGTGAGGATTTGTTGCATTAGTTTCTAGCTCACCCCATCCTATTGTAATTTACTATCCAGGAAGTTGAAATGGCCATCCGAGCAAGCACCGGTGGCAAGGCGCCTGGCCCTGATGAGATCCCCATGGACCTTTTTAAATGTAACTGTGATCTGTTGGGATCCTTGCTGACGAATCTATTTAATAATTCTCTATGTAATAAGATTCCAGAGTCCTGGTCCTCTTCTACCATAGGGCTGATCTTTAAAAAAGGCAAAAGGGGGGTCACCTACATTTTATAAGCCAATCTCTTTGGTTCACAGCTCCTTTAAGATTCTGGGGAGGGTCATTTTTAATCGCTTGCAGTAATGGGTTCCGGGCAATAAAATATTGTCTGCGTGCCAATATGGTTTCCGGCCTGGGCCAGGTACAGTGGAGCAGTGTCTGACTTTACATCTGATAGTGAGTAAGTACACTGTCACCATGCGCTGCCCACTGTACCTGGGCTTTATGGACTTGCCAACCGCCTTTGACTGTGCTAACAAGAATAAACTGTGGCTGATGTTAATCAAATTAGGGGTCGATATTGCTTTGGTTAATTTTCTGCAGGCTCTGCATGAAAATCTGAGAGCCAGGGTCCGGTATGGCCAGGCAGGTGAACATTCTGATGTCTTTACTTTAGCCAGTGGGGTACGTCAGGGCTACATGTTGACACCACTGCCTTTTATTCTCTATATTAATGATCTGAATGCCTCTCTTTTAAATTTGACTGAGGATGTACCGAAAATTGCCCCCTCAGCTGTCCCTGCTTTATTATACACCGACGACACAGTGCTGTTGGCTGGAACTCCTCGTGCACTGCATAGTTTGGTGGAATCCTTCATATCATTTATGAGTTCATCAGATATGAAAACCAACTATGAGAAGTCGCATATAATGGCCTGTGGCCTTGAAAGGAAAGCTTTGTCAGTATTAAGTCTGGGCGAAAAACAGCTTAGCACAGTTGGAAATTTCTGCTATTTGGCCCTGGCATTCGATGCAACAATTCTTGGCAAATACAAGTAAATACAGCCCGGCAGAAACTTGGGAGGGCAGCGAGCTCCCTTTTTAGTTTAGCTAAGAGGGATGGCAGGTCTACAATTTCTCCCTTCCTTTAAGTGTATAAAATACAATGGGGCATATTCTCAAGGGCTAATCGCCGATTTATCGGCACTTTAGCGCCGCAAAAGTGGCGACAGATCCATCACCCCATTCTCAAGCTGGTGCAAACTGCCGACATCGCCAGCTACCCAGCGATAGCTGGCGCAAAAAACATCGCCACGGATGAGAGCGACAACTAACACTAATGATATGCAGAGTAGGCGTTCCCGTGCAAAAACACACGAAAACACCACTCCACGATATTCTCAACAACCAGCCAGATCTGTGCTGCGACCCAAAAACAGGCGATAAGGCGTGTTAGCAGCAGGGACTTAACACCTGCCTTCTACTGGTGTAAAGCAGGATGACAACCTGCAGCATGAGAGGGAACCCAGCCCAGAGCCAAATCTGAAGACCAACACATGTCATGGAGCCACTGACCATGCAGCACGGAGACCCAAGAGGGCCACAACACCCACCGCCACCACCCCCAGGCCCCCCTCGCCCTCCCGGACTACCACCGAGGCAGCGGAGAACAAGACGGCTGAGCTGACCTCCCGAAAACGGCATGGCCCCTCAGCCACACAATTGCAGAATGTGGGGAGAGGTGGGAACCAAGTATGTGCGAAGGAGGCAAGTCACCCATTAATAAGAATGTACACAATGCCAAGTGTGGCGGTGATGTGCTGGACTGACTTCAGTATGCAGAGCACAGACATGTCCATGTGGACATATACTGATGGTGTGTGTAGTGTTGTGGACAGTGGACGCAATCATGCCACCTCAGGCAGTGGGGAAGACCCCGGTCATGTAGCTATGTCGTCCCCCCTGTAAGCGCAAGCGGAGTGGGCTGGGCTGGCGTACGCCAAGCCAGCGTAAGGGTGTGAAGGATTTGCCTGGGGCTCTGGGCGTGGTTCAGTCCTGGCCTGGACAAGGAAGTAACTAATGAGTGTGTCACTGTTGTAGTGTCGGTGCCACCCAGTCCGCAATCGACAATGTTGCAATGTAGCATGCACCCGGAGGGTGGGCTCGCACGAACGGGCAAATGAAGGAGCGCAAGACCGCTCAGGGTCTTGGCTCATACATGCCAAGTGTTGTGTGTATCTGTATTGGCGCAGCATGAGCCAAATGCCTAGCCCCAATCGCAGCGCGAGTCCAGCCAGGCATGAACTCCACATCTGTGTTCGCCCTATCCTTCCCACAGGCCTACACACACGTGGCCGCCCACCCTCAATGGCCAACATCACAGTGTCGTTGTCAGGCTTGTGGACATGCGCAGACAGGCATGACAATGGTGTGCTGTAGGAGTGCAAGTGATGCTACCGCGCAGTGCACACAGGTAAATTGGCTCGTGGGGGAGGGAGGAGCAGCTGTGAGGCAATGTAACACACAGTGATGCCGCTCATTTGCCACATGCAAGACATGTCAAACTTGAATCCCAAAGTCGCACACATCCCACCCCACCCCCAACAAACCACTTCACATTACCTGAATGCAAGCAGATGAGAAACTAACATCAGGGATGAAAGCTCCCTCGTCTGGACTATCAGGCGGAAGCACATATGCACCTCCGACCTCGGAATTGCATGTGCCCGGCACCCCCTGACAGATACCAGAGCAGCTGATGACGACTCCCACACTACGCACAGCCCGACGGAAGACCAACGTATACACACCCCACACACAGAAGTCCTTGCTCGAAGTTATCTTGCATGGAATGGCCTTCACACTTACTCCCACACCATCCCAGCATACAACCGTTGCACACTAAAACAACCCATTGATCCGAGCTGTGGCATTTCATCCACAGAACAGGCGCAGGTCAGAACAGTGCCGCTTCAACCAGAGCCACTGACGCAATGGCAGAACATCCCGGACACTTGCACAACCCCTGTCAGGTGGAACTGTACCGTGCACGTATGCTGCGTTTACTGGTGGCACTGCCATTGGCAGTGCTGCGGATCAGTTACTGGCTAAGCTTCCACCTTGCCAACGTCACCTGCGTTCAGCCTGTGTTGCATTGTCGATCGTGCACATTCGAGTGTCCCATGGATGTCTGCCTATCCAACAGGATGGTAGCTGAACTGGATCTTGACATGTGCGTGCGCCCCCTGTTGGCCCACAACCAGGAGTGTCACCGTGATACCCGTTTATGGGATGCCTTGATACTTGGCATGCATGCTGGCAGCTGGACCTGGGAGATTGCACAACTCCTCGTGTGCAGTGACCACATTGAACCGCTCCCCTATTGGGCTGTAGTGCAAATTGGTGAAAGGGGGTGGACGCAGCACATCTGTCCGGACCTGCTAATGGATCGCCTCGCCGTCCTGTTTGATGAAGTCGGCAACGACCTCCTGTTGGAAATGATAGCCTACGGAGTTGCAATGGCTTTCATGGACTAGTAACTACGTACCTGCAGCCACAACAGATTGGAACCCATTGCACATGTCCCAACACCTTGTTGCATCTTGGAGATCTGGTCACATATCCCACGACAACAGTGGACATGGCTGCATTCGCCTGGACACCGAATACATGAGCGGACAACAACACGGGTTGACACACACCTGTGAAGGGTGAGGTACTCCCCCGGAGTGGACAGCGGCACTTGGCAACGTTCCTCATATTCCTGATATACTGCTGCATTGGTCTGCATGTTGTGGCACTAATCTTGCCCGTACTGACACGCATATGCTAATAAAGTCTACGCACCTTCACTTGTATTCAACTGTGATGAGTGTTGATTTGAATGACAATGTGTGTCTCACTGCCTATCTGGGTCACGGCCAGACATGTGCATTGATAGCATTACCCAGGGAGTACCTTTTTGTGGAATCACTGTCCCTACATTCATCCATACTTTCATACTTGATTGGTCATAGCCACGACACATCTGTGTGAATCAGGATGTTTTTTTCGCATTCAGTGGAGTGTTGAAGCTGGAGCAGTACAGGGCCATGTAAACCCCACTTTACATTGTTGCCCCGTGGAGGGCCAGCCAGAGTCCATTAGGGATTGACAAGTTCATCGGAAGAGGCAGACTTCAGTCTGCAGTGTGATTGCTGTGTCATTGGTAACCAAACCAAATATGGCAGGCCCTGTCGAGGTCCAAGGTGAGTGTCGCGGAGTGTATCGGGGGACAGTGGAAGGTGTTAATCCAGGGCATGATGCAGAGGGCAGAACCAAGCTGAAACAGGCCATATGGCGGAGATGAATGCTAACACTTCATTCTTACCACAGTGCCAGATTCATCATCATCTTCGTCCTCTGGTGTGTCAGGTGCCTCACATGTGGGTGGTGGTGTTTAGTCTGCATCACTGTGTGGCACTGACACTTCAGGGTGCGGAGATGTGGATGGAGTAGTAGCAGCAGCATTCATCCGCGCCAGGCCTTGTGGTGGCAATGCCATGACGAGGATCTGCAGGGCATGGAAGATCACAGCTACATCTCGCTGGTGTGCAGCCGTGGCAAACATTCTTTCTGCCTGCATCCGCTCCATGTTCAACATGATCCTCCGCATGTGTCCCAACTCCCAGCTGACATCGCTGGAGCCACTCTGACTAGACAGTTGTTCTTGGCTCAGAGTCATGACTCCAGCGATGTCAGCCATGGATTGTTGGAGAGCATGGAGCAGACAGTGGGTGTCCATAGGGACTGTGAGTGGTCCCTGATGGGACATAGACACCCACGTATGGCATCTAGTTTGGCTGCCATGAGGTCGAGCCCCACCCGCAGCTGATCAGCCATCTTCTCCTGGCACCCTAAC
Organism: Calotriton arnoldi; assembly: GCA_963921515.1. Lineage (NCBI taxonomy): Eukaryota > Metazoa > Chordata > Amphibia > Caudata > Salamandridae > Calotriton > Calotriton arnoldi. The sequence continues at coordinate 1,276,895 of CAWUFW010001384.1, forward strand.
ACATGGCATTGGAATGCCATTTTTTGGTCGTGGGGGTCCTGGGAGACAGCAGTGGTGGTGGGTGCTACCTGCTGTGTGGTCTGTGCAGGGGGTGGGGTCTCCTCGATGCATCTGGGCTGCACTGCTCCTGGAGGTGGGGTGCCGAAGCTGTCCATGGGCTGTTGGAGGGCGTCGGTGTTGATGTTGTGGTGGTCCTCTTCATCATCAGTGCTGAGTTGTTGGGTCTGCTCTGCAGGAGGTGTTGATTCTCCCTCTGCAATGTAAAGGGGAGATGCTGATTGACATTGTGTTCACATGTATGTTGACGCATTGGACAAGTTGACTTACAGACTGCATGACAATGTATATTGTGACTGTTTGTGGGGAGATGCCTATGTGATGCGGGACAGTTGGCATTTCTACACCATCAGGGATGTGAGGTTGTACTTGTACATTGTCATCTCACAGTTTCCTGCTATGCTATATGCGAATGGCCATTTCCTACACACAAGCGGCGGCAGTTGTGTCCTCTGTTCTGTTGTGAGAGTGTTGCAGTTTGTGCCACATTGTTGTCAATGTTGAGGTGCTCTGATTCTTATGTGTGTGTGCAGCATTGTGGGTGTGTTGCCCCTTCAGCTCTGATTTGGCTGGCCCTTATCCCTTCCAGGCGGTGTGCCTTTGACTTATGCTTATACAGTGCTGAGATGTTGCAGTCTTGGGTAACTTGGGCTCTTAGTCAGAGTTGTGACTCTTGGGCATGGTTTGTCCGCAGATGTGCTATACTTAATTGTGCATGTGTGCCATTGAGCACATCTCCCCCCGTAACCCCAGTCCCTGGTTGTTACTCACCCTGTTGCTGTTGGCTCAGGTCATGTTGTGCAGTGTCCAGTCCCCCAACTGCCACCGTTTCCCCAATGCTGACTCGGGTCACCATTTCCTCCATCTCATCCAGCTCCTGGTGTGTCGCTGGACTCCCTCCTCCAGTCTGCATTGCTGCTTTCAGGTTTGCTGCGGGTTTCAGCTTGGTTTTGCGCTTCACATCAGTCCAGCGCTTATTACAGTCGTCCACTTCCCTTCTCTTCGCTCCGACTGCATTCACCTTGGCCAAAATGGACTGCCACATTGTAATTTTTGTTGCCAATGACACAGTGGAGGTGACGAACAGGTGTTGATGGTGTTCTGTCACCTCAGGATCCTGTTTTCCTCTTCTTCTTCTCCTTGCCCTACCCTGACCCCGAGGTCCCAGGCTGGTCCTCCGTGGGGCTTGTGGGGTTCTGGTTGTCCTCTGTACTCACTCCGGCTACCTCCACGGTGCTTTGCAATTGTTTGTGTTTTTTGTTGGCGCTTTTGTGGTGGTTTTTCCCGCCTGACTTGTGGGACTTGCAGGCCTGGCGCTGCTTGGCGCTGTGTTTTTTTTTCGCAGTTGGGCCCATCGCATCTTTTTTCACGTTCAGCTTTGGATTTTTATCGCCGTCCCGGGGATTTTGTCGCGGACATTTGAGGCGTTATCAGGTCACTATCGCATGTTACCGCCGTGTTGTGAATGGGGCGTTGACATGGAATTATTTTCCCGCGATGGACGGCGATATGTGTAATTGCGTTACACCATTTTGGCGATGATTATCGCACATTCTTGGGAATATCCCCCAATGTGTTCCTACAGCCACTTATGTAGCAGGGGTCTGGGGATTTCACAATGTTGCCCCAATACAGCTAGAAGAAAATAGAATCAGTAGGAGACTGCTGAACCTCCCGCCCTCATGTGCAAATTTTATTCTGCACTCCGAACTGAGTTTAGAGAATATTTTGGATGGCATTATATTGGCACTCCTTTTGCTCTGGGTGAGCGTGAGGAGCAGAATGGAGGAAAGTTTTAACAGGGCACTTATAGAGGACTGTCTGAGCCTAGACAAGGGGCTTAATATACCTTGATTAAGCTATGTTCGCAAATCTCTGGCTGATATCAGTATCCTAGGTCTGTTTAGTTCCCCTGGCTCGATTACAAAAATTGATAAAAGGGTGGTCAAGCAGAGATTTGTTGAACATACTTCCCCATTGAGGATTCAGGAGGCTTTGGTCAAACACACCATTCGCCACTACTACTCCAGTTTTGCGACTGGTGACATTGCCGTGTATCTTACATTAGAGCTAACTCGTTGGGAGAGGTCTCTTCTTTTTTTATTTACGTCGGGAATGGTCTGGCATTTAGTATGTTTTTATGATGTGGCTAATGTGTGGGGCAAGGCACTGCCCCTCTGTCCCTGTGATGGCAGGGCAGAACAGAGGGCCCGATTCACAGAACTAACTTAAGACAAAATCCTAAACTTACTACCATTTTGGTATTCACAGATGGCACTTACTCATTTTTGGTATTCACAGAAGGCACTTACTCATTTCGGTATTCACAGAAGGCACTTACTCATTGATGAGTAAGTGCCTTTCTGTGAATACCGAAATGAGTAAGTGCCTCAGAAGGCACTTACTCATTGATGAGTAAGTGCCTTCTGTGAATACCAAAATGAGTAAGTGCCTTCTGTGAATACCAAAATGAGTAAGTGCCTTCTGTGAATACCAAAATGGTAGTAAGTTTAGGATTTTGTCTTAAGTTAGTTCTGTGAATCGGGCCCAATGTCTGCTACATTTTAAGTTTTTTTTGTGTTTTTAAATATATGTTTTTCCAGCAGTGTCTTAAACCCTTACTGAACAAGCTAGCTATCCAGAATTGTAGGGCAGCCTTAACTTATCTCCAAATGCTAAATAGCCCTGAAAATTGTTTTAATGTATGTTGTTTTCTTAAGATGGCCATCTGTAGCAGAAAATCAATGGACGGGAGATAAAAGGGTAGCTAAGCTGTCCCGGGGGTTAGATGCGTTACTGATGTTAGCTAAATTGAATGAACTGGGAATGGAAATTATGATATTGTGTTTTTATTTTAATGTTTTATTGTATTGTTTTTATCTTGTGCTTTTATGATCTTTTTAAGCTCGAATAAAGATTAGATTGAATTGAATTGTACTGGGACTAGTCTGATGCTTTACAGATGCTTTACAGCGATTGAGAGCGTACAATCAGCACGATAGAGGCTACACCCCAATTTGTGTGATGTTGGGATTCAGAAGGCCCCGTAGATATAGACCCATACAGAATTTGTGAAAATGTTTTTAAGACCCACAATCAATATACCTAAATATTTCATAGAACACCCTCAAGCATACTAAGAGGGCAAAAAAAGTTGGCATCCAGATTAGAAAAGAAAATATGCATGTCTCATCTCTCTCCCCTCGGTATGAACCTCCTACATCCCCCTCCTTTTCTTCCCTTGCTCCCCACTCCTTTGACTTTCTCGCCCCACATTCCGAGTTTCCCGTTTATTCCGGTTGGAGATGTGAGGAAATCACGATCCCAGCTAGTATCCTCCAGTGGGTTAACTAATAATTATCTACTGTAGCACTTCCCAAATGTAGGCACATAATACAATCATTGTTTAGAAAAACTGTCTGAGGTCACCAGAGAATGAGTAGGTGGCCGTAAATGGGTTAACTTTGTGTGGTAATGATCTCTATAGTTTACAGTGTGTGCCCCAACAAACTCACCTCAGTGTTGAAAACAGCAAGTACAAGTTTACCCACCCTTCACGTGGTTATTTCGTCATGGTTTCGTGCATTTTGCAATGAGGTCGCGTTTTTTCATTAGGACTATGGCTTTTCACTCCTTACATGATCTTGTTGTCATGTATTTTACTTTGCTGCCATTGACTTCTCGTGCGAGGGTCGGGTGCGAGCCTGTTGTTATGTTGCAACTCCAAAATGGAGACCAGGATGTTGTGCTAAAGTGCAGTGAAAATGAGGCAAGGAATTGTTGATTGTCAGCAAGGGAATGCTAAGAGTCCAATCATATTCAGCTACAGCTCTCTTCTGTTCAAAACGGCCTCTTGTTTAAGGCAATAAATTGCAATAACTTAGTATCTCAGTTTTTGTTTTGTTTTTTGCCGACATTTTTTGTTTTATTTCCACTCTAGTGCTAGAACACTTCGGGGCAGATTTACAAGCCCCCTGCGCCACCAGTACGTCACTTTTCGTGACGTACTGGTGGCGCAGGGGGCTCCTCGATATTTACAAGGAGAGGAAAAGCCACCATGCGTGACTTTTCCTCTCCTTGTAAATACCGTCCCTTCACACGCAGCACTTTGCGGTGAAGGGGCGTTCCATGGGTGTTGCTGTGGGTGTTCCCACGCAACACCCATGGAACAAGACACATCTCCAGAATTACGAGAAATCGTAACTCTGGAGATGCGTCTGAGCTACGCCACCCTAGAGGTGGCGTAGCGAAGCGCACCGAGGAGAAATGTTTTCATTTCTCCTCGTTTTTCTCTTTCAATGCGTGCTGCATTCTGCAGCACGCATTGAAAGAGGAAAAGCCTGTACTGATTGTTTTTGTGCAGAAAGGTGCCCCTTCCTGCACAGAAACAATCTCCCCATGGCGCAGGCATCCTTGCACCATGGTGCAAGGGTGCCTGCGCCGGCGCTATGGCAGCTGTTTGTGCGCCAGCGCAGGGGAAAGCACAGGAATGCGACATATTCTTGTAAATATGTCGCATTCCTGTGCTCTGAAAGTGCCGCAGCGTGGCGCAGCCAAAGGGCTTGCAGCGCCACGCTGCGGCACTTTCTTGTAGATCTGCCCCATCGTTCCTGATGTAGCTCCTAGGAATGTATAAATCAATCACTCAATCAAATCAATAACTAGGTGTGCTGTTTGCTGCTCTATGTTTTGTGTGAGTTCTGTTGCTGGTGTCTCAGACCTGTAGTGCCTCCAGGAAAGTCAAAAGAAGTTGTTTAGTTTTACTGTGCACGATGTCAATTGGTTGCACTTTTGTGTAATGAAAAATTATATCTTTTGTAATTGTTTTTGTTTGTATATGTTTTTCTTTTACAGCCGGTTTAAGACTCAATCAAGAATATGGCTCTACACGTGTGTTGAACATCGAATTAAGGGGCAGATTTACAAGTCCCTTGCGCCACTTTTGCGTCACTTTTGCGTCACTTGTGCGTCACTTTTACCATGTTAAAAGTGACGCAAAAGTGGCGCAAGGGCCTTGTAAATCTGCCCCTAACTGTTTAAGGTAGACAGCAGTCAAATGATCTGAAAGGGTTTTATCTTTGTGGTGATTGACTTCTGCCCCCGGACTGAAGACACCTGTGAACAGAAGCTCACTGCTCTGCTCTACAACTCATGAATGAACTATGCCTGATCATCCTCAAAGCTGCCAACCCCTCTTGGAGGGCTCTAAGGAATTACTAACATCCACCTGCTAAAAGGACACCTTACAGGTCACTTGTTTGATATTCCGTATCTGCTTTTTCCCACAAGGAAGGCCCCCTCCTGGATCATAACTTCGATTAACCTGGTAGATGGCAAGATAGTGAAGAAACTCAAAATTGATCTTAATTACAGAGGAATCCTTGAACCAGGCTTCCATAGTGCCCAGATTATCAACATTGCCATCCTCTAATATCAACAACAGAGCTATGGCAAGTGCAGCTGCAGGCAGTGAATTGACTAGCCAGGGAGTTATCAAGTCTAGGGGATGGGGGGCGCAGGGGCACATTTCTGGGATGGGAAAGCTGCATGGACAAGGGATTGTTCAGTATCTTGTTTTAACTGCCTCAGTTTGTTTCACTTAATTAAACATCCTATGATAACACAACCTTTATATGTTATGATTTCTCAACCTAAACCATCCCTTTGGTTAGCTGGTTGGATTCTCTTCCAGACCACCCCTGTCTCATTCTGAGTATTTGAAATTGAACCCCCTCACTCTGTGCCAGGATTCTTTTTAAAGGCACCATGGCACTGATTTAATATGAAACATATTGGTGTGGCACCTGAGATTTGTTGATTGATTTCAAAGTATTTTTGTGGTCCATTTGGCATGGATGGGAATAGACGCTATGCACAGGTAGTGAAGCGGGAGATCCATGAGTTCTAGGTGTACTTCTGCATGATTGGGAAATGCAGAATGGGTCTACGCGTGATTGTCAATGGTTTCAAAATACACAGGCTCTGCAGAGGATCCCTGAGCGTACATTCAGATATCCCTGTGATTACATCGCCAATAAGAACATGGTGCTCTCACCTGATAGTGGCTTGACGTTCTCACTCAACAAAATTGAAACCTCAATTAAAGGAAGCCATTTACCTGGAAGTTGTGCTTTTCTGTTTGGCAGATTTATCCTTAAGGAAGAGATGGAGAAAAGCTCTGCTAGTGGTTGGCGTCCAAATCGTACGTGTGTGGTACACTTTCCTCGCCGCACGACATTATCAAGTTGAGCACAGTTTTTGTCATGAAGGGTGGCAATTAAATCTAATTGCTGTGCAGAGATAAGCACAAACTGCACTTCTGACCACATCACAAAGGAGAAAATGATGCAGTGCTAACAAGGAAAATGGCTTCATGACACAATTTCCGAGAATAGTAGGCACCATATAAACAACAAAAGTCGCAAAACTGGTGCAAATTACTTTCTCAACAAGAAAATGAGACAAAAAAGATCCTGTGACGTGCAGCAAATCCGCACATCTGTATCATGTGTGAGAAGGCAGACAATGGAGAGCCCCAACAATCTTATGCAAAAAAGCTCTCACTTCACAATAAGTCAAGCAATGGCCAGACTTAGGTATTCACAAGAGATTTTTTAATGAGTCTTCTCAGCATAGGCATCAAGACGCTGGAACAATCCCTTCTCGGTTTCAGATGTTTCCCATCGTCCTCAGACAGATAAGGAGAAAAATACCAGCCTAGCTTCACTGTACCTCGTTCCGTACCCCTATTTCTCTGACTGTATGCATGCTTAGCTCTCCCACAAGTACAATGTAGCTGTAAATTCAAACCTGGTGGATATGAAAATACAACTATATTTGAGATGCAGTGGGACCCTCACACCCTGGGTCCTGGTGATACTACACCTGCTGCACCATTGATTGATAAGCTCCTGCCTTACGCCGTCGCTGTACATCGGGTCTTCCACTCAAGAGGAGATTGTCTCCTACCATGCTATAGTTGTTTCTCCTGCCATGAAGGATTCTTTCTCCTTTCTACTTCAAGTGCATGTCCTGGGTGCAGTGTCCTAGCCAGGAAGTCTTATATGTGTGCTTCAGGGTCAGGTTGTGATTTATAGTTTGCTAGCACATGCTAGGTTGGGATTGGACAGCAGTACTTTGTGGCTGATTTAAGTAATGGCTTCCAGTCAGGCAGTGTGTTGGAGGGCACGTGATGGACCCCAACAGCTGATACATCTCCTGCTTCAGGCCAGGATTCCCTACAGAGTGAGTTGTGTGCTATGCAATTACACATAACAAAACATAACATAACATCCCTGGAGATATCCAGTGTTACTCCCACCCCAGGCCTAAGGAGCTCCTGGGGGTCTCGCCACCATGCACTCAAGCTGCAGTAGTAAACTCCTTTGAATCCTTGGGAGTAACGGTAAGGGTACAGGGATTCTTTTCCCCAGACTCAGCAAACAAGGGAAGCCTCTTGGAATCACCACCCCATTGGATGCTTCTTCAACTGTGGACAATAAGGAAAGCCTGAGGATTCCCCGGGTCTACCTTGAATGGATGGGGGCGGTAAGTGGAGGACTTCCTGATGCTCTTCCATGGATGGAGTCTGCCGAGAGGAACCTGTCTGTCAGATGTCCTCAGGTCCATGGGAATCTTCTTTGGAACCCACCTTACTCTGCCAGGTAAGCCAGCAACATGAGGGTGAACACTCTGATTCATAGACCAAGGGATCAGCTGCTGGTCACGCCCAGGTTCTACCAGTCGGCCCTCCAGTTTTCCATGTAGACCAAGACACCTGGAAGTCGGTAGCTCTATTACCTCGATGATGTAGTGTAGTCGCCACCTAAATCAGGAGGTAGGTCAATGGGGACAAGTGCTTGATATTTTAGATCAATAATTGCCGGAGCCCATAGTTTGCATTTTTTTATGAGCCGATGCCAGGGCTGCGGAATCTCTGTGTTCCCAGATCCCAAGTCTGCCCAGTCTTGAATTCGCCTCAAGATCCTTTCTTCCAGCACATTATTTTTTTAATCACTCTTGTAGGCCCTTTTTCATCCCTGCTTTCTCCATTTACCACTGCTTTTTCTTTTTCTTTCTCTTCCTCCTTTCTCTCTTTTCTGTCATTTTCTCTCAAACAATAAGTCCATAAGAACGACTGCTAGTGCCCTCCAAATGCAATCACCGACACAAATTAAGCACTGAAGGGAACCCTTGTAGGGCAGCGACAGGTCAAGGACTTGAGAAGAGGCAGTGTCTCTTCCAGAACTTAAATCTGCGCCGCAGTGTCCAGATAATGACACTAAAGACACCTCAGCTGTTAATCCATGGCCCATTTAACAAAAAAATGTGTGATCCTGGACTAATCTCTTTACCTCTCTGTACTTACGTTTTCATGCATTTGAAAGTAAAGGGGAGCGGAGCAAGATGGAGTCAGAGTGAAACTTACGCTGCTCGGCCACACACGCCAGCCACATCGATTATCGGCTAGGTGCCCTGCGATGCGATGCAGACGCTGAAAGCGAGGAGACTGCAGACGTTCGGTTTATGCCCTCAGCCAGCCGTTATTGAACTGTTTATCGCGGATGCAGTAAATTTCAAAGACTACAAAGGTTCCCGGGTGGCGCCAGCGACTCCACGAGTGTGTTGGGGGTTTTGGACGCTGCTTTTTTTCTGGATTGTGCGGTGCGCTGCTTCACTGGTACTCGCTCCAGTCTGGGTACGCGAGAGAGCTCAGCAGCACCGGCGGCATCGGCGCTGGTCTAGGATCATGTTGACCAGGGGAGCTAAGACGGGGAAAACCAGCAAGACAAGAGCAGCTATTGCCAACGCTGATACCGGAGATACCGGACTAGGAGAAAACATGTCCAAAATCAAGCGCGAGGTCAGTGCCAACAAAAAAACGGTAGGGAGGCACGGGGGAGGTGGTGTACACAAGGACTCAGTGGGTTCCCAGCCTTCAGTCGCTAAACTTTTTTCTGGGGCTAAGGGGCCACTTCCTGCCACAGACTCTAAGACTAACTCTGCGCCTCACACACCTCCCCCCGAGAGTGCCCCCATGGATTCGCTAACTGATGAGCCAACTATGCTGATCACTCAGCAAGGAATGTTCCCAGCCAAGGGAAACCCTGTAGGGGTACAACAAGCTGATAAGGGGACAACGAGTGGTCTGCAAGAAACGGTTGACAACTCGACCGCCCCCCCCTGCCTTCATGCAGAAGGGGATGCTGGGGGACCGACTGCTCCGGGGAACTTGATATCTTTAGTACCTGTAGCCCAAAAAATAGGAGGGGATCCCAACCCCACGACAGGTAACCTGGAGAATACTTCTAAAACTCCTGAAGCCGGTATTGATAATTATATCCAGGGTCTAGAAGCCGCCTCTGGCCCTCAAGTCCCATGGACACCGGAGACGGGTACTGAAAACTTCTATTCGGTATCGGATGGCACTGGGACCTCCTCGGACGAGGGGGGGTTTAACACAAGCGAAGACAATAGTGAGGAGTCACCTAAGGACACAGGAACAGTACAACGCCCTAGGAAAGCAAGAAGCAAGGCTAAAAGACGCAGCCAGCTCAAGTGGGACTACTCAGACTCACAGATGTCCTATCCTCGTGAAGAAGACGACTCTCACACGACGCTGCGGGAAAACACAAAGAGCGCACCTGAAGATACTACCGAACACTCACTAGCTTCGATCCTAGCCTCTATAAAAGAATTCCAAGAGGAGGCTCGGAGAGATAACCGCGCAGCAAAAGGGGCGGCTAAAAAACTACAAGGGGGCATGAGAAGACTGAATAAAATCTGCACTGACATAAGTGACCGTGTCACCATGGTTGAAGGGCGCACCGAGTGTTTGGAAACAGAGGTCTCCTCAATTAAAAATCAGAGTGACTCCAACACCGCCTGTCTGCTTGATCTAATGACAAAAATGGAGGAACAGGAGAACCGACAACGCAGAAACAACCTTCGTCTGCTTGGAATCCCAGAAGGGAAGGAGGGAGAAGATCCTAGGCGTTACATAGTGAAACTTCTACAAGAATCCTTTCCTGATCAGTCAAGCTGGGACTGGGACCATGAGGTACAAAGGGCACATCGCTTCCCTTTTAATATGAGACGACAACGTGACGGCAGCAGCTCATCTGGTGGACATCCAAGGGCGTTCCTGGTGTATTTTGGAAACTTTCTTCTTAGGCAACTGGTATCTCCCCGTTCCAACAGATAGGAGCTCAAGTGTATTTAATGAACCCTGCCAGACTCAAAGTTATCTTTAACGGGGCTTCTAAAATCTTTTTGTGCGAGATTAAGGCTGGTGAATACCTGGGAGAAATGAAGTCTAAGAAGGGCTCAAGTTAACCCTAAGGAGAATATCTCCCTGCTTTCTTGTAGGGGGGTAAGGGAGGGAGGGGCGGGGATCTCTTCTTTCTTTCTCTTCATCATTATGTGCTCCTCTTTTCTCTTTTTTTTTTCTCTTCTTTCTGATTTTGATTAGCTCTATCAAGAATCTAGGGCACACCTATCTCATTGTTTTTATATAAGGTGTGATTAGACATAGCCGAAGGCTTACCTAAACTCTCTAAGGCGTGGTCTAGTGGCGGAGACTTACTCTTGACTACCATCACTCAGGTTATTCCTGATTGCTCAACGAGAGGGGGGTTGGGATGGGGAGGGGGTAATCGCAATGAAATGGTTGAATCGAGGACACTTTTTTTTACATACAATCACTGGTTAAAACACTTGGTAAAGTAAACAAGCTCACAAAGTCAAGCGTATTTAAGGGAACAGGAATTTATTGGTTTAATCTCCTTAAAATGCTTAAATGACCAAGATAAATACTCTTAGATTTGTATCAGTGAACATATGTGGGTTGAATGAAGCTACAAAGAGACAAAAAGTAGCACAAGGCTTAAGATCGCTGGGGGCCGATATTGTCAGCCTCCAGGAAACGCATATAGAGGGTTCACAAAAACACTTATTGAACACACTGGGGTTTAAAACTATAGGGGGTACTACACAGGGTGCGAAAATAAAAGGTGTAGGGGTCATGGCTGAAAGCAGACTACCTTTAAAATATCCCCGAGTGAAATCTGACTCATTGGGCAGATGGGTAATCGTAGAGTGCCACCTGCCACCAATCCCCTTTTACCTTATGCTCAATCTATGGGAGCAACGCAGATGACCCAGGGATCATTAACTGGATTACAGGGGAGCTTGCCCATTGGCCCTCTCCAATCATTGTCTGTGGCGACCTTAATATCAACCTGCCCTGCAATTGGAAAGCGGATGATAAATGGACTTACGCGGGAAGGAAGCCCCGAGTATATCAAGCAATAGTTAATCTAGTTCAAACTCATGGGCTTAGTGATGCCTGGGCTAACCTAAACTCTAATCTGCCAGGCTACACTTACTTTTCTGCCCCACACCGGTCATTTGCTAGATTGGATTACTTTCTGATCTCGTCCTCTCTACTCCGCGAATGCTCTATAGATATTGCTCCGCGTTTTATGTCAGACCACAACCCGCTTATTTTAAACATTGGGGGACTTGGGAACTGGAGGGAAACCCCAAAATGGAGCTTCGAGAAAGCACTACTACAAGACGCAGGATATCGGATACACATGCAAGCATGGGTTCAAGAATTTCTTGAGATAAACATGGGATCGGCCCCAATTATGACACATTAAAAGCAGGTATTCGGGGGGAGACACTTAGGTTTTCAATTAGGAAAAACAAGAAAGAAAAATTAATGATCTATGAACTTCAGGAAAAGCTGAAAAAGGCAGAGGAGAAACTAATTCAAATTGTTCAAGCAGGGGGGATACTGAGTCTACCCAAAACAAAGTGATACTCATCAAAGCAGAAATTGGGTCAGTATTTGCAGAGAAGGTTGCAGCTAAGTGGGCCACGACGCGGGGAAAAAACTACGAATATAGTGACCTTATTGGCCATCATTTGGCTATTAAAACCAGGCAGCAGGTTACAGGCAGTGAAATACTGTCGATCCAGCTCGCAACGGGAGAAGAGACTAATGACCCAAGTAAAATACAAGAGGGCTTCCGAGAGTTCAATTCTAAATTATATGCAGAGAAGAACAGTAGCTCAGTAGATGTAAGAGAGGACGAGATCGCTAAATATATAGAAGAAGTGACTCTAACCCAACTTAGTCAGGAAAATCGCGATCAGCTTGATGTTACTCCAACTTGGGAAGACATTGCCGAAGCTCTAGCCAGTTTGCCGGATGGGAAAGCTGCAGGGGTTGATTGTATCCCTGTGGAATTTTATAAAATTTTTGCTCCCCAAATAAAGTCCATTTTCTCCACTTTAGTAACCTCTATTTTTAACGCGGCCTCTCCGCCCGCATCCTGGTCCAATGCTAAAATCTCTATTTTTCCTAAAAAAGATAAATCACCGCTAGAAATGGGATCATATAGGCCAATCACGCTTATAAACTGTGACTCAAAAGTCTTCTCTAAAATTCTTGCAATAAAAATATCTTCAGTTATTGAAACCCTGGTTTCAGAATGGCAACACGGATTTATCCCCAAGAAAGGCACCACCGAACATATTAGGCGGGCCATTACTTTGTTTGATGTAGCACAAGTAACAGGAGACCCGATGTCATTAATTCTATTAAATGCTGAAAAAGCATTTGACCGGGTCTCCTGGCAGTTTCTCTGGGGCGTTATGAGAAGGATGGGCTTTGGACCAAAGTTAACACAAGCTGTTCAAGCTCTTTATCTGAACCCGACAGCCAGTGTATCAATAAATGGGAGGCTAACTAAGCAATTCAAAATCTCTCTGGGCACCAGGCAAGGGTGTCCGTGCTCCCCTTGCTTTTTGCCCTTTATATAGACCCCTTGATCAAGAAAATAGAGAACAATCCGGCTATCCAGGCAGTAAGCAGATTCGGTTGGGACACTAAAATTATGGCTTACGCTGACGATCTGGCCACAACTACCCCAGAGCCCGAAAGTGCTATTTTAGCATTGGAATTGGATGCCCAAGATTTTGGGAAAATTTCGGGGTATGCACTGTACAAAAATAAAACCCAAATTATTGTTAATAAAGAAATTAACTGGATAGATAGACGGGTTGTCACAAAGGCCAAATACCTGGGGGTGACTGTGATGGCAAATGTGGATGAAATTGTGGCAGAAAATCTAATCCCTTTGGCTACTGAAACAAAAAGAGCGCTTAATCGAATCAACAATCTACACTTGACCTTAGTGGGTAGATGCAATGTAATTAAAATGACTTATTTTCCAAAATTACTTTATTTTTTTCGATCTATCCCACTAGAATTTAACAAAACCTTGTTACAAAAATTCCAGCAACTCTTTACACAATTTATATGGGCTTACTCACAACCCAGACGGGCGCTAAAGCAACTGTCTCTTCCCAGGGAGAGGGGTGGATGGGCTTTCCCCAACATAGTGCTCTATTATTGGGCTTCAGTTTTGCAATATAGTGTGGAATTAGTGAAGGAACACTCCTTCTCTCCTCCTATTGGGCTTCCTTCGCCATTTCAATTACTACTAGGAGAAGAGGCCCGTGGCTGTCTCTTCAGACAAATGTCCTTTGGATATTACAAGCGAGTCAGATTCAAGACACGGATGAGCACCTTTAAGGTCTTTTGCAATGTTCGTAGGATTTACGGGCTAGGGAGAATGAACTACTTCTCCCCTATCAACAAGAATTGTAATTTGCCTGCTATTTTTGGGAGGTTTTATTTGCAAGATTGGTATAAAGCCGGTATTTTAAAACTGGGAGACCTAATCTCTTCTGAAGGAATTAAATCCTTTGTTGAGCTTCAAAGCAAATATGGATTGAAAGACCAAGATGCTTTTAAGCATATCGCCATACGCGATTTTTTGTCTCGAAAGGCTGGAGGACCCGCCGGGTTTGTGGAAATAGAACTTATCGAAAACTTAAGGGCCCCAGTTACGCCTCGGATTGGCTCTATCTACTCTGCACTAAACAGTCAAATTCCTGATGACCTACCCAGAATAGCAGACAAATGGCAAGCAAAGTTGGAGATCCCACACAGCACATTTTATAACGCACTGAAACTTGCCCAGAGCGATCTGCTGTCAGCCAAATTACAGGCGCAATTTTTTAAAACCATTTTCTTTTTATACATTACGCCTAGCAGAGTCGCCAAATGGGGAACCGGCAAGGGGACGCTGTGTCCTAGGTGCTCGGAGTTTGGTGTAGACGCAGTACACGTTTGCCACCTGCCTGAAACTTACTCCACTTCTTGTTAAAATACAGGACTTCTTGGGAGGGTTATTTCCCAGGCCATAGAGTTGACCCCTACGACTATTTTATTAGGGACCCAAGGGGCGGTCAGTAGAAAGAAGGGCGGGGCACTCATATTTGTGGCAATGACGGTGTGGAGAATCTGCATAGCATCAGCATGGGTAGATGCAGATCCTCCTCCTTTCTTCCAATGGCTGGCTAGATTAGTCGCGACCTATCATCTTGAGAAGGCTATCTACGCCAAAAAAGGCCGTAAAGGGCAAAGTAGGGGATGAGACATCTGGGAACCCCTAACTACCTGGTTGGATCAGACTGGCTCATAGGGCTAACTAGTCTATTTGTCAACTTAAGGGCCTCTCTCCCCAATCGGTGTATACTAAAATCATGGTAGCTTAGGATTTTGCCATATTTTTTTCCTCTCTCCTTTGGTTTTACGTCACTTCTTGTTTTTTTTCTCCTTTTTTTTTGTTTTTTTTTCTCTACTCATGTCTATCCAGTGTATAACTTGCTTTGTTACTTACTTCTATGTCTTTGATTCGTATTGTTGCACAAGGGGGAGGGTGGGGGGATCTGGAGGGTTTTTGACATTGCCTTACCTCTGTAATAATACTTTGGATAATAAAAATAATAAAAAAAATAAAAAAAAATGAAAGTAAAGGGGAGCTATAGAAGGAGTCCATCCCTTACCCACCGGTATCCTCTATCTTCAGCCGAGAAGCACTATAGGGCTGTGCAGTCTGAGGTCTTGTGCTACTCAAGCCACTTGCTACTTATAGTACCAGGATAATACGGGAATGCAAGGTAATGGGAGGCATTATCGTATGGGATGTACCTGGTCAATGGTATGCAGGAGAAAGCAACAGAGAGAAAGCAGACCTTACTGTTGCCCCCTAAAATAATAAGAGAAACGAGTTAAATTAGAAGACTGTGAGACTAAAAGAGGATGGCATTCAGGGCCGGTCTGGGGAACCAGAAGCAGTTCTGACAAAGTGCTCAAACCAGCCCCTTGCCCTTCGTCTCCTTACGATCTCTTTGTTTCCATCCGTCCATTCTCTCTCGCTCCTTCTCTCTTCACTCTCTTTGATCGCTTTCTCTCCACCTTCCATCTTCCTCCCCTTATCTCTCTCCTGAATCCTCCCCATTCCTGCTACAATGAACCTCGAGTAGCTGGGGAAAGTGACAGAGGCACTGGGCTTTCAAAAGACTCAGCCCACCGGGAAATGCCCGGTGGACTCAAAGGCCTATCCGGCCCAGGTGGCATTCCACAACAAAAACTGAACTGTTACGAACATTTTAGTCGTGCATTCCGCAGCGCATGCAGAGCATGGTAATGTTTAACACAGCTTTGGTGTTTTGTCCTCGAATAACGTTTCTGAAATCGTTTGAGCGGAAATCGCCGTCGAACAATACCCAACCAGAGCTGGGACTAATATATACTTTGTCAGCACAAGTCGGAATAAATCTCCAGATCCAGAATTCTGTGTTTGTGATCAAATCGGACCAAAAGCAACGTCATTTATTTTTGCACTCCCAGCTTTCCAAGAAATGTCTCACACAGCATGGAAGTGTGTTTTTTCAGAAGTTTATTGGACGTGGAAATGTTTCACTTTCACATGCTTGTCGGTTATATTAATACCATTCCTTTTTAAATACGTGTTCCGTTTCAGATGCTGAAATAGTTTTGTTTTGGGTGGAATAATGTGTTTGACACACACTCGAAGAACAATATCTCCCTCTACTGGCCAAAGGGAAAAGTTAACTTCTGTTCTGATATTCCTGAAAGCGTACTTTTAAATAGATCTTGCAACATTATGAGTAATTTCTTCCGCGTTCTGTCTAAACAGTTTTTCCCCAAATGCTAGCTATAAAATGAGGCGATGCTGAGGTTTCCATGCACTTTCATCTTTAGCAGATAATGGAGATAATGTATTCAAGATCACATATCTTTGCTGACGGTGAAGTCGGAATTTAAACACCATCCTCCCTGTCGACAACTTCTAAGTTCTAAGAGACCTGGGCGGTGTCACATAACATGAGCACTGGAAGAGACAGTTTAAAACACTACCTCTGCCACACTTTGGATATAATGATGTCTTAAAAGCTGACTTGTGAAAGCAATAGCATTTTATCACATTGGCAGTGGTAAATGGTTGTCGCTGGAAGTTTAAGGGTACCTACCTGACATCTCTAAAGTAATTTGGGAGCGCAACACACAAACAACACAAAGCAAAATAACAACACTGCAAAACATCAAAACAGAACACAACAACCACAATGAAACATCTCAATAGAATTATGCAGCTCAAAAACACAACAGCACTAAAACAACACATCATCAACTCAAAAAATGCAACACAACAAAAAGCCACATTTTTGCCACACATTACCACCACCTCAAATCTGCTGATAGGATAAGGAGGTAAAATGTGTTTGCGCTAAGCACTGCCTTATTTACTACCACCAAGGGCATGTAATATAGTACCAGTCATTAATATTTTGTGATCTGGTCCATACATCCTCTTGAGCAAGAGATCCACCTGTGGACCGGATCATTCCACGGAATGGTTTTATGCAGCATAAATCTTGTTGCAGCCAGGGTCAGTGTTAGTGTGTTAGTCAAGGGGGCTTAGTACGACCTTAAGCAATGGACTTTCACCTCCATGTAGAGGAATAACCGTGGCAAGTAAAAAGAAGAAGGAAAGAGGGAGACAATAAAATGTGGAGGCAACAGGAACAACGTAAGTCAATAAGCTAGATAGGCTAATACGTAATAATACTTGTACAAATAAAGAGCTGCAGATAAATGCCCATGACACATTTATAAGATGGCCAGTATGTGAACTAAGTGAAATTAGTCCCAGAGTTACTCATTCTAGTAGAAATCTCCACACTAGTTATTGGCCATCTCAAATTACCAGGCCCAGAATGAAGAAAGGCTTGTGGGACCCAGAATTACCTAGTACATCACAGATTGGGATTCCCAATCCTGGGTCCTTTTCTAAATACATTCTCCTTCACCTTCTGCTGAAAGCATTCAATTTGACTAGGTGCTGACTCTCCAAGACATGGATGAGAACCGGGTCGTCATTGTAATGGAGTCAGGCAATCACAACCGCCGGCTGCAAAGAAGCCACCCAATTGGTAATGCAGCCACTGTCAAATTCCATTTGGGAACTGACAGTCATGCACAATAACAAAACAGACTACTCAAAAATGCCACTCCAACCTACACTCTTTTACAACCATGCACAACATATATACTTACTTGACCAATCAGAAAGCATTATTGGGTTTTGACAAGGGATAGGAAAGTGCTACAAAAATACCACAGTACAATACAAAGGCAAGACTTTTGGCACATGATGAGCAGGCGAAGGGCACAAAAATGATGCATGTCTGCAATGTTACTTCATAAGCAGTCCAAAAGGATGCAAAATGCATTTATTTTGTGTGATGGATTACTCAGCCTTGCTGGCCCCAGTCTACGTAGCGGGTTGAAGCCAGCACTTGGGCAGTGGGACCAGAAGAGTCAGGGAAGGAGGTGCTTACATATTCTGTGTAGTACCACAAGTCAATGAGGAGAAGAAACAGACTTAGCTCTGGGTGTGGAATATGTGAGTTTTAAAAGCTGCTAATTTTAGGATCCATATTGTTCAAAGAACTGTCTGTCGAAAACATAGAAACTAGGCCCTAAAGTAAATAGGATTTTAGCTGCCATAAAGATTGACAGATCGTTGTGCCTTTGTTCAGACAACAAATGCCTTTGAAATTGGCTACAATGCAGCCCTGTGTTCCGAATTGAGGGCCTCATTTATGAAAAGTGTTGCATCGCTGGGTAAACCTGCGAAGCAACACTTTTCAGTGCGCCCTATTTGCGACACCTTAGAATGCTTCGTATTTACTGTACGGCACTCCATGTCGCAAGGATTAACAGGTACGTCAGGAATCCTGACGTATCTGTAGGCGCAAAAGTGACGCATTGCTGGGGTGTGTCTGAAAACTGACGCGACTCCAGCAATGTGTCCTTTCACATGGGGCAAGCCCCATGTGAAAGGGTCTGCGTCAGTCTTACGCCTGCTGTGAGGCAGGCGTAAGGTTTTGCAGCAGTGGCGTCCTAGAAGTGGCGCAGTGAAATCTGAGAGCTTTCACTACGCCACTTCTACGAGGCTTTCTGGCGGAGGAACGCCTATCCTGCATACATTATACCTGACGCAGGTATAATGTAGTGCAGGGGTTCACAAAGAGATGCATCTGCCTAGATGCGTCACATGGTAAATATGGCACAACGTGGCGCATTATTTACGTCGCCAGTACGTCAACAAAGTGCTGCAAGGGGCTCATAAATAAGCCCCTGAGTATTAACCTGTCTAATCGTGCCTAAAAAGGACGTGAGCAGATCTGATTGGCTGCTTCAACTGAGGCAGTGTAAGTATAATAAAAGGCTTCTCCTTTGTCAGGTGTTAGCAAATCCAATCACAGTGCAGAAGCTGCAGTCTAGTTGTATTTGAATAAAGGAAGCGCTGCTGCGCTGTGTGGAAATATTCTGTCCCTTTTCGGCACTGAAACCTCATTTCACAGACCTGACGCATTTCACTAACTTGGACCCGAGCTGTCTCATTTACTTTTGGCTTCATTTCAACCACGAGTATTCTCGTTTGCGGACCATAAACACGCTTTGCAACATATGTCGACGGCAAATCGCACTCAGGGGCCTTCACCTCCGAGTCATTCAAACAAGAGCCACGCAAAGAATGTCTGAGGGGAGAGATTTGAAGAGTCCGAAGGGGACGTACCGTGAATCAGAGCGCTTGTTGATGTAAGAATTAAGATGTGTGCGTCTAACGTCGACAGATCTGGAGAGGGGAAACTGCATGTTGTATTCGAGAAGATGAGGAGGACTGGGAGAGAGCCTTCCCGCCATTTCTTGCAGGGAAGCGAACTAATCAAAACTATTCCACAGCACGTAAGCATTTGATCCTGCGTAAAGCCGCCGCTGCTTCGCTCAGGGCTCGCGCTAAGTCGCGCGGGATGGTTTCTAAGCCGTGCTACAGTCTATGTACATCTAAAAATTGCTTGTTTGCCAATCTCTGTTTGCCCATTTGCATCGTGGAATTGCACAGCCAAACCCCGAGATGCACCAGGCAGCTAAAGATTTTAAAGATTTCCTGCAGAACAATTCTTGGTAAATAAGACCACCTCCGAATTTTCTCTGGAGATAATGCTGCAAAATATGGCCCGTTGAGAAAAGTCTTGAAACTAAACTGCAGAGTGAATGTTGAATGCAGAATAGAAGATATTCACTCCGTAAGCGCACATACATATTTTCTGGCTTTGGGAATCCATACCAACCAAGCAAATTTGCCCCAAACGCCCAAAACAACCTCCAGTTCATCAAAAGTGCCATGTTCACCATAGTGACCACACACCACCACAAAACCAAACCAGACTTTGGTTTGCAATGGAAATGTTTGGAAAACTTTACCCTGCAGTACTGTGCTGTTCTGCAATGCCATACTAATGCCAGAAGAGGCGCTATACTAGTGGTAATAAATTATAACAATAGCACGGAGAACAAGCTTCTAACTATGCACCATGCCCATGTAAAGCGCAGAAGCAGTCTTTAAGGGATGTTTAGATTGACCCAGCCAATCATAATGTTATCTTCCTTTATAATGCACCATTATCATTAGTATGGCACAGGAGCATTATTGAACTTGGCAGCCTTTTTATACGGATCTGGGGTTTCCGCCAACTGCTTGTGTAGATGTTTGGGTGTTATTGGTTAGTAAAGGTTTGTTTGTTAAAATCTCACTAAACTTAATGGCTTGTGTTGGCTACTGTGAAAGTAAGATAAGTTCGACCGGGATAAGGATTTTTGTAGCGTGTATGGACAAAGGACTTTGCTGTTTCTCAATGGACGATGTGCTTGCTCGGTTTTACTTTGCCCAGTCTGTAAAGGCTGCTTTCTAGATTTGCACCCTGAGTCAGTTAAACAGCCATATTGCAATGATACGTGCACGAGGTGTGGTATCTTTACACTAGCTTTATCATAATGTTTTTAAGGTGTGTGTGTCGACGAATAAGTTTTGTTGACTTGGGAGTGATTAGGCAACTATATGGCTTTGGTGCCATGTTGTGTGTGAATGATGGTGTTAGCGGTCTGTCTAACAGGTAGGGTTTGTGAAAAGCAGGTTATAGGTGGAAACGAATATGTTGCTTTGTGGGTTTTGCTGTGTGGTCGTGCTATTGGGTGTCCGATAACCGCTGATTATGGCGTATTGGGGAAGTTTTGGGTTTCTGTGTTGATTGGGTGGTTGCATGGTGGATCCTGGGTTGAATGATGGACCACTATTCACCACACCTGCGCTGTGTTGCATGTATGGGGGTGGAATATCATGGGAGGTCTATTCACAATAGGCCATCCAGTGGCAGGGAAGAAAGGTAAGGCAGTAGTACAGGACAGCGCATGCTATGCAATCATGAACGTATGGCTCTTGATACAGTCAAACAAGCAGTATGAAGCAGTGCAAGAAAGACAATCAAGAGCAGTTCATATTGGCCCTCGTGACAAGTTCTTGTTAGTCTTGTGGGCGGATACCAGGGCTGGAATTACAATGTCTGGCCTGTTTTCCCCATGAGTTAATGGGCATCACAAGCTCAACTCTCCGGAATGGAGATTACCTGCTGGGCTCGAAATTACTTTGTCCTTTTACACAGCTTTTCCTCAATTCTGTGCAGTGTAGCATTCCTATATGCCACCTACTCTGAGTAGGTTGTAAATGAGAGTCGGGGGGGGGTACACAGGGGTGTGGAAGACACCAAATTTCTAGGGGGGGGTGTCAAGGACAGCCTTGGGGGCTTTGCATTGATCCTATCAAAAGTGCCTGAAGTCTGAGAGCCGCAAGCTTCGATAAATGTATACAGTCGCATAGTTCTGAAGTGAAATAGTAAGAAAGGAGGGCCTGTCATCACAGTCTGTACTTATGCTTTATTGTTAATTGAATTCTCTAAAGCAATTAGAAAATATGGGCAAAAACATGAATCTTGCATCTTAATTCACCAATCAAACAATGGTGGGAGAGAGAAAAAAGGAAGAATAAAGAAAAATGTATTAGCGACATTCATAAACCACAAAATGCAACTGGACTAATCAGAAACCATTGATTTTGCTGCAGGTATTTATAATAAAATCCTGAACTTTTGTTTGAATAACCAAATATTTTCTTCAGTATGGAGAACAAATTATTTTGCTTTATGTATGTTGTATTTGGCATGATTTAGTCTTTTCTGGGAATTAAATGACCTTCACCAAGTTTTCAGTTGGTGGGGGCCAATGAAGTTTCTCTCAGCCTCAAAGAAGATACTGGAATAACTAAGATAACTTCTTGTAGCTTCTCAGCCTGTGTAAAAGAAGCTCTCTCTGTTGGAAGCATTTTTTCAAAGTATGTCTGCAAATTAGGTCCCTGAAGAGTACTTAAACATACTTGATAACAGTTAACTAAATTGAGGGTAGCAAAGAGTCAATTTCTTGGTATTGAGCAATGATGTCTTGTGAGTTTCCCTGTCCCAATTTTGGGGTTTCAGTCCATACCGCTAGTCTTTACAATAAGCCCTCAGTCTTTTTGAAAGATAAAGCTGTATTCACTCCTTGAATTTTAATAGGTGTGATTAATGTATCATGCTGTAAGGAAGTCACCATCCCTCTATTACCTCGACCAAACCTTGATTGCCCACTGTTGCTACGATTGGAGAGTTAGTTGTTTAAAGGCTTGTTGAATTGGAGTTTAAGAGTGTCTCAGGCAATGAGACACCAATAATAAAAACAGTATCTGTTGGACTTGGCCCTCTATGCAGAGTCACCCCCAAAGTTTTTGCCTTTTCCCCTCCTGTTTTCCTAACCGGTTTTTGTTGGCTGATAGGACTATCTGCACTTTACTACTGCTAAACAGTGCTAAAGCGCTCTCTCCTTTAAACATGCTAACATTGCCTTATATCAAGTTGGCACATTTAATTTACTTATAAGTCCCTAGTAAAGAGGTATTGTATGTACCCAGGGCTTGTAAATTAAATGCTACTAGTGGGCCTGCAGCATTGTCCCACGCCTGCCACTGCTGCCTGTAGTACACTTTTAAACTGCCATTTCGACCTGGCGAAATAAACCTTTTGCCATGACTAAACCTTCCTTTTTAATTCATATAAGTCACCAATAGGGTAGGCCCTAAACAGCCCAAAGGGCAGGGGGTAGTGTATTCAACTTTGGCATGTGCTTTTAAGTTTTACATGTCCTGGTAGGGAAAAACTATTTCATTCATTTTTTACTACTGCACAGCCTGCCTCTCCCGTAGGATAACATTGTGTTAACCCCTTCGCTGCTAGGCCTTTTTCCCCCCTGTGCTAAGCCTTTTTTTGGCTATTTGGGGTAGTGCGCGCTAAGGCCCCAGTAACTTTTTGACCACATAAGGTATCCATGCCAAATTTGCGTCCTTTTCTTCCAACATCATGGGGATTGTAAAGGTACCCAGGGTTTGTGGATTCCCCTGGAGGGGTCCCAGAAATTAGGCAAAATACAGCTAAATATTGTTTTTTTTTTTTTTAAATGGGAAAAAAGGGCTGCAAATGAAAGCGTCTGGGTTTTTCCCTGCAAATGGTATCAAAAAGGGTTTGTGGGCCTGAAATCACCATTTTCCCAGCTTTTAGGGAATGACAGACTTTTGTCAGAAAACCAACATTTTTTACACAGTTTTGGCATTTTTCTGGGACATAGCCTATTTTTGCTATTTTTTGTGCTTTCAACCTCCTTCCAGTTAATGGTAGAAATGGGTATGAAAGCAATAATGGATCCTGGAAAGATATACATTTTAGAAAAGTAGATACAATTCTGAATTCAGCAAGGGGTCATTTGTGTAGATCCATCAAGGTTTCTTTATAGAAACTATCAGTTAAATATAGGACAAATTGAAAATTAGTTGAAAAAAACAGCCTTTTGTGTCAACGTTTTCACCTGTAACTTCTTCTAATTATGACAGCTCTTTGAAAGCAATATACCGTTACATCCGCTGGACTTTACTGGTTGTGGGGATATATAGGACTTGTAGGTTCACCAAGAACCCGACGAACTCAGAGTCAAAAACTGAGCAGCAATTTGCAATGGCTTTTTATTATGTACCGGGTATATAGCAATTATTGTGGGAAAATGTATACATGGAAAAATCGGTATGAAAGACACCTATGTATTTCTGAAATGGGAACAAAATATAGAGTTTAGAAACAGTAGATATTTGCACATTTCCGAAATTGGGAATACTCATACTAGCATGAGAATTATCGGTCATTTTTTAAAATGACTTCTTTTTTACACAATGTCTTTTATTTGGAAGGCAGAAATGCATCGAAAGTCAATAGGTAATAACAGTTGCTTTACAAATCTGAATTACCCTAAGTCTCCCGATAAAAATGGTACCTCACTTGTGTGGGTAGGCATAGTGTCCACGACAGGAAATGGCTCAAAACCCAACGTGAACACACCACATTTTCACAATGAAAAATTACCCTTTTTTTGCAAAGTGCCTAGCTGTAGTTTTTGAACCCTACCTCTGCCGGCACCTAGGGAAACCTAGCAAACCTATACATCTTTGAAAACTAGACACCCAGGGGAATCCAGGATGGGGTGACTTGACTGCCTCTCACCAGGTTATGTTACCCAGAATCGCTTGCAAACCTAAAATTTTGTCAAACAAAACCACATTTTTCTCACATTTCTGTGGTGTAAAGTTCTGGAATTTGCGTGGATCCACAAATTTCCACACACCCTGCGTTCCCCAAAGTCTTCCGAGAAAAATGGTACCTCACTTGTGTGGGTAGGCCTAGTGCCCGCGACAGGAAACGGCGCAAAACGCAATGTGGACACAAATAAATTTCACAGTGAAAAATGACCCTATTTTGGCAAAGTGCCTAGCTGTAGTTTTTGAACCATAGCTCTGCCGGCACCTAGGGAAACCTAGCAAACCTATACATTTTTGAAAACTAGACACCCAGGGAAATCCAGGATGGGGTGACTTGACTGCCTCCCACCAGGTTCTGTTACCCAGAATCCCTTGCAAACCTAAACAATTGTCAAAAAAACCACATTTTCCCCACATTTCTGTGGTGGAAAGTTCTGGAATCTGCGTGGATCCACAAATTTCCACCGACCCCGCGTTCCTCAAAGTCTTCTGAGAAAAATGGTACCTCACTTGTGTGGGTCAGCCTAGTGCCCGCGACAGGAAACGGCGCAAAACGCAACGTGGACACACCTCAATTTCGCAGTGAAAAATGACCCTTTTTTGGCAAAGTGCCTAGCTGTAGTTTTTGAATCATAGCTCTGCCGGCACCTAGGGAAACCTAGCAAACCTATACATTTTTGAAAACTAGACACCCAGGGGAATCCAGGATGGGGTGACTTGACTGCCTCCCACCAGGTTCTGTTACCCAGAATCCCTTGCAAACCTAAAAAATTGGCAAAAAAAACACATTTTCCCCACATTTCTGTGGTGGAAAGTTCTGGAACCTGCGTGGATCCACAAATTTACACCCACCCCGCGTTCCCCAAAGTCTTCCGAGAAAAATGGTTCCTCACTTGTGTGGGTCGGCCTAGTGCCCGCGACAGGAAACGGCGCAAAACGCAACGTAGACACACCTCAATTTTGCGGTGAAAAATGACCAATTTTTGGCAAAGTGCCTAGCTGTAGTTTTTGAACCATAGCTCTGCCGGCACCTAGGGAAACCTAGCAAACCTATACATTTTTGAAAACTAGACACCCAGGGGAATCCAGGATGGGGTGACTTGACTGCCTCCCACCAGGTTCTGTTACCCAGAATCCCTTGCAAACCTAAACAATTGTCAAAAAAACCACATTTTCCCCACATTTCTGTGGTGGAAAGTTCTAGAATCCGCGTGGATCCACAAATTTCCACACAACCCGCGTTCCCCAAAGTCTTCCGAGAAAAATGGTACCTCACTTGTGTGGGTCGGCCTAGTGCCCGCGACAGGAAACGGCACAAAACGCAACGTGGACACACCTCAATTTCGCAGTGAAAAATGACCCTTTTTGGCAAAGTGCCTAACTGTAGTTTTTTAACCATAGCTCTGCCGGCACCTAGGGAAACCTAGCAAACCTATACATTTTTGAAAACTAGACACCCAGGGGAATCCAGGATGGGGTGACTTGACTGCCTCCCACCAGGTTCTGTTACCCAGAATCCCTTGCAAACCTAAACAATTGGCAAAAAAACCACATTTTCCCCACATTTCTGTGGTGGAAAGTTCTGGAATCCGCGTGGATCCACAAATTTCCACCCACCCCACGTTCCCCAAAGTCTTCCGAGAAAAATGGTACCTCACTTGTGTGGGTAGGCCTAGTGCCCGCGACAGGAAATGGCGCAAAACGCAACGTGGACACACCTCAATTTCGCAGCGAAAAATGACCCTTTTTTGGCAAAGTGCCTAGCTGTAGTTTTTGAACCATAGCTCTGTGGGCACCTAGGAAAACCTAGCAAACCTATACATTTTTGAAAACTAGACACCCAGGGGAATCCAGGATCGGGTGACTTGACTGCCTCCCACCAGGTTCTGTTACCCAGAATCCCTTGCAAACCTAAAAAATTGGCAAAAAAAACAAATTTTCCCCACATTTCTATGGTGGAAAGTTCTGGAATCTGCGTGGATCCACAAATTTCCACCCACCCCGCATTCCCCAAAGTCTTCCGAGAAAAATGGTACCTCACTTGTGTGGGTCGGCCTAGTGCCCGCGACAGGAAACGGCGCAAAACGCAACGTGGATACACCTCAATTTCGCAGTGAAAAATGACCCTTTTTTGGCAAAGTGCCTAGCTGTAGTTTTTGAACCATAGCTCTGCCGACACCTAGGGAAACCTAGCAAACCTACACATTTTTGAAAACTAGACACCCAGGGGAATCCAGGATGGGGTGACTTGACTGCCTCCCACCAGGTTCTGTTACCCAGAATCCCTTGCAAACCTAAAACATTTGCAAACAAACCACATTTTCCCCACATTTCTGTGGTGGAAAGTTCTGGAATCCGTGTGGATCCACAAATTTCCACCCACCCCGCGTTCCCCAAAGTCTTCCGAGAAAAATGGTACCTCACTTGTGTGGGTCGGCCTAGTGCCCGCGATAGAAAACGGCACAAAATGCAACGTGGACACACCTCAATTTCGCAGTGAAAAATGACCCTTTTTTGGCAAAGTGCCTAGCTGTAGTTTTTTAACCATAGCTCTGCCGGCACCTATGGAAACCTAGCAAACCTATACATTTTTGAAAACTAGACACCCAGCGGAATCCAGGATGGGGTGACTTGACTGCCTTCCACCAGGTTCTGTTACCCAGAATCCCTTGCAAACCTAAAACATTGGCAAAAAAACCACATTTTCTCCACATTTCTGTGGTGGAAAGTTCTCGAATCTGCGTGGATCCACAAATTTCCACCCACCCCGCATTCCCCAAAGTCTTCCGAGAAAAATGGTACCTCACTTGTGTGGGTCGGCCTAGGGCCCGCGATAGGAAACGGCGCAAAATGCAACGTGGACACACCTCAATTTCGCAGTGAAAATTGACCCTTTTTTGGCAAAGTGCCTAGCTGTAGTTTTTGAACCATAGCTCTGCCGGCACCTAGGGAAACCTAGCAAACCTATACATTTTTGAAAACTAGACACCCAGGGCAATCCAGGATGGGGTGACTTGACTGCCTCCCACCAGGTTCTGTTACCCAGAATCCCTTGCAAACCTAAAACATTGGCAAAAAAACCACATTTTCCCCACATTTCTGTGGTGGAAAGTTCTGGAATCTGCGTGGATCCAGAAATTTACACCCACCCCGCGTTCCCCAAAGTCTTCCGAGAAAAATGGTACCTCATTTGTGTGGGTCGGCCTAGTGCCCGCGACAGGAAACGGCACAAAACGCAACCTCCATCTCACACTCCATCCTCATGCAAAGGCTGGAATCTTGTGGTATTTCAGGTACTGTTATTCAGTGGATAAAGTCTTTTCTTACCAATCGTAGACAAGTAGTGACCCTGGGATCTTTTCTTTCTGTTGAACGGTACATCACAACAGGAGTACCACAGGGCTCGTCGCTGAGCCCGTTACTGTTCAACATTTACATGACCCCACTCATCTCTTTGGTATCATCTTTTGGGATCAAAGTTACTTCCTACGCAGATGATACCCAAATGATTCTTTCGCTGGACAATAATTCCACAAATGCCGAACTCAATTTTAAATATTGTCTATCATTCAGTGGATGAAGGATAATCACCTTAGATGTAATACTGACAAAACGGAGATTTTGCCAGTAGGAAAAGATGTCCTATTCCAGCCACATGAGTGGTGGCCAGAGGGGACGACACCGCCACCTGACATGGTGAAGGTAGCTAAAAATTTAGGAGTGCATTTTGACACTGCTCTATCCTTTCATCCACATGTAACGGCAGTAGCAGGGACCTGCTTCAGCCTTATTAAATCTCTGAAAAAATTATTTGATTTAATACCACTCTCTGCTAGGAAATCAGTGACAGTGGCTTTAATCCTCTCACGTTTGGATTATTGCAACAGCCTCCTAGCTGGAACAAAAAAATCAATCTTGAAAAGACTACAAATAGTCCAACATGATGTCGCCTCACTATGTTTTGTGCCCTTGCCTGTTGCGGGTACTTGGGCCTCCCATACGAATGAGGCACCGTTTTTATCGGGAGAGCTGGGGGAATGCTGGGTGGTAGGAAATTTGTGTGAGCCCGGTGATGCCACAACTTTCCCACACAAAAATGTGTGAAAAAAGTGATTGTTTCAGCTAAAATTGAGGTTTGCAGGGGATTCTGGGTAAGGAATCGTTGGGGGATCCACGCAAGCCATACCTCCCTGGAAGCCCCCGGGTGTCTAGTTTTCAGAAATGTGTGGGTTTGGTAGGTTTCCCTAGGTGGCCGCCGAGCACTGGGCCAAAAACCCAGGGTACCCCCCTTGCAAAAGCAGGTCGTTTTGAGACAGGCAATTTTGATGTCGCCTCACTACGTTTTGGGCCCTTGCCTGTCGCGGGTACTTGGGCCTCCCACACAAGTGAGGCACCATTTTTATCGGGAGACCTGGGGGAATGCTGGGTGGTAGGAAATTTGTGTGAGCCCGGTGATGCCACAACTTTCCCACACAAAAATGTGTGAAAAAAGTGATTTGTTCAGCTAAAATTGAGGTTTGCAGGGGTTTCTGGGTAAGGAAACGTTGGGGGATCCACGCAAGCCATACCTCCCTGGAAGCCCCCAGGTGTCTAGTTTTCAGAAATGTGTGGGTTTGGTAGGTTTTCCTAGATGGCCGCCGAGCATGGGGCCAAAAACCCAGGTGACCCCCCTTGCAAAACCAAGTGGTTTTGAGATAGGCAATTTTGATGTCGCCTCACTACGTTTTGGGCCCTGGCCTGTCGCGGGTACTTGGGCCTCCCACACAAGTGAGGCACCATTTTTATCGGGAGACCTGGGGGAACGCTGGGTGGTAGGAAATTTGTGTGAGCCTGGTGATGCCACAACTTTCCCACACAAAAATGTGTGAAAAAAGTGATTTTTTCAGCTAAAATTGAGGTTTGCAGGGGATTCTGGGTAAGGAAACGTTGGGGGATCCAAGCAAGCCATACCTCCCTGGAAGCCCCCGGGTGTCTAGTTTTTAGAAATGTGTGGGTTTGGTAGGTTTCCCTAGATGGCCGCCGAGCATGGGGCCAAAAACCCAGGTGACCCCCCTTGCAAAACCAAGTGGTTTTGAGATAGGCAATTTTGATGTCGCCTCACTACGTTTTGGGCCTTTGCCTGTCGCGGGTACTTGGGCCTCCCACACAAGTGAGGCACCATTTTTATCGGGAGACCTGTGGGAACGCTGGGTGGTAGGAAATTTGTGTGAGCCCGGTGATGCCACAACTTTCCCACACAAAAATGTGTGAAAAAAGTGATTTTTTCAGCTAAAATTGAGGTTTGCAGGGGATTCTGGGTAAGGAAACGTTGGGGGATCCACGCAAGCCATACCTCCCTGGAAGCCCCCGGGTGTCTAGTTTTCAGAAATGTGTGGGTTTGGTAGGTTTCCCTAGATGGCCGCCGAGCACGGGGTCAAAAATCCAGGTGACCCCCCTTGCAAAAGCAGGTCGTTTTGAGATAATTAGTTGTTTATTTCTGCAGCGTGAACATTTTGGCACAATATTGCAAGGAAAATGTGACAGACATTTTGAGGTTTGCAGGACATTGTAGATAAAATAACTTGTTGGGATTCACAAGAGAGACATCACCATGTACTCCCATGGGTTTACGACAATATCTACCGTTGGTAGGTTATTCTTAGATGGAATGTATACCTTGGCAGATAGACTAAAAAGACAAAGATTCCTGCACAGCCATCTATTCCTCAAACACACACACATACTGGTTGGATTTGGCACGAGGGCGAGTGATGGTTCAGTATATAAAATTTTATTAACAAGAGATTTCACAAAAATGAAATGCACTGTCAATAATTAAATGGACAAAAACTGAACCAGTGACTCACAGCTCGTGAGCTGTAAAGCCACGGCAAGGCACCAACCGCTTTACAGGCCATTCACACACCTTTCATACATGATACACACAAGACCATTCACACCACCAGGCACGAAACCAACACATTACAACATTCACAAAAAGGGACAAGGTACACCCTGCTTCAGAAAGACAAAAAAGACAAATATTACTGCACAGCCATCTAATCCTCAAGCACACACACATACTGGTTGGATTTGGCACGAGGGTGAGTGATGGTTCAGTATATACAGTTGTATTAGCAAGTGATTTCACAAAAATGAAATTCACTGTTAATAATTGAAAGGACGAGAAACTGAACCATTGACTCACAGCTCATGAGCTGTAAAGCCACGACAAGGCACCAACCTCTTTACAGGCCATTCATACACCTTTCATACGTGTGACACATACAAAACCATTCACACCGCCAGCCGCGGGCCCATCACATTACAACACTCATACCAGCAGACAGCGCCATTCAAGGGCCCATCACTTTCACACGCCCACATTCCTGACACAGCAACCACACAAGCTGATGGATTGCGTGGAGTGGTGCTCAGCTAGCAGTGTGTGTAGTGACCAGCAGCAAGTCACTACTCACATACCGCCAGCCGAGTGCCAGTCCACGCACACCGCCAGCCAAGCACCAGTCCACGCACACCGCCAGCCAAGCGCCAGTCCATGCACACCGCCAGCCAAGTGCCAGTCCACGCACACAGCCAGCCAAGCGCCAGTCCACGCACACCGCCAGCAAAGCGCCAATCCACGCACACCACCAGCCAAGCGCCAATCCACGCACACCGCCAGCCAAGCGCCAATCCACGCACACCGCCAGCCAAGCGCCAGTCCACGCACACCGCCAGCCAAGCGCCAGTCCACACACACCGCCAGCCAAGCGCCAGTCCACGCACACCGCCAGCCAAGCGCCAGTCCACGCACACCACCAGCCAAGCGCCAGTCCACGCACACCACCAGCCAAGCGCCAGTCCACGCACAACGCCAGCCAAGCGCCAATCCATGCACACCGGCAGCCAAGCGCCAATCCACGCACACCGCCAGCCAAACACCAGTCCACGCACATCGCCAGCCAAGCGCAAGTCCACGCACACCGCCAACCAAGCGCCAGCCTACACACACCGCCATCACATTTAGGATTTTTTTATACAAAAAAGAAAACACAAACAAATTGCAAATAGATACAAATCTACTAACACAAAATCTGAAACTAAATACATTGCACTAATGCCAACCTTGAAACAGAATAAAAAATTTTAAACAATACAGACCAGGCAGTTCACTTTACCACTCATGGATGCTCCCAAAAATTATTTTGCGTGTGGTACGCTCTAAAACAAGCAGGCACACACAGACCAGGGTTAGATGGACACTCGGGCAGTACATACGAGTCTCCTTCCGCGTACCTCTTCGCCAACAGACTCTACATCTCCTAGTGGGAAAGTCTTTCGAGGGTGTGGGAGAAATGTAATCAGGAAAGTGGCGATCTTTCAATCGAGCCACATCTTCCACCACTCCAACTCTAGGAACACTTGCCTGTTCCACAACAACAAGGCTGCCTATCACAGACTGCTGAAACTGAACAAAAGTCAACTTTGACGCAGGAGAACACTCCTTGAACACAACAAAAGCATTGAAAGTTGCTAAATTGAAGAGATGGATGGCCAACTTCTTATACCAAACGTAAGCCTTACGAATAGCAGTGTAAGGTTCCAACCTCTGATCTACTCTGTCAACACCACCCATGTGCTTATTGTAGTCTAAAATGCACACAGGTTTGCGCACTTCACCAATCTGACCCCAAACAGCCACAGGTGAAGTACTCTCATCATGGATGGTAGTCAGCATGTACATATCCCTCCTGTCCACAAATTTCACAGCTAGTAGTTCATCACTACGCAAGGAACTGCACTGTCCCCTCTGAAGTTTTTTGCAAACAAGCTCTTTTGGATAACCTTTACGGTTAGAGCGGATTGTGCCACAAGCAAAAGTGTCCACTTTGAACAATTCCATAAACAATTGCACAGCAGTGTAGAAGTTATCAAGGTACAAATGGTGGCCTCTGTTAAACAGTCCTCTAGCAAGATCCCACACAATTTTCTCTGAAACTCCAAAAGTGAACGGACAACCAGGGGGTCAATAGTGGAATCCCTACCAGTGTACACACGGAAATTAAAAACATATCCTGTCCTACTCTCAGACAACATATACAGCTTAATTCCATAGCGTGCCCTCTTGCTAGGGATGTACTGCCTAAAAACCAAACGGCCCTTGAACAAGACCAAAGACTCATCAATAGATATTTCTTTCCCTGGAGTATAGATCTCTGAAAATCGATCTACAAAGTGATCAAGAACAGGCCGAATCTTAAAAAGACGGTGTTAGAATTGGGGGTCTCTAGTTGGCACAGGTAGGTACTTGTGACAAATAGGGACCCTCGCCTCTAGTCAGGGTAAAGGGGTACACTCCAAAAATAACCCCTGCTCACCCCCTTGGTAGCTTGGCACGAGCAGACAGGCTTATCTCAGAGGCAGTGTGTAAAGCATTTGTGAACACATACAGTAATCTAGTGACACACTACAGATGGACACCACACAAGGTTTATATCAAAAATAAGTATTCTTTATATAGTTTTAACACAAGACCATAAACGACAAAAATACACAATACTGTACTTAAAATGGTAGTTTTAGCTTAGTTCAGTTCAGTTCTTAAGATGCGACACTTTAAGTCAATGTACCTTACGATGCGGGACGCTTCCACAACAAGCAAGGTTGCAGCGATGGAAATGCGACAAAGTTCTGGTGCAAAGAAATAAAGACGTCAAGTTCTTCCTGATGCGGCACGCTTCTCCGATGTTACGAGAAGTCTCGATTCGATGCGTCAACTGCAGCGGCGAAACCCTTGTTCAGCGATGCGACGGCAACAGCTTCGGCTGCGACACTCTTCTCCAACGTTGCGAGACGCTTCCGCTCGATGCGACACCCTTGTTTTGTGATGCAACAGCAGCATCTCCGACGGCGGCACGCTTCTCCGTGGATGCGAGGCGCTTCTCTCGATGCGGTGCAATGCGTCAGCTACAGCGGCGACATCTACGATGCGACGGCAGCAGCTGCGACGGCGACACGCTTCTTCCTCGATGCGAGACTCTTCTCTTGATGCGGTGCAATGCGACAGCTACAGCGGCGACATCTACGATGCGACGGCAGCGGCTGCGACGGCGACACGCTTCTTCGGGCTGCGGGACGTTTCTCGAGATGCGGTGCAATGCGTCAGCTACAGCGGCGTCATCTCCGTGATGCGACGGCAGCGGCTGCGACGGCGACACGCTTCTCCCTCTTGAGTCGCGCTTCCAGCTCCTTGCGACACGCAGTCCCTTCAGAAGGCCCAAAACAGCAGCAGGCACTTCCAAAGGATTCTTGGGGAGCTGGTGGTTGAAGTCTGTTGTCCCTGAGACTTCAGCAGGAGGCAAGCTCTTTTCTCAAGCCCTTGGAGATACTTTACAAGTTGAATAAAAGTGCACACAAAGTCCTTTCTCCTTCCTTTGGCAGTCAGGCAACCACTGCAGGCAGATCCCTCTAGCTTAGGGATAGTCTTCTCCTCAGTTTCTTCTTGGTTCCGCTCCTCAGCAAAGGTTTCTTCTTGTTTTCCCAAAGTGATCTAATTTCCTAGGGGTCTGGGTCCCCTTTTTATACACCTTTTTTCTTTGTTCTCTGAAGGCAGAG
Source organism: Calotriton arnoldi (assembly GCA_963921515.1). Classification (NCBI taxonomy): domain Eukaryota; kingdom Metazoa; phylum Chordata; class Amphibia; order Caudata; family Salamandridae; genus Calotriton; species Calotriton arnoldi. The sequence continues at coordinate 1,310,509 of CAWUFW010001384.1, forward strand.
AGGCCTCTGCCTAGTCCAAAACCAGTTCTGGTCAGTCCTGGAGCACTTTGTTTTTCTGACTCCTTCTTTCCTTTCAGAATGTGGGGCAGGGTGCTCAGCCGCCCGGCAGGAGGTGGAGCCAGCATTGTGGAAGGCAGGCACAGCCCTATTCAGACCCAGGTGCAACTCCTCCCTCCACTCTGGATGCAGATCATTCTATTCAGCCCTGTGCTGACTCACCCTGTCTCCTGTAGCCACCCCCAGCCCCTGTCACTCAATCTCCAGACAAGGAATACACAACCTAGCAGAGGCAGGCTTGGAAGTTTAGGCAAGAAAATACCCACTTTCTAAAAGTGGTATTTTCAAACACAGAATGTTAAAACCAACTTCACTAAAAGATGTATTTTATCATTCTGAGTTCAGGCATACTAAATTCGTTTTTCTACCATGTTCCCTGGGTCAGTTCTGACTATAAGGTGTAATAGTCAGTCTGCCCATTCTGGCCTATGGGGAGCAGGTAGCCTTGCAATAGTGAAAAACGAAAATGGCTGTAATTCACTATTAGGACATGCCACACACACCAGGGCATGTCCTACCTTGTACTTACAATGCACCCTGCCCTAGGGCCTATAGGGGTGACCAACATTCAGTAAAGGGAAGGTTTAGGGACTGGTAAGTGGGTGTACTCACCAAGTCGACATGGCAGCCCTAGGCTGCACACAGGCTCTGCAATGGCAGGCCTGAGACACATTTTACAAGCCGCTTCTGTGGGTGGCACAACCAGTGCTGCAAGCCCACCAGCGGCATTGGATTTACAAGCCCTGGGCACACTCAGTGCACTGTACTAGGGACTGACAAGTAAACCAATCATCCAATCATGGAGTCACTAATCCATAACACAATTTACATTGGGGAGAGCGTATGCACTTTAGCACTGATCAGCAGTGGTAAAGTGCCCAGAGTCATAAAACAGCCAACAACAGGTCAGAAAAATATAGGAGGAAGGCAAAAAGTTTAGGGATGACCCTGCAAAAAGGGCCAAGTCCAACACAACCCCTTCCAGCCAAAACGCAGGGGAGACCAATCACTACCCTGATGGGCTTCCTGCTTTGGGCGATAGAACCTGGACCCTGGCCCACAACAGCAGGGGCATACTCCAGTTCTACGCCAATCTGAACCTATTTGGATCCCTCTGTCCATACTCTCAGGGCCCACCAAGCTAATCCATGGGGAACCCTTCTCCTCACCTGTGGACACCATCTGTGCAGCACCTAACCTTAACTTGCTCACAGGTGTGTCCCAACAGACAGAAAGCAAGCCACAGTGGCCACTGACAGTGGTCAGGGATGAGACCCAGGCCTTATGCCTCTCAGGGCTCTCAAACCTCTGTGGCGTCAGAGAGCGGGGGGCAGTAGCCCCAGGTGCTTGGCACCCTTTGTCCACTCTCCCTCCTGTCAGGTCAGGTATGACATCCTGGCGCTGACCCACCAGCCCCGGGCCTATACCCGGCGGCTGGACTGGAGACTGGGGTGGGCTTTCCCACACCCGGTCCTCCTCCTTGGGGCTCTGTACCCTCCCACCTGGAGCGGTACCCCCTTCCAGAATTGTCAGGGCACCTGTGGCAGGTGTCCTGCACAATTTGCCCACCAGTTCAGGGGTTCTATCCTGTAACTGGGATTCCAGCATAGGGTCTGTACCCTTAGACTGGGCAGAGGCCAGGGGTGAGGCTGTCCTCTCCCCGCCCCCTTTACTGGGGTCCTGCACCCTCCCACCTGGAGTGGTGCCCCCAGAAGACAAACCGGTAGGGGCCCTGTTAGCAGCTGCCCCTTCCTCCAGGTCAGGGGGGACACCCTGAACCTGGCCCTCCAACCCAGGGTCTGTACCCTTAGGCTGAACCTGTGCCTGGCAACCCAGGACTTCCGGGAGGGTACACCAACCCCCCCCCAAGGAAAACACACTCCTCTAGAGTTGTGTAAGAATCTGCCTGGCGCACCAGGACTTCCTGGGGAGCACGCATGCCCCCCAGAGGGTAACACATCTCTCAGGTGTTGTGTGACAGTCCGCCTGGCGCAGATCTCCCGACCCCTGTCCATCTGACAGCGCGGGAAGATCCCCCAGGACAGAAGTGGTGTTACCATGGTCATTCACTGGTGACTCAGCCCTTCTGGCTGGTCCCTGACCCACTGGTTCTTCCACTGGGGACTCTCTCCCCCTCTCACCCCTCACTCTGGACTTCTGCACCCTCCCAAGTGGATCAGCACTGCCAGATACCAGAAACACTGGAGCTCCATTTACAGATGCTCCAGGTCCTCTAGACACTAGGAGATCCTCCTCAACAGGCGGCCAATCAGGACAGCCTAGGCTCCCTACCTGGTGTTCCCTTAAAGAACCATCCAGGCTCTGAGACTGGGTTTCAGGCACCTTGGAACACGCAGCCCCAAACTCACTCCTTCTCCACTGAGACAGGACGTGAGTCCCTACACCCCTCCCATTACCACGGGACCTAGCTGGGCTACACTGAACCTCTCCCACCACTCTGGGTTGGAAGACACCTGAGCCACTCCTCTTAGGGTCACTTCCCAATGCCTCTTCAGACCCTCTGGAATCCACCAAAAGGTCTGCCTCCAATGTGAGCTCCCTGGGGTCAGAGAACTCACTCTCCAACAGGTGTTGGCATAGCTCTGGAAAACAGGGACTTACAATATGCTCTCCCACAATTGGATCACACAGTCCCCTACAGGGGTTAACCAAACTATCCTTCACCTCACCATCCAGTGCCTCGCACACGTACTCCACACCACTCTCCTGAGATTGGCAAGACAGTAACTGACTGTCTCTGTCACTCAACCCACACTCTTCTGGGCGGTCTTCACACTCACATACCAGGACTTCAACTGTGGGGGAACCACTCTCCCTGCACCTCCCATCTAGAGTCAGTAGAGTGTCCCTCCTGCTACTAGGACCATGAATCCCTGTGTCAGTTTCCCTATTCCTCTCAGGGACACTGCGCACTACTGGAGCTACCTCATGTCCTTGAACCTCCTGGTGTATGTTAACCCCTCCAAGTCAGGCGCCACATCTCTGGGTGTGTGCACTACTCTCTCAGCACTGAATAACTTAATTTTGCTGCCACCATCTGAGCTGGACTCCACCTCCAACTCCGCAAAGCTCACTTCCTGAGCTGCCCAAATTTCTTCTTCTTGGGCTAAGGCCCTCTGAGCCTCATCAATCTCTCTCAGCTCTTCATCAATCTCTTTCAGCTTCTGCTCATGAGCCAGAAGCCAGCTATCTTTTTCTGTTTCTCCCTCACTTTTAGAGAATTCCTCCTCCTCAGACTCAACTGGTAGTGTTGCCTTCCAGCGGGGTAACTCATACTGAAATAGGGATGCCTCTAGATCCTCCCTGGACCTTCTCTTCACAGGCAGCCCTCTTTCCTTGCAAAACACACCTAGCTCCTTCATTGTGTAGATAAACATGTGCCAGAAGTTGAGTTCCATTTTGCAACAACTAACCAGAGTCATGGTATCAAAAATACCTCCAGGAGGACACCATAAAACAGAAAAACAGTATGTGGTCGCGTTTGGTCTGCACTCACTAGTAGTGTTCACCAATCACTGTACATGAGTCACAAATGCAAGTCCAGAATCCTCACCGCTGACCACCAATGTTAGAATTGGGGGTCTCTAGTTGGCACAGGTAGGTACTTGTGACAAATAGGGACCCTCGCCTCTAGTCAGGGTAAAGGGGTACACTCCTAAAATAACCCCTGCTCACCCCCTTGGTAGCTTGGCACGAGCAGACAGGCTTATCTCAGAGGCAGTGTGTAAAGCATTTGTGAACACATACAGTAATCTAGTGACACACTACAGATGGACACCACACAAGGTTTATATCAAAAATAAGTATTCTTTATATAGTTTTAACACAAGACAATAAACGACAAAAATCCACAATACTGTACTTAAAATGGTAGTTTTAGCGTAGTTCAGTTCAGTTCTTAAGATGCGACACTTTAAGTCAATGTACCTTACGATGCGGGACGCTTCCACAACAAGCAAGGTTGCAGCGATGGAAATGCGACAAAGTTCTGGTGCAAAGAAATAAAGACGTCAAGTTCTTCCTGATGCGGCACGCTTCTCCGATGTTGCGAGAAGTCTCGATTTGATGCGTCAACTGCAGCGGCGACACCCTTGTTCAGCGATGCGACGGCAACAGCTTCGGCTGCGACACTCTTCTCCAACGTTGCGAGACGCTTCCGCTCGATGCGACAACTGCAGTGGCGACACCCTTGTTTCGTGATGCGACGGCAGCAGCTCCGACGGCGGCACGCTTCTCCGTGGATGCGAGGCGCTTCTCTCGATGCGGTGCAATGCGTCAGCTACAGCGGCGACATCTACGATGCGACGGCAGCGGCTGCGACGGCGACATGCTTCTTCCTCGATGCGAGACTCTTCTCTTGATGCGGTGCAATGCGACAGCTACAGCGGCGACATCTACGATGCGACGGCAGCGTCTGCGACGGCGACACGCTTCTTTGGGGTTGCGGGACGTTTCTCGAGATGCGGTGCAATGCGTCAGCTACAGCGGCGTCGTCTCCGTGATGCGACGGCAGCGGCTGCGACGGCGACACGCTTCTCCCTCTTGAGTCGCGCTTCCAGCTCCTTGCGACACGCAGTCCCTTCAGAAGGCCCAAAACAGCAGCAGGCACTTCCAAAGGATTCTTGGGGAGCTGGTGGTTGAAGTCTGTTGTCCCTGAGACTTCAGCAGGAGGCAAGCTCTTTTCTCAAGCCATTGGAGATACTTTACAAGTTGAATAAAAGTGCACACAAAGTCCTTTCTCCTTCCTTTGGCAGTCAGGCAACCACTGCAGGCAGATCCCTCTAGCTTAGGGATAGTCTTCTCCTCAGTTTCTTCTTGGTTCCGCTCCTCAGCAAAGGTTTCTTCTTGTTTTCCCAAAGTGATCTAATTTCCTAGGGGTCTAGGTCCCCTTTTTATACACCTTTTTTCTTTGTTCTCTGAAGGCAGAGAGGCCTCTGCCTAGTCCAAAACCAGTTCTGGTCAGTCCTGGAGCACTTTGTTTTTCTGACTCCTTCTTTCCTTTCAGAATGTGGGGCAGGGTGCTCAGCCGCCCGGCAGGAGGTGGAGCCAGCATTGTGGAAGGCAGGCACAGCCCTATTCAGACCCAGGTGCAACTCCTCCCTCCACTCTGGATGCAGATCTTTCTATTCAGCCCTGTGCTGACTCACCCTGTCTCCTGTAGCCACCCCCAGCCCCTGTCACTCAATCTCCAGACAAGGAATACACAACCTAGCAGAGGCAGGCTTGGAAGTTTAGGCAAGAAAATACCCACTTTCTAAAAGTGGTATTTTCAAACACAGAATGTTAAAACCAACTTCACTAAAATATGTATTTTATCATTCTGAGTTCAGGCATACTAAATTCGTTTTTCTACCATGTTCCCTGGGTCAGTTCTGACTATAAGGTATAATAGTCAGTCTGCCCATTCTGGCCTATGGGGAGCAGGTAGCCTTGCAATAGTGAAAACGAAAATGGCTGTAATTCACTATTAGGACATGCCACACACACCAGGGCATGTCCTACGTTGTACTTACAATGCACCCTGCCCTAGGGCCTACTTTAGGGGTGACCAACATGCAGTAAAGGGAAGGTTTAGGGACTGGTAAGTGGGTGTACTCACCAAGTCGACATGGCAGCCCTAGGCTGCACACAGGCTCTGCAATGGCAGGCCTGAGACACATTTTACAAGCCGCTTCTGTGGGTGGCACAACCAGTGCTGCAAGCCCACCAGCGGCATTGGATTTACAAGCCCTGGGCACACTCAGTGCACTGTACTAGGGATTGACAAGTAAACCAATCATCCAATCATGGAGTCACTAATCCATAACACAATTTACATTGGGGAGAGCGTATGCACTTTAGCACTGATCAGCAGTGGTAAAGTGCCCAGAGTCATAAAACAGCCAACAACAGGTCAGAAAAAATATAGGAGGAAGGCAAAAAGTTTAGGGATGACCCTGCAAAAAGGGCCAAGTCCAACAGACGGTCACAGTCAGGGTGATCTCGTGACAACGCCAAAGAATTATCAACAAAATGCAGCATCCGTAGCAAAAGTAAATACCGATCACGAGTCATAACTGCAGGAAATATGGCCGTTGCCATCAAGGGACTGGTAGACCAATATGAAGCCATGGACGGCTTCCTTATCAAACCCATCAATAAAGTCAAACCCAAAAACTTCTTCATCTCTTCCAGATTTGTGGGAGTCCACCGGGTAGCTCTAGAGTGGGGCCTAAGTTTGTCACTGTTGTCCCTCAAAAACTGTTCAGCATGCAAATTAGTCTGCTCAACAATCTCACCCTAAAATATATCATCCATAAACAACTGAAAAAACTGTATAGGCAAAAAATGTTCACAATCCACTCTACACCCTGCATCACCACTAAAGGCAGGCAACACCGGCTGCACCATGTTTGGATCAACCCAGAGTCCAGCATTTCCAGTAGGAAGCCTAACAGCCTCAGGCTGCAATCCAGATGCCTCTTGCACCATTGGCACAGCAGTATCCTCCTCTAAAACAGGCACTTCATCCGCACTGAGAGTAGCTTCATCCACACCAAGAGTAGCTTCATCTGCACTGATAGTACCTTCATCATCCGATGATTCCATGTGGAGAGAAAACTCACTGCCTGAATCTTCCCCTCCCTCCTCTCCCTGAGACGCACTGTCAGTCTCATAATCCTGCTCAGAGGAAGATTCAAGAAGCATACCAACCACCTGCTGAGCAGTCATTCTACGGCTAGCCATAATGCTTACTAATAAAGGTAACTTGTCAAACAAGTCAACAACAACAACAAACACTTTGTAAAATAAGTAATAAACAAAATGCACCTTTATCAGAAATACCTATATACTCCAAAACGATACCACGCACTTGCCAGAAGCAGCTAAACTCACCACCACCTACTCTGCACAGACACAGTATGGATCAACAATATCCCACTAAAAAAGAAAGAGAAAAGAAAATTACACATAAGACAATGCAAAACACATCGCAAAGAATTTCATGCTCAAAACACTAACTAAATATGCTGCATTTTTGACACCACTTACAAAAAATTCATTCATACATGACAATAATACTCATTTGGAGTAAATACAACAAAAAGTTTTTCTTACCAAAAAAATGCAACTACGCAAAACTGCAGAACAACCACTGTCGAAACCGCAAACAGGAATCAAAAGCTTTACACTAGAATAAAAAGGAGAAAAAACATTACACTCACGTATGCAAATAATGCACCAGTCCACACACAATCCACCAGCCAAGCTAAGGGGTAGGTGGGCCTAAGAGTATAAATAAAATATTCACCCCCATAAAAGGGGAGCAACCCTTGCCCTTGAGGCCACTCCCCAACATAAAAATTTAAAAAAAAACTGGTGTCTAGTGGCTTCTGCCCCCCTTGGGGGCAGATGGGTCTAAAAACATACTGCTATTCTGCCACCCAAAGAGGGCAGAAATGGCCACAATCATCCTCCCATAAAGGGGAGCGACCCTTGTCCAAGGGGCCGCTCCCCAACATAAAAAAAAAACCCTGGTGGCCTAGTGGCCCTACAAAAAAACAAATCAGCCGATCTGCCCCTCAGGATGGCAGAAACGGCCAAATTAATACCCAAGGGGCCACTCCCCACAAACAAATCCCTGGTGGTCTAGTGGGCCCAATTTTAAAAAAACATGGCGAGATCTGCCCACCAGACACAGCCACAAACTTTGCCCCCAAAGGAGAGCGACCCTTGACCAAGGGGTCACTCTCCACAAATAAATCCCTGGTGGTCTAGTGGGCCCAATATTAAAAAAATGGCGAAATCTGCCTCCCATGGGGGCAGACAGCCACAAACAATGCCCCCAAGGGGGAGCGACCCTTGCCCAAGGGGCCACTCCCCACAAATAAATCCCTGGTGGCCTAGTGGCCATACAAAAAAAAAATCAGCCGATCTGCCGACCCAGGGGGGCAGAAACGGCCAAATTAATGCTCCCCAAAGGGGAGCGACCCTTGCCCAAGGGGCCACTCCCCACAAACAAATCCCTGGTGGTCTAGTGGGCCTAATTATTTTAAAAACATGGCGATCTGGCCCCCTGGGGGGCAGACACAGCCACAAATATTGCCCCCAATGGAGAGCGACCCTTGCCCAAGGGGTCACTCTCCACAAATAAATCCCTGGTGGTCTAGTGGGCACTATATAAAAAAAAATTGGGAGATCTGCCCCTCCCATGGGGGCAGACAGCCACAAACAATGCCCCCAAAGGGGAGTGACCCTTGCCCAAGGGGCCACTCCCCAAACATTTATGGTGGTCCAGTGGGCAATTTCTTTATAAATAATGGCGAAGTCTGCCCCCCAGGGGGGCAGACCAAGCCATACAACATTGCCCCAAAAGGGGGAGCGACCCTTGCCTAAGGGGCCGCTCCCCCCAAACAGAAAACAGTTCTCCATTTAAAAAAAAAAAAAAATCCCTGGCGTCTAGTGGGCATTCCTGCTGCACGATCGCACGATCGTGCAGCAGGAATGCACAAAGAGGCATCGGGGAAAGGAAAACCCTTTCCTTTCTCCCGATGCCTCTTTGTTTGAATCCCCTCCCCAGAGGCAAACTCACCTCTTTCTTCCCCGACGCGCTGAAAGCAAATGGCTTCCAGCGCGTCGGGGAAGAAAGGGAAACCTCCAATGACGTGTACGGGAGGCGGGGGGAGGCAGGGGAAGGGCTTCCCCTGCCTTCCCCGGTAAAAATACCCAGATCGGCGTCCCACGGGGGGAGCGCCAGCGCTTTCCCCGTGGGTGGGTGCCATGACGAGCTGGACTCGTCATGAGCACACGCCCACTGTGTGCCATGACGAGTCCAGCTCGTCATGAGCACCGAAGGGCTTAATAAATGATAACTTTAATTTTGGAACAGGTAGGAAGGTTGAGTTTGGCATCTAAAAGATTGTAATTTAAAACCCTTTTTAATGGTAAAGTTGGATTTAAAGTCACAATTCTGAAAATTCCACTTTTAGAAAGTTGGCATTTTCTTGTCCTAACCATATGATGCCTGTGTCCTGGATCACATGACTGGGTGTAGTTGGCAGTTGGCATTTGTGTATTTCTCCCAGACAGTGAGATAAGGGGGGATTAGGTGTTGGTAGGATGGAGGAGCGGAGCTGTTCCCTGGCCCAATTACATTTTAAAGTGGCTGCCTCAGCACACTCACAAAGAACTTGACACCAGTCTATTGTCACCTCAGGCTCCTTGGAGCCTGGGCAGGGGAAATAAGGAAATTCCAGAACCAGATGTGGGGGAAGTCTAAAAGTTTATCCCACTTCAAAGGCTTGCACCAAGCATAAATAGTGGACCCTCAGGCCAACTCTTCAGTGCACTCCTGGCCAGTGGAAGACTACTGAAGGACTGCCTTGTACTCCAGGGGACTGCCCTGCTGCTTGAGGCCTGTCTTGTTTCTCAGAGGACTGCCTTGCTGCTACCAGAAGACTGCCCTGTTGCTTGAGGCCTGCCCTTTTCTCTAGAGGACTGCCCTGTTGCTTGAGGCCTGTCTTGTTCTCCAGAGGACTGCCCTGTTGCTTGAGGCCTGCCTGTTTCTTCAGATGACTGCCCTGCTTCTTGAAGCCTGCCTTGTTGCTTGAAAGAGAGAGGAACGTCTCCTTGAACCCAGGTGGCTGACCTCTCGTTCTGAGCTACAGGAACATAACAAGTTTCAGGGGCTTCTCTGCAACTGGCCCTGCCTGAACCTACAACTGGACATAACTGGACCTGCCTGAGCCCTGCTGGTCTCTGCTGGAGTGAATTCCTGATCCCCAAGAGGTGCCTCCCCAGGTCCTGGACACTTGGATAGCATTAGTTGAGCTCTTCCTATGACATCCTGAATATTTGAGACAGTGACCTTTTTTCAGCAGGACCAACCTGGTTCCTGTATCTGGCCCGCACGCCATCGTGGTCGGCCTGAATTTACGACTTTGTCTAGGTAGAGCGACCAGATACCAACAGTTAGAGCTTTCTGCTTCTTGGCACTATTTTTACTTAAACTTTTAAAATTGTATATCTCCGATTCTACTGATTGGATTTTTGTCATTTTGATCTAATTTTATTTATCATGTTTTACTCTATTTTCTAAATTGGTGTGGGGCTTTTTTTGTGTTGTGTTTTCACTTTATTACTGTTTGTGTGCTGCATAAATACTTAACACAGGCTTCTAAGTTAAGCCTGACTGTGTTTGTGCCAAGCTACCAGAGGGTTAAACACAGGCTAAGGTAGTGACTTTTGTGGTTCACCCTGACCATAATTATGGTTGTTGCTTGAGAAGGGTTTTTGCCCTCAATCAAAAACACAATTTCTTACAGTATTCATCATTCAGTAACCATCTACTACCCCAGCCTCTAGAAGAGGTTTAACAATATGCTTGTCAAAGAATGAAAGCGCTTAGAAATAGTGCTATTAAAAGAAAACCTTGATCAGACCTTCAATTGGCAATGCACTGGCATTAGCACACAGCATCACTCCACTAAATGTGACCCTGTTTGTAAGTTTTAGTCAAAGAGCTATAAGAGTACTAATCCCAGCATTTCCTTTTTTATTAAAAGTGTAATGTAATAAGCACTGCATTAAAATTTGTACACGGGTCCCAACAGTGGCATTTGTCCACGAGGGCAATCTCTGGGCATTTTCATTAGAACCTACCCCATCAAAGCAGCAGTGCTGTGGGCAATGTGGAACCAGGAAAAATTATTATTATTACCAGCCTCCCCGTTCAAAAAGTGTGTGCTCATGGTCAATCATAATTTCAACACATAACTCTGCTGCCATTTGCTTTAGGATTGCACAGGAGGGGAAGGGGGAGTGAGAATACTACCACAGATAGATGAAGTGTATTGCTTGCACTTCTGTGGCTGGACGGTGGAGACCGAGGCACTGTATGCACTCAATGCAGCACAAAATATAAAACACAATGAAAAACTTTAAACTTTTGCTGTATAATGTGCGAGAAGAATTAGTGCAGATGGATGCCCTTAGTGTATAGTGCTCACAAACTGAACAGCTGAAGACGCAGACAAACAAGCAATTAAATATGCCTTCTGTATAAGATGCACACAAGATGAGTCCACAGTGTGTGCGCATTGGAGATAGATGCTTTACAATTGTGAAAAACCTGATGTGAAAGAAACAGATACACAAAGTCTAGTATGTGAAATTCCTTCAAAAACAAGATGCAGTGTGTGTGTGTGTGTGTGTGTATGTGGGTAACATGTTCCCAAAAATGAGATGCAGTGTGTGTGTGTGTGCGTGTGTGTGTGACAGATCATACAAATTCATAAAGCTTGCTGTGTGAGACAGAGAGTATCCTACATCCTGAGATGTTTGAAACAATGAGAAATGTGGCAATGGCGTGTGAAATGCTCACAGAAATTCAGTATAGTGAAATATGCTGAATGAGATGAGTGTCGGTGATGCATGGTTACTTAGCAAATCCAAGGTCTTCTTTGGAGCCAGTACAGGTTTTAACTCACAGAATCTTCTGAAGCTTCCTAGTGTCAGAGAGTTATTGTTTTTTGAAAGGCACTCTAAGGTTGTTACCTGTCCTGGAAAGATTTGCAATAGGTACAGTCCGAATGTGTTGTACTAAAAAAACTTATTTTTGAAAGCACTGTAAGCATTTAAACATTGAGGGGCAATTTGTAACTTTTGATTCAATATAGCACAGTAACCAAAGTTACTTTCCTGCATCAATAGGAGAGAGTAGAACAGCACTATATCTACTACGGTATGACTCCAGTTTTGTCTCTCCCTCCACTGACGCACCTTTGGCTACCTTGCGCCAATGCACACAGACATGCAGTTTTGTACACGGGTGTGTGTGTGTGTGTGATGTCAAGCATAAGTTTTTGTAGTGGAAGGGTACCCATCTGTAGAAAACTATGCTTTAACGTAGTTAATTATTTTTAACACTCTATGGTGCATATTTTCAAGCCCCTATTGCCACAGAAATTTCACTTTTAGTGACGTTCCTGTGGCGATATGGGCTTCACCTTATTTACAAGGCAGCGTTAAGCCACTTAACGTGGCTTAACGCTGCCTTGTAAATAAAGCCCCTTTTCACGCTATATTTAGCGTGAAAGGGGCGGGCAGTGCGTGTTGCGGTGGGTGTTCTACCACAACACCCATTGATTTTCACAGTGCCCCACATTTACAAGGACCGCGTAAGAATGGGGCAGCACCAAAATTAAGACCAGGGCATACCTTGTCTTAAACAGGCGTAACGAGGACAAATGTTTCATTTCTCCTCGTTTTTGCTGTTTCTATGTGTGCTGTGTTGTGCAGCACACATAGAAATAGCAAAAGGCCATTGATTGTTTATGTGCAGGAAGGTGACCCTTCCTGCACATAAACAATCAATTAAAATTACGTTTTGCAACTTCTATGTGTGCTGCATTAAGCAGTACACATAGAAGTTTCAAAATGCCATTTCAGATTGTTTATGTGCAGGAAGGGACACCTTCCTGCACATAAACAATCTTTCTCTACAAAGCAGGCACCCTTGCACTATGGTGCAAGGGTACCTGCACTGGCGCTAGGCAGCTAAAACTAGCGCCAGCGCAGGGGGAAACGCAGAGCTACCGTATCCTTGTAAATACGGTGCATCCCTGCATTTTGGAAATGGCAGAGCACAGCGTTAAGCCAAGGTTGCTAATGCCACGCTCAAACACTTCCTAGTAAATATGCTCCTAGTTTTGTTCCTCTAAATTTTTGGAAAATTGTGCATCTATAGCACTTTACAGCACAGTAAAGTGCTATAGATGCACAATTTTCCCAAAATTTAGTGGAACAAAATCTTTGCTCATTCTTTATGCCTGTATCAAGGAGGTGTAACTTTTTGGCACAAATTACTATTTTTTTTTTAAAGTAAATAAGGCTTTGCATCAAAAACCATGGATGGTTGTATATGAGTTTGAGGCAGGCGAGCGACTGAAAGGTGGAGCAGGCTCGAGCTCGAAGCCTGGCTCTGGCTTAGCTCAAGATACTATTGGAACCTTGAGCCCATAACGAGCTGAGCTTTGGCTTCTGCCTGACACCTTCGCTCTACCTAGGAGGTGGCGTTACGGTCAGAGCTGCCGACTGTGGAACTGGGAAACCAGGTTTGAATCTTGCCGATGGCTCAGCACCCGGTGAATCTGGCCAATCACTTAATCTCTGCATGCCAATAAACAATGCATGTGATCTTGTGTAATGTAATTGGTTCTCATATAAAGCACTCCAATACCTTCGGGTCAAGTTTGCGCTATATTTCAAAAACCTTAGAAAAATGCACTAAGAGTTAAAAATAAAGCCTTAACATAAGGAAAGACAGATGATACCCATTTACTGGCTGAATTTTACAAAGTGAAAACAGAAAGCCTGAACAAATTGTGGCCTCCTCACTTAAATTGTGTGATTTTGGGCAAATATTTTATTTCACCACTGATTTTTTTCCTTCATTATCGCCTATGAAAGCACGTTCAAATATGTGAGTTCAGACTACCAGTGGTAGAAAACTACCACTTTTAACAAGTACTTCTCGGTGGAGTGCTATAATGCGCCCTGTTAATGTCAAAATCTTTTACATCTTAAACAAACACACATTTTTGAATTTTGAAGAGACTTTATCCTATATACGTGTTTTTTTGTATGATTTACATAGCAAATATTTTCAGGGCTCGGCTCATGCACGGGCTCTAAAATCCAAACCAGACCCTTGGCTCGGCTCTCCCTGTTAATTTGTTGGCTCGCCCACCTCTAATGAGAATGCCCATGTACAGCCCATGGAATGTATCCTTGCCGCAAAGTAGCGCTTAGCTCTACTTTGCTTTATGTTAGGTAACTTTCCAATGCAAATCAAGATGTGTGTTTGAGAGTAAATTCCAGTGTTTTTTTATACAAACCTGGTAAAAAAAAAGTTAGTAAATTTCCCCTTGCTTCTTTCTGCATATTTTCTGGCAGTCTATCTTATAATACATTTTTAAATTGTCCAACATGTTCACAGTGCTTTCACTCTCAGCTAGTACCTCATAGTTCTATAAACACACAAGTCACTAGTACTGAGTACACAAACCGGTTATACATAGAGATATCTAAAGTAATCATATTAACCTAGAGGGGGGTGAGCCACCGAAGCTCAAGCAAGCTTGAGCCTGCAGCCTGGCAGTGGCTCAGATCAAGGTTCTGTTGGAACCTTGAGCCCATAACAAGCTGAGCTTTATTGTGGCTTCTGCATGCCACCCTCACTCTACACTCATGCACAAAAAGATAAAAATCAAAACATTAACATTTGAGGTAAAAAGGAGAGACAAACAAATACCAATTTAGTGACTGATGTGTACAAAGTGAAACCAGAAAACCTGCATAATCCTGGCTTCCCGCTTAACCAAATTGTGTGATCTTAGGCAAATATTTTATTTTACCCATCTTCCTTTTTCTTCACTATTGCATACGAAAGCACCTTAAAATACATGAGTTCAGAGTGGTACCTGTACACAACCTATTCTGTTTCATTAAATTGACTATATTGTTACTCTATTTATAAGAATATGGGCTGCATAAAGGATTCACATGACAATGGTCAGGACAGGAATGGTTCTAAGCTCATGTTTAAAAACTATCACTTATAATAAATACTTCTCAGTGCAGTGCTATAATGTGACAGGTTAATGTCAAAACTTCATACATGTTAAAGAAATACGCTTTTTTTGAATTTTCAAGACACTTTATTATATTTTAAGTGATGTTTGGTGTATAATTTTCATGGCAAACATTTTCAGGGCTCAGCTTGTGCATGGGCTCTAAGAGCCAAGCCAGACCTTTGGCTCAGCTCTGACACGGCTCACCTTGTTCATTTGTTGGCTCGCCCATCTCCATATTAACAAACTGAGCTTTACTCTCATAACAAGACCGCCACTCAGGCCCTCGTCACCAACCGCCTCGACTACGGCAACGCCCTCTATGCCGGTATCCTCATCCAGCTCTTCAGGAAACTACAGACCATGCAGAACACTGATGTGAGACTCATCCTGGACCTCCCCAAACGAACCCACATCGCCCCCCACCTCGGAGACCTCCACTGGCTCCCCATCCAGGAAAGATGCCAGTTCAAGATCCTCACGCACACTTACAAAGCCCTCCATGACCTAGGACCTGCCTACCTCAACCATCGACTGAACTTCCACCAACCCGCTAGACACCTGCGCTCCTCTTCACTCGCCATCGCACTCCCCCTGCATATGTTGCACCCACTGCGGCAGCCACTCCTTCTCCTACATCGCAGCCAAGATCGGGAATTACCTCTCCCTTCAGCTCTGTATGGTCCCCTTGCTGGCAGACTTCCGAAGGAGACTCAAGACCTGGCTCTTCGACAGAGACACAGCACCCAGATACCCCTAGGGGTGACAGAGTGTGCTTTACAAATGCTGGTAGATTGATTGATTGACAATGGATTTCCCATAGATCAGGGAGGACCAAATTGTGTGACAACATTGACTAAATTATCCAGCAATAAAAATCACATTGTGCTGCATAATGTGACACTTTTTGTGATGGTATTACTTCATTATATTGACATTTTTACAAATCCTAACACTGTATGGGCAAAGGTTTCACCTCATTAGTACCTGTTTAACACCCATAGGTTGCATATATGTTGTATGTGGTGATCAGAGTTGTGCTCCTACCATGTTGTTTCACTGCATGAATTTGAGGTGAAAAGGAGCGATCTATGTTTGGACTATTTTTGTGTGAAATGAACAGTACCAACATTCAGAGGTTCAAATCCAGTGCTTCAAGTACTTAAAAGGCCCATATGTTCACCCCGTCACCCTCAAAGCAGTTTCCATAGAAGGAAAATGCGACATGCACTTACAGTGCAACAGGGCCTAAGTACCCACAATACACTTTGCTAAACCGGGAATCAGAAGAGCGGTTGGACATGGATGTCTGGGCCATAAAATAAAATGCTTTATAGAACCTGATGACAGAATATAACATTTTTCATTAAAGATTCTGTTTAAATAGTGTCTTATGAATCGTTTCAAGGTGCTAAGAAAAAACGCATTAACATTTATATTCTGTCATAAATATTTATGTTAAAGCTTCTTGGGACTCACAAGGGTTAGGAAAGTGCTATATAAATGCCAATATATTAATACAATGTCTTGCTCATTTATATTTTAAATGAAACTTGTATAACCTCTCCATTGTAGTAGTTAAGAGTGTGACAAGGTACTACTATAGTGTATTTGTCAATGGGGACAGAAATTAAAATGGAGCCATTCATCCCTGTTTATCTGCCCTCCCACCAAATCTTTAATTGACACCTTGCAAATCAGCTGAAGAGAGCGCGAGACCGCAGGGGCAAAAGAAGCAATTAAAAAACAAGGCCTTCTCTACTTGTAAAAGGCATTTGAATGACCTGTGAAGTACAGGAGTCCAGCACACAGTTAGATAAGAATCCTCTGTCTCATGGAAGCAGCAGCACAGGAGGTGGGCGGGGCAGGGGATCTGAAGGCCTTTTAGTGGAATGCACAGTGCACGCTTGGATCAGACATGCTGAATTTAAGTCAGCAGCCCGTCTAGACTTCATTCGCTTTTTAGTTCCCATGCTTTTAATGGAATGGAAAAGAAATCAAGTTTAAATAGGGGCTGCATCGCTGTCTCTTTTTCAACTTCCCGGTCGTTTGTTCCCCCTCGTTCCCCCCACACTTGTCCCCTGTGTCCCCACACCTCCAAAATCTAGGTGGGGGATAAATCCCCCACGTCCACCACAGTTCCTACGCCCATGGGGGCACAGCAGATTTCTATAAGTGCCCTTGAGGGGGAGTGGCGGAAGAGCAGGGTAGGCTCCTGGGATGCTGGGGGAGCATTGGGTGTTCCCCCACTGGTCAGGGCTGAGGTGAGGTGAGGATCAACCTTGGCTTCTGCTTACTACAGGCATTCCTGTGCCCCTTATACCCAGGGTGGGAATCCAGACCTATTTGGAAATGGCCGGATAGGTGTCTCCCCAAGATACGCTCTGACCAGCTCTAAATACGGGCCAGTGTGGTTCTTTCTGCAAGTCATAACGCGGCCATTTTTGCAGAGGCCTAAACTGGAGTACTGTCAGCAATGCATTCCTCGTGAATAATTGTTTTTTAGATTTCCTTAATATAATACTGAACATTTTGTACATTTAACTTACTTCTTACTTACTAGCTACTTCTGTAAGAATGTCCAAGTTTCCTGAAAACTGTAGGTGTGGGTACATAATGATAAATTCACTCCGGCACCAACCGTTAGAGGAGTTTACGGCCTAAAGGTTTAAAGTAGAAAGTACTTTCTGACTAAATGTTTTCCTATACTGTCCCTGGGAGATATACAGAGCAACGCAATGGAAATTGCACTCTTATGCACCACTTGCTTGCTGATTGTCAGCCCGATTAAAGGTCTGCATTTGCATTCAACGTGCTTATGTGCGCAGTAAATGACTTGCAGGTTAATCAGATAGAACGGTAGGGGGGTGAAAATGAGTCTTAGATGAAGGAACATACATTCACCGTATGACAATGCACATGAGAAGCCAGACGAGGCTGAGATGGACAGCCAAGGGCTACAGGAAGATTAGACGTGTACGTAGCTTGACAGAGGAAACCTCGACACTGGGGGATTCAGCAGCTGTTTCTCTGCCCGGATAAATAAAGCACAGGTGCTCAGATGATCAATGAAAACGCTGTTTAAAGCCTGACTTCCAATCTGAATCCACAAAGTTATTTGTGTACCCAATTGTAGAGAGCCACCTGGGATCTTCCACACAATGTATCCCTAAGACACGCATTCCTACACCCCTCAGGGCGGGCTCGACCCGAGGGCATAAATAAACGGCCAGAGACCGCTCGGGGTCTTCCGGCCAACAGAGTAATTGCTGAGTGACGTACCTTTATTTGAGTGCTGTAGCGGCCTACCTTCCACGAGGCCCCGCCGCGCTAGATTGGCGACGAGGCCGGTCACGCCCCACGCGTGCACCGCCTCCTACTCGGCGTCCTGCTGGGAGCTTGCGGAGCCCACCCGCATCACTCCGCACCTGCCTGCGGAGGAAGTTCTGCCCGGGGCATCCGTGTGTCGCTATCGGCGACTGAGGCCTGCGCTGTCCGCCCCTGCTGGTGCTCCCACAGAGACCCACGTGGACCGATTCCAGGCCCTCCGCCGCTGTGTCCTGCGCCCGCCCACGTGTCTCCCCATTGCTGCGGGAGTGTGTTCAGCTGGCGCCGCACGCGGCGGCTGGAGTTCCTCTGCGGTGAGTGCCTGCCCAGAGAGGGCTTTCCCCGCGGTGGTGGATCACGGTACTGCAGGCGCTCCCCCCGGCCTCCTGCGTCTAGCTGCACCGGTGCACGACGCCCTGCTCCAGCTTTCGGCCCACCTCCGCGTGCCAGTGCCCAGGCCAGCTGAAAGGCCTGTTCCTCTGCGCTGCCTCACCAAGTGACAAGTCTCAGGCCCCAACTCTCGCTGCTGCCCAGTATCCTGCCTGCACCTGCCTGAGAGGGCTCATAAGGAGAAGGGGAAAAGAGGAACTGTACAATTAAGGAAGGCTCATACAGCAACAGAGGGAGAGGCACACTGGGAACACGTCTAGGCCCACCAGCACACACACAGGGCGTGGCGCCTGGTCTGCCCCCGACAAGCACGCCAGGAGGACGCCATTCACCTCAGCCTGCACCTGGGAGTAAAGCCGCCTCATTCGCGCCATCAAGACCCCAGATCAGCCAGCCACGTGTAGTCACACGCCGGCGCGCACACTCACCCACAGAGTCCTCTCGCCAGCGCTGCGACTCCGCGCCTGCGCACAGACGCGTGGACACCATGAGCAACACAGCTCCGACTGGCGCTGCCAGCCAGCAAGCCGGGGGAAGCACTCAGGACAGGGGTGCCAACGCACCACCCCCAGGGCACGGTCACACAGCTGTCGCACCACTGCCACCCTTCAGCGAAGCCTCAGATCCCGCCATGGCGGCACCACGATGGAAAGCGTGGGTCGGTAGGCTCAACCACTACTTCAAGGGCACCAGGGAGACCGATGGCACCGTGAAGAGGTCGCTACTCATCTACCATGGAGACTCAGAAATCTATGACCTTTTCGAAACGCTCCCCAACACGGGTAATGATGACGACTACGAAGCAGCGGTCACCGCGCTCAACAGGCACTTTGACCCCCAACTTAACCCCGACTTCGAGAGGTTCAAGTTCAGATGGGCGTCGCAGTTGGACACGGAGTCGGTCAACATGTTTTACACGCGGCTGCGCCGGCTGGCCAGCACGTGCACCTTCCCGGATCATAGGGAAGAGATACGGGGCCAGATCATCCTAGGTTGCCGTTCCGAACTCCTGCGGAAGCTGATCCTTCGTCAACCTGGGATCTCGCTGGACGAGATCCTTGTCTTGGCCCATTCACACAAGCTGTCGGATGTTCGGGCTGACGAGAAGGAGGCCGCCCTACACACGCCCGTAGCTGCATCGCACACGTCCAGGCACGTGCCCATCAAGGAAGAGAAGGTCGAGGCAATCCAACGACGCCCCAACACAGCTCGCCAAGCGCCGAGAACGCAGCCCGGAGGACAATGTGCTACTGTGGGGAGGATCACTCAGCGACAGCCGTCTGCGGGGCGAAAGGGAAGACATGCTCCCGCTGCGGCAAGATCAACCACTTCGCCAAGGTATGCCGCAGCGGTCGGTCCAGGCAGACTCCTTCGAAGCTGCGAGGCATGTCGCAATGCCTTCGCCAGGTCTCCATCGACGAGTCGCCATCTACAAGGGAGGTCCAGCAGCAGGAACGCTGCCTTGCTCTTGAGGATGAAGACGACGAAGAGTTTATCGTGTCGTATGTCAGCAGAACCGACAATCGCCGAAGGCCACCACCAATGTGCTCCGTCTCGGTGGAAGGGACGGCTGTTCAGGCCCTCATCGACACTGGTGCCTCCGTCAATGTGATGGACTCAGAGCAATACGACCGCCTGTCGCCACGACCCCCGCTCACGCCCTCCAGGGCCCGGATTTACACGTATGGAGGGACAGACCAACTTCCTATCCGAGGAGTCATCCATGCCAAAGTCGCCAGCGGAAAGTACACCACGGAGACCAGGTTCCACATCACGGAAGGAAGGAAGGGGACACTGCTCGGCTGCCATACAGCCGAAGACCTGGGGCTCGTCTTTTTTGCTAACCAGATTCATGACTCCCACGCCGAAGCCATTCTGAAGGAGTTTCCAGCGTTATTCACTGGACTAGGGAAACTCAAGGTGAAGAAGTTCAAACTCCACATCGACCCCACAGTGAGACCAGTCGCCCTAAGGCACCGGAGAGTGCCGTTCAATCTCCGCCCTCAGGTGGAGGAAGAGCTGAAGAAGCTTGAGGATCTCGACGTGATTGAGAAGGTCTCTGGCCCCACCCCGTGGGTGTCCCCGCTGGTTGTGGCTCCCAAACCCAAGCAGCCCGGAACCATCCGGCTCTGTGTGGACATGAGGTTACCCAACACGGCAGTCAGGAGAGAACGCCACATTACACCCACCATGGACGACATGGTGGCGGACCTGAACGGAGCCAAATGGTTCTCAAAACTGGATTTAAATGCGGGCTACCACCAGCTGGAACTTGAACCCGAGAGTAGGTGCATCACCACATTCTCGACGCACGTTGGCCTCCGGAGATACAAGAGACTCAGCTTTGGGGTGTTGTCGGCAGCTGAAGTCTTCCAAAACGCCATCAGGGAGTCACTGTCGGGTCTGCAGGGCGTGATTAACCTCAGTGATGACATTCTGGTGTTCTCAGACACCTTGGAAGATCACCACACGCACCTCCGAGCCACCCTGAAGAGACTAGAAGATTGCGGGCTAACCCTTCACATGTCAAAGTGCTCATTCTACCAGGAATCTGTCGATTTCTTCGGGTACACTTTCACCCGAGAGGGACTCCTAGTAGACCCCAAGAAGGCCGCAGCCATCCGAGCTGCCAGCCCCCCGAAGAACCCCACGGAAGTGAGAAGCTTTCTCGGCATGGCCACATACTGTGGAAGATTCATTCCGAACCTCGCTGCCCTTTCAGAACCGCTCCGTACTCTCACATGCAATGACCACAAGTGGGAGTGGACTGTGGCCGCCAATACGGCATTCAACGACATCAAGGCAGCGCTGCTGGACAAAACGGTGATGGCTTACTTCCATCCGGGGCGGCGCACTGAACTGATTGTTGACGCCAGCCCAGTTGACCTTGGAGCGGTCCATCTTCAGGAGCACAGCCCAGAAGCCTGGAGGCCGGTAGCCTACGCCAGCAAGGCCCTCACAGACACTGAAACAAGGTATGCCCAGATCTAGAGGGAGGCCCTGGCGATAAAATGGGCGTGTCAACATTTTCACTTATATCTGTGCGGCCAAGAGTTCACCGTTGTGACCGACCACAAGCCCCTACTCCCGCTCTTCGCCGGATCGTCCAGGCTGGTGCCCCCAAGGATAGAGCGATGGGCGGTGCAGCTGCAGTCATACAATTTCAAGGTCATCTTTCGTCCCAGGGCCCACAACCCGGCCGACTACCTATCACGCCACCCTGAGTCTATGTCGCCTCCAGGATCCTCAGCGGATGCATGCCACTCAGAGGCATTTGTAAAGATGGTCTCGCAAGGAGCGTGCCCCACGGCCATGACACTTGAGGAAATCGGCCATGCCACTACCGAAGATGAGACCCTGTCCCGGGTGAAAACCGCACTGGCGAATAATGGCTGGGCCCATTTCATGGATGGAACCCGTACTCTCAGGACAGAAGTCAGCCGTGCTCAGCAACAACTCTGGCAAGTGCGCCACGAACTCAGTGTGGGTGAGCAGGGAGTCATCCTGAGAGGACATCTGATCGTAATTCCAGAAAGGCTGCAGAGACGGATACTCCTGCTGGCGCATGTTGGACACCAGGGGATGGCTAAGACGAAGGCCAGGCTGTGAAACAAAGTCTGGTTCCCGGCAATGGATTCCATGGTGGAGGAGATGGTGAGACAGTGCCATGCCTGCACAATCACAGGGGGAGATCCGGCGCCAGTGATCACTGAAGAACCCAGTGAGACCCCCTGGGCCAAAGTCAGCCTTGACTTCGGGAGCTTCCCCGATGGACGCCACATGCCGGTAATGGTCGACTCCTTCTCGAAGTTCCCCGTCGTGGAAGTGGTGGCATCGACGGCGTTCACACACGTAAAGAGGATTTTGGACAAGACATTCGCACTGATGAGTCTGCCCGAGGAAATCAGGTCAGACAATGGACCCCCGTTCCAGGGCCGGGAATTCCAAGAATACCTAGAAAACAAAGCGATCCACCACCGGAAGATCACCCCGTTGTGGCCTCAAGCCAACGGGGAGGTGGAGCGCCTGATGAGAATGCTCAACCGAGCACTGCGCATTGCGGTAGACCAAGGAGAAGATGCAGAAGCGGCACTGGACCAATTCCTCGGCGCCTATCGACAGACACCCCACAGCACCACCAAATGCACCCCGCCCCACCTACTCTTCAAGCGGCCCCCGCGGGACAGTATCCCATCAGACCCAACATGGGAGCCCCCGGAACGGGACAACGAAGCAGTTCAAGCCAGAAGGGCGAGGACCAACCTCAAGGCCAGTGAGGCCCGCCGGGCACAAGAGCCACAACTAAAAGTAGGGGATTGAGTGGTAGTCAAGGACAGGCATCCCGGCTGGAAGTTTAGGACACCCTATGAGCCTGAAGGGTGGATCGTGATCGGCATTCAAGGGACCATGGTCACTGCCCAACGTGCGCAACAGTCCGTCACCAGGAATGTGTCTAGTTTCAAGAAGATCTGCTATCAAGGTCCTAGCCAAGAAGAGTATGATTTTCCCGAGAGCACTCCAAGTTTCTCCCCACCTGGCTCACCGGGGATGTCGAGCCCCTCGCAGGGGAGCTCGCAAGTGGCGATCGACGATGCTGCCCCCGGGGCTGGTCGACTCCGTCAGGACGAAGTGACTGGGACACTCCCTAATACTCCATCCGGTGCAGCGGGCAATTCCAGCTCCCGGAGCCAGAAGTATGGTCTCCGGCCTAACCCTGCACCGAGTCAAAGACTGAAAGACTTTATGTACACCTCTCCATGAATCTGAAGGTCCTGATGGTCAAGTACTAAAAGAAAGGAGGGATGTAGAGAGCCACCCGGGCTCTTCCACACAATGTATCCCTAAGACACGCATTCCTACACCCCTCGGGGTGGGCTCGACCCGAGGGCATAAATAAACGGCCAGAGACCGCTCGGG
Organism: Calotriton arnoldi; assembly: GCA_963921515.1. Lineage (NCBI taxonomy): Eukaryota > Metazoa > Chordata > Amphibia > Caudata > Salamandridae > Calotriton > Calotriton arnoldi. The sequence goes on from CAWUFW010001384.1 coordinate 1,333,833, forward strand.
GTCTTCCGGCGAACAGAGTAATTGCTGAGTGACGTACCTTTATTTGAGCGCTGTCGCGGCCTACCTTCCACGACGCCCCGCCGCGCTACACCAATCAGGTGTGAAATAGCAGCAATTATGACTGCAAAACTCTGTTCACCAAATCAATAATGGTGGGATTTTGCACTCATAAATGGATTTACTGATACTTAAAATTATGCCACCACAATCGTATTTTATCTGTGTAAGTGTGCGTGCGTGTGTGTGTAAATGTTCATGCATGTAAGCAGTAGCGGCTCCTGGAGGGAGTGCTGCGGGGGAGGGGCAGGGTGGGGGGTAGTAAACTCCGGCATACGGCCAAACGGAGGTAAGTACATAAATAAATAAATAAAACGAATTACATTGCGCACGCTGCATCGCCATTTGGCGTTGCAGCGTGCGCAATGTAATTTGTTTTATTTATTTATTTATGTACTTACCTCCGTTCGGCCGTATGCTGGAGTTTACTACCCCCCACCCTGCCCCACCGCCCCGCAGCACTCCCTCCAGGAGCCGCTACTGCATGTAAGCATGGGTGTGTGTATGTTAAATATCTTCAAATGGGCTGGTTCTGGTTGTGACGGGGGGGTCATATGCAAAATGGGGTGAACACCCACAAACTAGAAAGCTTTTACACATTGAGAAAAATTTGCAGTTAATTTCAAAGCCTGAAAATTTACTGAATTGTACTTCTATCAAGGTAGGAGTAAATTCATTTTCAGGGATTTTCTTGCTTTGGAAGCGCAAACCATAACTGGTGAATTTCATTGGTTTGACAAGTTTGAGCCGGAACCATATCACACTTCTAACTGAAGTTTTTTTCAGTAAATTTCAGGTTTTCTAATGATTCGCTAAATTAGCTACCTCATCTGCAATCAGCCCTTGGCCATGCGATGTCTGGGTTGCCAAAAGAGTCTGATCTGTGGCCAGACTCAGTGCCCAACCTGCTATAGGTATACAACCCCCTCTACTCTTGGCCTTCGGCCATGTGCAGCAGGTGTTGGGCACAGGTCCAGCATCTAACCTGCACCGGGCTGCCAGCGCCCACTGAGCACAGCCTCTGGCCATGTGTAGTGAGGGTTATGGGCTTACTGAGATAAGCTCTTTTTATGAAGGATGACTCACAAAAGAAACTTTTGCTGGCTTTTGTGGTTTTTTCTTTTGCATTCGTTGTGTTTTTTTGTGGTTTCATTTTGTACAATACTAGTGGCTAATGACCACTTTTAGACCTGACATCCTTGGTGTGGTCTTGTCCTAAACATTTTGCCTTTACCCCTTCTGTTTTCTGAATTATTTTTGTTGGCTTTAGGACTCTGTCCACTTTACTACTGCCAACCAGTGCTAAAGATCATGTGCTTTCTCCCTTAAACATGGTAAAATAGGCCTACATATGATTGCCACATTTGATTTACTTGTAAATTAAATGCTACGAGTGGTCCTGCAGCACACATTGTGCCACCCACTAAAGTAGCAGTTTAAAACATGTCTTAGACCTGTCATTGCAGCCTGTAGTGCAGTTTTAACCTGTCAATTCAACCTGGCAAAATAAACCTTTTGCAAGACCTAAACCTTCCTTTTTAACACATATAAGTCACCACTAAGGTAGGCCCTAAAGACCCATAGGGCAGGATGCATTGCATTTAAAAATAGGACACATGTGCTTAAGTTTCACATTTCCTCATAGTGAAATTATTCACTACTGTAAGTTCTATCCATCCCAATGGATAACAGTGGATTACCTTATTACATTTAATAAGTGCTAACAATGGATTGGGAGCAGGTAGAAATATCATGTTCAAAATCAAATGAATTTGTAATATAAAATCCTCTTTATTTGTACAGTTGAATTTTAACTCACAATTCAGAAAACGCTCCCTTTAGAAAGTTGGCATTTTCTTGCCCTATCTATTTGATGCCTGCTGCCAGTGTACAGAGTCACATGATTGTAGATGGCTCTGCTGTTGGGGTTTGTGTATTCCTGCCAGACAGTAAATCAAAGGGGACGGGGTGTAGGCAGGAGGTGCCATACTGCCAGGATTGCTGGGGGAGGAGCTGTTCCCTGCCCCACTTATACTTCACAGGGGTTTGCCTCCAGCACACAAAGGAACCTGACACCAGTCTTTTGTCGCCCCAGACTCCTTGGAGTCTTAACAGGGGAAGGAAAGAGCCTTCCAGAACCAGATTTGGGGACAGTACAGGGAAACCCCCCCACTTCAAAGGCTTGCACCTGGTATAAATATTAGACCCTCCGAACAACTCTTCAGTACACTCCTGGACCGACCTGTGAATGATTTCAGAAGAACTGTCTGGACCCCCACAGGACTACATTGCTACTACCAGGCTTGTTTTGGGGTGAGTCCTAATCCCCCAAGTGGTGCCCCCCGGGTCTTGGGCCCTAGGAAGTGGTGTTAGATCTGCTGCTCACTCCTGCCTAAGCCACAAAATTGGGATTTAAAAATATTTTAACCAAAAAGTGCCTGGAGAACCAACGGAAGACCGGGACCTACCTGCAAGCTGATCTGCCCAAGGTGCATCGCCGATGGGCCTCCCTTCTCAGTAGCTCCTGCTATGTTCTTCTCTGCAGCTGGCCTCTTAGCGATGGTATCCAGCCTCCTGGAGTCATCTTCGGCTACAGCCTGCAATTTCGTTTCACTGGAGGTTTTCAACTTCCAAAAAGTTGTCTAAGTGTGAAGGTTAAAATCTTCAATGGGCTCGACGGCGACTGGCTCCCCATTAATGACAACTACCTCCTCGGCCTGGAGAGCCACTTTTTTCCACTCTGAGCATTTTCCTGCTATCATCGACAGCTTCACTGATACTTTGTCCACTGACTTTCCTACAGTGACGACTCCTCCTCAGACACTGCCTGATGCCCTGTTCCGCAGAACTCTACCTTCTCCTGGATTTTTCTTCAAGAAATTTTCTAAGTCTGAAGGTAAGCTGAGACTGGGCCCAATCCACTTTGTGTAGCTGACCCTCCCTCCATCACGGTCTGCCTTAACATTTGATTTTGTCCTGGTCTCACGCAACCAAATATCCGTGGTTGGAGCTTTGATCTTAAAGGCGGTATTTTGTACTAAAAACATTAAAAATTGATAACTCAGGTTCTACTGATTGGATTTAATTAATTTAATGTCATTGTATTCTACCACAGAGCCGCCGCCGCCATAGCACCCGAACTAGGCCGGACCATCAACGCCTCCCTCGACTCCGGCATCTTCCCTGACGACTGGAAGCGGGCAGAGGTCAAGCCCCTTCTCAAGAAACCCTCGGCCGACCCGACGGACCGGAAAAACTACCGACCCATCTCTCTCCTTCCTTTCGCAGCCAAAGTCACTGAGAGATTCATCAACACCCAACTGACCACCTTCATCGAAGAGAACGCCATCCTCGACCCCTCCCAGTCTGGATTTCGCAGCAACCACAGCACCCAGACCGCCATCCTTGCTGCCACCGACGACATCCGCATGCTACTCGACCAGGGCCACACTGCTGCCCTCATCCTACTAGACCTCTCCGCAGCCTTCAACACCATCTCCCACCGGACCCTTGCAACCAGACTCCATGACGCCGGTATACAGGGAATCGCCCTCGACTGGATCCGCTCCTTTCTCTCCGGCAGAACCCAAAGGATCAGACTCCCTCCCTTCCTCTCCGAACCTACTGAGATCAACTGTGGAGTATCCCAAGGATCCTCGCTCAGCCCCACTCTCTTCAACATCTACATGGCCCCCCTCGCCGGCATCGTCAGACAGCATGGGCTCAGCATAGTATCCTACGCCGACGACACGCAGCTCATCCTCTCTCTCACGAAGAACCCCGTTGACACCAGACTCAGCTTCCAAGAAGGTATGAAAGATGTCGCAGCCTGGATGAGCAACAGCTGCCTAAACCTGAACTCTGAGAAGACAGAGGTCCTCGTCCTCGGACCCTCCCCCACTGCGTGGGACAGCTCCTGGTGGCCCCTGCCCTCGGACACCCATCCCGACGGACCACACCCGGAACCTCGACATCATCCTAGACTCCTCCCTCACCTTGACCTGCCAGATCAACACCGTCGCCTCCACCTGTTTCAACTCCCTTCGCATCCTACGGAAGACTTTCAAGTGGATCCCCCCCGAATGCAGAAAGACTGTCACCCACGCACTCATAACCAGCAGATTGGACTACGGCAACGCCCTCTACGCCGGAATCAACAAAACCCTGCTACACAAGCTCCAAACCATACAGAACACCGCAGCCAGACTCATCCTCGGAACCCCATGACACGAGCACATGACCCAGCACCTACGAGACCTCCACTGGCTCCCCATCGAGAAGAGAGTGACCTTCAAGCTACTCACCCACGCCTACAAATCCCTCCACAACATCGGACCCAAATACCTCAACGAAAGAGTCACCTTCCACGTACCCAAAAGGAACCTCCGCTCCGCCGACCTCGCCCTGGCAGAGACCCCACGCATCCACAGAACCAGAGCAGGCGAAAGAGCCTTCTCCTACGTCGCAGCAAAGACCTGGAACGAGCTCCCAGTCAACATCAGACGCTCCCCACCCTGCACACCTTCAGGAAGTGCCTCAAGACCTGGCTATTCGACTGAGCCGGAGATGCACCCCTCCCCCCCAGCACCTTGAGACCCTCACGGGTGAGTAGCGCACTCTATAAACCCCTGATTGATTGATTGATGGCATTTGGTCGTGCGCTCTGTGGTACTGGCCTCTGCAACCCACCCGAAGGCAGCCAACTTTCCCGCAGGCGCCACCCGGGGCTGCCACCAAATACCATGTTGGGGGCTGGCGTTGGCATGGTGCGAAAGCCGTCATTGCTCCCACCTGTAGCCATCTTTGCGTGCGCCGTCAAAGCGGGAGCAATATGTTGTTCTGTTTCCCTGCTCACAGGAGTGCAGAAAACAAGTCTGCTCCAAGCTGGTGGGAGCATTTTTAAAGCTCCTGCCGGCGGGGAGCAGACTTGTATGTTTGCTCCCATTTGGCGGGAAATTTAAAAATGCTCCTGCCAGATGTGAGCAAACATATGTTTCTCTGCCTGCAGCAGGGAAACTACTGTGTCCCGGGATGGGCTCCCAGGACACAGTCACTGAGCTGGCTCCAGGGGATGGGTTCCCGGGGATTTAATGGCTCAGGGACGGGTGCCCGTGCCCCCCTCCCCAGCCTAATTAGGCACCAGGGACCCCATCTGCTGGGCAAGAATAAAAGAGGAGGGGAGTCGTGCAGGCCACCTCCCTTTTAGTCAGTATGACGGCCCTGTTGTATGGGATCACAAGGGTCTATTTAAGGCTCAGGGAGAGGGGATGCATACCTCCCCCCCTTTAATTTACATTTTGGCCCTAGAGGATGGGGTCCCTGGGGCCTAATTAGACTCAGGGAGGGGTGGGCACGTGCTCACCTCCCCTTTTTGAAGAATTTTGGCCTGAGGGTTGGGGTCCATGAGGCCTTATTAAGCTCGGGGTGGGAGCACACCCCCCTCCCCTTTATTAAAAGGGTGGCCCCAGAGGATGGGTCCCCGGTGCCTTATTATCTCAGGGAGGAGGGCAATGTGCCCCCTCCACTTAAGCACTATCTGCACCGCCCCCGAGGCCTTGGCCCACACTGGGCCTTTTTTGAAAGGCACGGGAGCCTGTGCTTTTTTTTATATTTTGCTTCAGATTTGCAGATTCTCTGCAAATTTGCAGCAACATTTTTAAAAAAAAGATTTTTTGGGACCCCACCACCAGTACTAGGGGTTCAGGATATACCTACCCTACCATATACTCTTATGTATTTTTTTGCATTTTTTTTTAGAACTTGGGACTGAGTTCCAAGTCCTAAGATGGCTGCGACCACTTCCTGGTTGATGTGGTGGCAACCAATCAGATCTCAGCAGGAGATCTGTCAGATCCGCGGAGGCTCCGCATCCCTAGATATACAAAGTTTTTGAGTTTTAATTGCTCAAAAACTACTGAACGGATTTACACCAAATCACAAAAAGCACTCGCTCTGGACCAAGATCTAGCTTTCTACCAAATTTGGTGTAAGTCCGTTATTTGGGCTGTAGCTGTCTATATTTCTGTTTTGGGACCCCCCTTTTACTCAGCCCCCGCTTGACGGATCACCTCAAACTTTTTCATGCACAAATTAGTCAAAAAGTAGCAAGTTTTGATTTCATGGAGATTTGTCAAATGGCACCAAAGTTATTAGCAACACAAAAAAGGAATACCTTATGGAATCACGTTCCTAACAAATATACGTATGTGTTACACATAGCCGCAAACCCTATCGGGGTGGGTGCAACCAACCAGCACTCCAGGAATTTCTCATGAAATTGATTTATTAACCTCATGGCCGTAAAAAAACACAGTAAATCTCACACAATCGGTCACAAGGAAGCTTAAACTACCCAATTAATTCTGTACTGCTTCCAGAATAGCTCAACTCACACAGTACACAGGGTACTAAGATGAAAAAATGAGAAAATGTGGGAAAAGTGTGGGGCACTACTAGTGTTTGGACGAGAACCCTCACTCACCCTAGGGTGACATGCTTCATCATAGGGTCCCCTCCACACACTGGGAACGCAAGGTACCAAGGGTGGGCTACGACTTTCCAGTGGGAAAGGAGCAGGGTTGTTCTCTAGCACGCGAAGTACTAATACCTTCAGGGCAGAGTGAGGGGCAGAGTGCTAATGAAAAAAGTGTTTTAAAACTATCTCAATAGGGACAGACAACTTTATTCCTGTGCCCTAGAGGATAGAGATTGAAAGCATAGTGAAACAGGGATATGGATGTTTACCCTGTGTTAGGTCAACATGTTTCTGCCGTATGTGACTACAATGTTCTGGGCATTCTTCAGGACCAAGGTATTAAGTCACTCTGCTGTATATAAAAATGTGTAAAGAAAAATATAGTATCTCTAAATATGATACTTATTCTATACTTAGGCCATCTCTCTTGACCAGCTGTGCCAAGTACCAACAATTTCTTGAGCGGGCCAGGTGGCACTGTGAAAATAAACAAATATCAAACATATATATTGTGTAAACAACGCATATCACCAGTGTCTCCCACCACCACTTCCAAAAGTGTAGGGTGCTCCCAGTGAGCATTTACCTATACCTTACCCAGATACTAGGGATAAGGTAAGACTCAACCGTCAGCAGAGTCACTCCACACGTAGAATGCTAAATGGGCATATACAAACAAAATATCACAATACTATAAATATAGATATAAAGTGTGACCTTTCATGTCACGCATATTGTATCATCACTTCATTGTGTACTAGAGTGGTGTTTATAATAGTATATAGAAAAACACATACATGATTCGGCTAAACAAGTCTTGATCACCATGCCAGTGTTCTACCGTTAAAATAATACAATCCATCATAGAAAGAGTAGAAGGTGCTGCTAAAGGGCACTGTTACTACAAACATTTTTCAGCCATCTTGGACAAATTCCTGATGTTACCACAATACAATTACTTCATGGGAATTGCAATATCAATGCTTTCTTTCCATGATTTTCTTAGTTAGTCTTATAAAGTCTTCAATATCACAACCGACTAACATTAAATTCCATTTGTTACTTTGGGGTAGATTTATATGTTGGCAGTGTGTATACTCCGTCGTCGTTGTGACAGGGTATATACACTGCCAGCATGAGGGTACCGCCCGCTACTCCGATTGCCCGACAGAGTAATGGCTACATGTCCACTCATCCGATTTAGATGGGTGGACTTGTAGCCATTTTTTTAACAGTCTGTCACTGCTAGGCCAACCTTTGTGGTGAGGGACAGGAAAATGTGAATAATGCTCCCCCTGCCATAGGAGATGACTCCCATGGCAAGGGGAGAATTATTTTATCCCGTTTCAGGATTTTTTTTTTTTTTAAATAAACCTGTTTGGTGCAGGGTTGCTTCATGCCGAAACAGTGATCTGCATCGACAGGAATCATAATGGGCATATCCGTTTGTGTGTTAGATTCTAAAGGCTTGCAAATAATAGTACCCATTTACCAAACATGTTATTTCATTATTTACTTTATATATGATAATTAAAAATAATAATCTGATTCCTCCAATGTTAATTTGATTGTCCCAACAAGGTCCATTTGTCACCAAGTTAATATCACACATGATGGGCCTCCCTTAGCAGTACTAATAATTCTCCTGTGTATCCCGCATACATGGAAACAGCTTAATAGTATGCACAATTTTACTAAAGGGCTATCCCTCTTGATGATTTAACCAAACGTTTGCCAGTTACATGCGGCCCCCTTCCCCATGGCCGATACGGGCCCCAGAGACCGCCACTTCCCCTGGGCCAGGCCAATGTTTAAATATGAGAGGGGGGCCGCGTGGCCCGCCTCTGTAGGCCTTTTATGGCCCTGGGGACTGTCACCTCCACGGGGCCAGGCCGATTAAAGTTAAGGCCCTCCTCCCGGGCTTGGCTTTTTTTAAAGGGGTAGAAGGGCCACATGGTCCCCCATTCGGGCACTTTTCTGTCCCAGAGACCACCACCTCCTTGGGGACAGCCCTAACATAAGAAAGGAGGGGGCAGTGGGCCCTCTTCCTGGAGCAAATAATGGCCCTGGGGTGCGCCACCCCTAGACCCAGCTCCATTTGTCCCAGGATGTCCACCCCCGGGAACATAGCTTTTGTCAAGCGAGAGCAAACAGTAAGTCAGCTCCCAGCAGGCGGGAGCAGGAAAACTGCTCCCACTCGCTGGAAGCGGACTTTTCTTCTGTTTGCCTGCCTGTGGTCAAGCGGGCTGGAAATCAAATGAACGGATTGCTCCTGCACACCGGGAGCAGCATTTTGCTGCTCCCTAAGCGCAGGAGCACTGCCGGCTCTCGCAGGAGGCGGGGAGATGGCAGGGACCACGGGGGCATTAAGGCTCCCCCTGCAGACCATAACACTTCACAGTGGGTGCCCTGGGTGGGCTCCAGGGCCCTCAGCATCAGGAGGCCAGGCCCTGGGGAATGGGATCCCCGGGGCCAAAAGCAGCCACGTGGACTCCGGTTCCCATGAATGGAGAAGTGGGTTCTTTCTTGTCCTGCTCCAGGTGATGTCACCAGTGCTGTAATATGTGAGGTTATAAGCAGTGATGTAATATGTGAGGTCATAAGCAGTGCATTGTGGGGGCGTCAGTTACGGTTAGCTCAGGTAACTATAACTGCTGAATGTCTATGGTTTTGTGCATGTAAAACCTGAGGCTAACTATAACGTCACTGTAACCTTTGGTTTTTTTCAGAGAATAGTAGGTAATTATAGTAAGGACCTAGGGCCAGATGTATCAAGCAAAATTGCATTCGCAAACGCCGAAATTCGCAGAATTTCAGTGTTTGCGAACGCAATTTTGCTTAGTGGTATGTACTAAGGCAAAACTGCCATTTAACAAATCTTCACATTTTCAAAACTAATACGACGCTCGCTTCAGCTGGTGCCTGGAAAGTTTTGGGGTGATCAGTGAAGCGGGGGCCGAGAAAAAAGGGGGTCCCAAAGCCCATTTTCCCTGTGTTCGTTCCCATAGGGTTTTTGAACACGACTACAGCCCGAACAATTGAACGGAATTACACCAAATTTGGCAGAAAGCTAGATCTTGGTCCAGAGAGGCGCCTTTTTGTGATTTGGTGTAAATCTGATCAGTAGTTTTAGAGATGTTAACCAAAATCCAAATTTGTATATCTAGGGGCACGGATCCTCTGCGGATTCGACAGTCCCCATGCTGAAATCTGATTGGCTGCCAACACTTCAACCAGGAAATGTTGGCAGCCATCTTGGGACTCAGCTCCAGCTGAGTCCCAAATAAAACATTAAAAAAAGAGAAAAGGGGGCATGGTAGGAATACCCTGACCCTGTCGCCCTGGTCATGAGGTCCCAGTTGGACCACGCCAGTGCAAAAAAAGCATTTTTTAAAATTTCAGCAGAAATCACGGCTGGATCTGCGAATCCCCTGGGGAAAAAAAACAAGTGCAGGCTCCCGCATTTGTTTTGAAAACAGCCCCCGGGTGGGCCCGGTACCAGGGGAATTTTATTAAAAAAAGAGGGGGCACACGGGACCCCCCTCCTAAGGCTCTATGAGCACCTCCAAGGGGCTTAATCTTTCTAAATTGAGGGGGCCACATGGACCCCCTTCCTGGGCTTCGTTGAAACCCCGGGGACCATCATCTCCCCCAGGGCTTTATTTTTGTAGAAGGAGGGGGGCCACATGGGCTTTGTAGACCAACACCTCCCCTGGGCAATACAATAACATATTAAAGGGGGGTTGTGGGGGTGCCCCCGAGGACCACCACCTCTCCGGGACAGGCCCATGAAAGGAGGGGGCTGCGCGGCCCCTCTCCTGGAGCCATTAATGGCCCTGGGGACCACCACCCCTCAGGTCTGGCTCTTGCTATGTCCCCTGCTGCCCTCCCCCGGGACATTGCTGTTTGCTGTGACTTGGGAGGAGCTGTGACAAACAGGTCAGAGCAAACACGAACTCCGCTCCCAGCAAGCGGGAGCTGTGAAACCGCTCCCGTTTGCTGAGAGCGGAGTTTTGTCTGTTTCGCTGCTCGCTGTCAAGCGGGCAAGGAATCAGACAAAACGATTGTTCTCACACAGAGGGAGCTGCATATTTAGCAGCTCCCTGTGTGTGAGAGCAATGCTGTCTCCCCCTGGAGGTGGGGAGCTGGCAGGGACCGCGGGGACACTCAGGCTCCCACCGTTGTCCCCAGTGGTGCTTACCGGGTGCTCTGGGTTATCTCCAGGACACCCAGCATTTGATGGCTGGGCCCCAGGGGATGTGTTTTCTGGGGCCAAAATTGGCCCCAGGGAGGGGGGCCACGCAGCCCTCCTCCCCTTCTAATATTTGGACTGGCCTCCTTGCCCACCCTAGTAGTATACAATGGTCTTCCCACCTTTTGCCAGGATTTTGGACACCTTACTGAAAGGGCCCTAGTTTCCCAAAAAATTTTTGACGAGGAATATGAGGACATCTTCACCAAACAAAGAAGTACTTCATATGGCTAAGAGGCAGTGCCCTTGATTGATGGATATTTACCTCTTTGTAGTCTCTTTGTCCTCCCTATAGGACGATACATGTTATCACAGATTTCTGGATAAAGATGCAGAAGGAACAATCACATTGCCAAAATGCACACAAGGTCACTGGAGACAGTTGTTTCTGGTCCATTACATGGATGTAGTGTAGAATACACACTGGACATTTACCCAACGAGGTAGCAGTTACTAAATAACCAAAAGAAAGTTCTCCACTTGAGTAGATATTTTGCGCAAAACTGTGGACTTGTTCGATAAAAGGGCAGGTGTGGTTCCATTGTAGCCCAGTCCCTGACACAGCTACTGACAGCCCACACAGACACTTAGATACCCACTCACACACTCAGGCACTCACACACCCACTGACAGACCCACTCAGACACTGATACACCCACTAACAGACCCACCCAGACTCTCTCACACCCACTCACAGACCCACTCACACACCCACTTGCAGACCTACTCAGACACTCTCACACACACTCATAGACCCACTCAGACACTCATGCACCCTCTCACAGACCCACTCAGACACTCTCACAGCCACTCACAAATCCACTCAGGCACTCATGCACCCACTCAAAGAATCACTCAGGCATGTACACCCACTCAAAGACCCACTTAGACACTCATGCACCCACTAAAAGAACCACTCATTCTCTCTCAGAGACCAACTCAGAGACTCACACACCGACTCACAGACCTACTCAGAGACTCAAACATCCACTTCTAGGCCCACTCAGAGAGTCACGCACCCACTCACATATTAATTCAGACACTCATGCACTCACTCACAGACTGACTCACACACTCATGGAGGCACTCACAAACCCACTCAGACACTCTCTCACCCACTCATGGACCCACTCAGACACTCACGCACCCATTCACAGACCCATACAGCCACTCATACACCCAATCACAGACCCATACAGCCACTCACATACACAAAATCACTGATACACCCACTCCATGACCTATACAGCCACTCACACGCCCACTCACAGACCTATTTAGCCACTCACATGCACACTCTCAAGGTTACAGTCAAGAAATAAAATTCAAAAAACCTTCGAAATTCACTAAAAAAATAAAGGCTTTATAGACATTATAGTTAAGAATTAACATTAAGAAACCTTGGTGCACTGTGGGGCCGCTGAGGGTACCTTACTACATACAGTATGACAGTGCACGACTTTATCGAGGTTCTGGAGAGGGGTGACCACATGTCTATCGGAGGTCCTGGGATGGGATATTCCACTCTCGCCACGACTGCTCATGCTCCATATCACTGAGGGATTGGACAGTAATAGATATAAGCGCCACCTGCTATTTCTTGGCCTCACGTTGGCTAAACGTGATATCGCCAGGGCATCGAAGGATGAGTCTCCGCCATCAGTTGCAATATGGAAGAAGGGCCTAGATTTTTGTATGGGCCTGGAAATACCCGTCTTCACGGCGAGGGGGTGTCCCCAGAAACATTATAAAATATGGAAGAGGTGGGCGGAATACAGGGGGCTTTATTTAGAACCTATTCCTCCTACTTCTGCTGTCGAGGAATTGCCAGGATGATTGTATTGTGCTGCAACCTGGATGTTGATCATATTTGCTTTCAAAATTAATGGCTTGGTATATGTACCCTAGACCTACTGGTGTTCTCTGTAATCTTAGTATGGCACTATTGTTTGTTTTTAAAAGTTATATTCAAATACATTTATTGCATGAACAATGCTATGATAACATTGAAAATGTTGAGATCCCTATTGCTGTCAATTACTGTATATTACCAGTAGCGGCTCGTGGAGGGAGTGCTGCGGGGCGGTGGGGCGGGGGAGGAGCAGGGTGGGGGGTAATAAACTACGGCATACGGCCGAACAGAGGTAAGTAAACAAATAAATAAATAAAACGAATTTCGTTGCGTTCGCTGCATCGCATTTGGCAATGCAGCGCGCGCAATGAAATTCATTTTATTTATTTATTTGTTTACTTACCTCTGTTCGGCCGTATGCCGTAGTTTACTACCCCCCACCCTGCTCCTCCCCCGCCCCGCCCCACCGCCCTGCAGCACTCCCTCCACGAGCCGCTTCTGTATATTACTGGTGCTCCTCGTGACACCAAATCTGTACCGGCTGTCAGCCGTAAAATTATGTTGTAAAAAAAAAAACCTTCGAAATTCACTGAGAAAACCAAAGGTTACATGGATATTATAGTTAGGCTAAGATTTCACTCGTACAAAACCATAGAAAATCAGCAGTTACCTGAGCTAACTACAACTTATGCCCCTGCAATGCACTGCTTATGACCTCACCTATTACATCACTCATGACATGGGGAAACCCACCACAAAGCCCATGGATCGCCTCCTGGGCACAGAGTAAGGCGACACATCGATTTGCGCAGTGTCACCTTACTCATGATTTATAAGGCCACTCAAAGCCACACAGGGTGGCTTTGCGTGGCATGATATATCTTTATGAGAGCCCTGCGTCAGGCATGTACCACTTTACATGGTGCAAAAGTGACGCAGGGCTCTTATAAATAGGCCCCTGCGTCCTCAGATTTTCCATTTCTGCAATCCATTCCAGAGGGAATGAGGTAATTCAGGCTACGATGAGTCCAGGAGTCCATAAACTAAAACAGGTAGCTGATAAATAGTGCAATAAACCCAAAACTTGATTCGATAATGTAGTCCTGGCTTTAGATAGCATAAACTATCTGAGTGGTGCTACTTTGCAGTCAGGTCCTAGTAGCGCCAGATCAGATTTCTTTTGTGAGCAGTTCGTACAACACACTCTTACAATATGTAATATGGTGCTAAGCATGCTTGTTACAAGAAAGTTGCAATCTTGCCTTGCTTCGTGTTATTTCCATCATCCTCTTACATGTTCCTCTCTATACCCTTTTCCTTTATAATCTCTATTAAGATACAAACCGCGATCTTCTGCCAGTGAAGCCCTTTATCAGATGGCTATGCTATGCTGTGCAATATGCAGCACAATATTATAACGTGTAGCGCCATCTCAGGGGCAGTGAAATCTATATTCTGTGTGCACTACAAGAATGCCTTCATTAGCCTGAATTCATACTTAAAGCCGGTGGCGTAAAACAAGATGAGGGGCTCCTCAGACTCCTGTAAGGTATAGATATTCATGGGCTTTATGTGGAATGGGGACCCGAAGTATGGGGTCAACCTGACCGCAAGGGCTGAAGGGGCCTGTGTTATGCAGCTGGAACTCTGACATACTGCTGGAAACCTGTGGGCTATAATTTTGGGCCCAGCCTCTCCAACAAAATGCTATGCCTCAGAGCTCTGAAACATATAAACTGTGCAGTGTGAATAGTCGTGAATGAAGCTAAGGCCCATCAGACATGCATTTAGTATTCTATTTCTAGTTTGGTTTAATAGTACATTTAGTTTTTCCCTTTCAAATATTTGTTCATTCTGTAAATTGATTAGAGAAAGCACGCTATTTTGAATAAAGTCTCCAAATTATAAAAACAAAGTGGTCAGGGAGTAGGTGGGACTAACTAATTTGAACACTGATACAGGGCAATACATAGATCCCATGTTGCAAAGAGGATCAGTTGAAACAGCGGGCCACCGTGGTCATAGGGTGTTACAGTGTAATCACCCTTTTCTTAATTTCCAATATCAGGTAGTCACTGAGAGAACCACACAACAAATATCAGCAAAGAGAACACTGTGTAACACGCGTTCTTATGAAAGGAGTTTCTATTTTGACCTCCCACTACACACCACAGAGCAAATAAACAAAGCTCCACTTGCGACTGGGGAGCATAGAGTGTATATGATTAATGTCCCGAAGTTAAGACCTAACACCAGGGAAGATAGGGACTCTTTAACCCCTTCCCTGCGCCGCGAATTCCGCCGCGGCGTGGGAGGGGCTAGGGGGTGGGCGTGGCGCTCCGGTACTTATGACGGCTCCACGCCATCATGAGTCACGGGCGGCGTGTGCTCATGACGGCATGGAGCCGTCATGACCCCGCCCACTCATTAATTCGCCCGCACAGGCGGGGAATTAGTCCCGCGTGGGCGGAGCAGCAGCGGCATGATGGCTCCACGCCGTCATGAGCACACGCCGCCCGTGACTCATGACGGCGTGGAGCCGTCATGAGCACGCAACGGGTTAAGGTAATTCACTGGATGACAACAATATTTGAGGAGGGTTACCTTATTTTGTTGGATCCTATTACAATCCACAAGACAGAATTTTGTCTTGCTACTATCTCACTCTGGTGTAGGATTGTTCACCAAGGTAAATCGGTAAAAATCATTGTGCCTTTGTGATATATTTTAGGGTCCTCGTCTACAGGTACCACCTATAGCTTGCTTCATCATCGGACCCTCGTCCCACTCACCTAGTGTGGGGGACGGGCTCAACACATTTGTAAGTGGAGTTCTTTGGCTATGTGGATTTAGGGATTGTGAGAAGAAATTAAAATTGCCTGTCAGATCCTGCTACATTTTAATGTTTGGTCCATTGGCAAGGTTAAAAACAGTGCGATGTCACAGGGGAGTAGTGACCCTATACATCTGAGGTCCCCATAGTAGTACTTTTGGGGTACATTGCCAAGAGATACAGAGGGGGGTAGAGGGAAGGTTTATTCAGTGACAAAAAGCTAGGGTTTAGAATTTTAAACGAAGCACGTATGGAGTCTATGTCCCTGGTTTCCTGGAATGTATCAGGATTAAGGCAGACATTGATGGACCCAGATTGGCAGGAGTATATGGAGCGGTTCCATTTTTGCTTTCTCCAGGAAACATGGTTATTGAAACCACAGTATAAGTCAGGTTATAGAACATTCTGTGTTAATGCAGTTCCCTCATTGAGAGGTAGACCATCATGGGAACTGGTCCTATGGGTTAAACTTTTCCTTAATTCCTCCATCAATATGCTGAGTATAGATTCACTAGATCAATCAATCAATCAGGGAATTGTAAGCGCGCTACTCACCCGTGAGGGTCTCAAGGTGCTGAGGGGGGGGGGGGGCTCCGCAGATCTGTTTAGCCGAAGAGCCAGGTCTTGAGGGTCTTCCTGAAGGTGTTCAGGGAGGGGGCGCGTCTGATGTCTGCCGGTAGCTCGTTCCAGGTCTTGGCTGCAATGTGAGAGAAGGATCTTCCGCCTGCTCTGGCTTTGTGGATGCGCGGGGTTTCCGCCAGTGCAAGGTTGGAAGATCGGAGGTTTCTTTTGGGTACGTGGAGGTTGATTCTGTCGTTGAGGTTTTTGGGTCTGTTGTTGTGTAGGCATTTGTAGGCGTGAGTGAGGATTTTGAAAGTGACTCTTTTCTCCACGGGGAGCCAGTGGAGACTTCGTAGGTGTTGGCTGATGTGTTCGTGTCGGGGGATGCCGAGGACGAGTCTGGCGGCGGTGTTCTGTACTGTCTGGAGTTTGCGGAGTAGGGACTTGTTGATGCCGGCGTAGAGTGCGTTTCCATAGTCCAGTCTGCTGGTGATGAGTGCGTGGGTGACTGTCTTCCTTGACTCAGGGGGGATCCACTTGAAGGTCTTGCGGAGGATGCGGAGGGTGTTGAAGCAGCTGGAGGTGACGGCGTTGACCTGTCGGTTCATGGAGAGTGATGAGTCGAGTACGATGCCGAGGTTCTTGCCGTGGTCTGAGGGGGTAGGTGGGCTTCCGAGGGCGGTCGGCCACCAGGTGCTGTCCCATGCAGAAGGGGTGGTACCGAGGACGAGGACTTCTGTCTTCTGGGCGTTGAGCTTCAGGCAGCTGTTGGTCATCCAGACTGCGACGTCTTGCATTCCTTTCTGGAAGTTGAGTTTGGCAGTGGTGGGGTCTTTGGTGAGGGAGAGGATGAGCTGGGTGTCGTCGGCGTAGGATACGATGTTGAGGCCGTGTTGTCGGACGATGGCTGCGAGGGGGGCCATGTAAATGTTGAAGAGGGTGGGGCTCAGTGATGAACCCTGTGGGACTCAACAGGTGATTTTCGTGGGGTCGGAGAGGAAGGGTGGGAGTCTGATCCTTTGGCTTCTTCTGGTGAGGAATGATCGGATCCAGTCCAGGGCTGTTCCTTGTATGCCTGCGTCGAGTAGTCTGACGACTAGTGTGCGATGGGAGACGGTGTCGAAGGCCGCTGATAGGTCAAGTAGGATGAGGGCTGCGGAGTGGCCTTGGTCCAGGAGGGTGCGGATGTCGTCTGTGGCGGCGAGTAGGGCGGTCTCTGTGCTGTGGTTGCTTCGAAATCCGGATTGGGATGGGTCGAGGACGGCGTTTTCTTCAATGAATCGTGTCAGTTTCCTGTTGACTGTTTTCTCTGCAACTTTGGCTGCGAAGGGGAGGAGCGAGATGGGCCGATAGTTCTTGAGGTCGGTGGGGTCAGCTGTGGGCTTCTTGAGTAGGGGTCTGACTTCTGCGCGCTTCCAGTCGTCTGGGAAGGTGCCTGTTTTGAAGGTGGTGTTGATGGTGCGTTGTAGTTCGGGTGCGATGGCGGCCACGGCTCTGTGGTAGATGTGAGGGGGGCAGGGGTCGGTGGTGGCCCCCGAGTTAATGCTTTTCATGGTTGAGGCGGTGTCTTCGGCCGTGATCGGTGTCCAGTTGGAGATGGTGGGCTGGCTGGTGTTTCTGGAGGGCGGGGGGCCGTCTGTGGCGCCTGGTGGATGGTCGATGAAGTTGTCGTAGAGGTTTTTGATCTTGAGGTGGAAATAGGTTCCAAGCTTGTCGCAGAGGTCTTGGGATGGGGTGATGTCTGTGGCTTCGCTGCGTGGGTTGGTGAATTCTTGAATGACACTGAAAAGTTCCTTGGAGTTGGTGGAGTTGGCCAGGATTTTGTTGTGGATGAAGTTCCTTTTGGTGGCTCTGATCTGGTTGTGGTAGTCCGTCATGGCGTCTTTGTAGGTGGTGTGGTTTTCGGTTGTCTTGGTGTTTCTCCAGTTCTTCTCCAGGCATCTGCAGGTGTGTCTGGCTTCTTGGAGAGCGGTTGTGAACCAGGCGGCTTTCCTGGGGCTTTGTCTGTCGGGGTTGCGTAGCGGGGCAAGCTCATCTGCGCAGTTGGAGATCCAGGTGTGGAGTTCTCTGGCTGCGTCGTTTGCGCTGTTTGCGTCGGGTGCCCAGGTGTGGTTGTCTCGGTTGAGGGTGGAGTTAAGTTGCTCGTCGGTAACCTTGCTCCAGTTCCTTCGTGGTGGGCGTGGGGCTGGTTTGGGTGCCTTGGGTTTGTTGATGGCGAAGTGTACGCAGTGGTGGTCGGTCCATGGCGGCTGCGTTGTGTGGCTGAAATGGACGCTGTTTCCTGCCGCGAAGATGGGGTCGAGGGTGTGTCCTGCTCTGTGGGTCGGTGTGTTGACGAGTTGTTTAAGTCCGATGCTGGCGAGGTTGTCACGAAGGATAGTGGAGTTGGGGTCGCTGGGGTTGTCGAGGTGGAAGTTCAGGTCTCCAATGAGTATGTAGTTTGTTGAGGTGATCGCGTGGGGTGCGATGAAGTCGGTGATGGTGGAGGCGAAGGGTGTTCGGGGGCCGGGGGATCTGTAGACAAGGGTTCCTCATAGTGTGGCTTTGGGGTTGGTCTGGATCTTGAAGTGCAGGTGTTCGGCGGAGGGGAAGGTTTCGCTGGAGGTGGTGAGGCGGAGGGTGCTCTTGTGGGCGATGGCGAGGCCCCCTCCTGGGTGGTTGGGACGGTCTTTCCTCTGGATCTTGTATCCGTCTGGGATGGCGGTGCTGATGTCGGGGGCGGAGGATGCGTTGGTCCAGGTCTCTGTGAAGAAGGCGATGTCGGGCGAAAGAGAGTCGAGTAGGTTCCAGATTTCCATGGCGTGTTTGTGTACGGAGCGTACGTTGAGGAGGATGCATTTTAGGGTGTCGCCGGTGCTGGCGTCGCCGGTGTTGGAGGCCGGGGTGGCGGTGAGGGTCTGGCGGCAGTGGAGGCAGGAGAACTGGCCATGGGTCGTGTTCGGCGAGGCCTGTTGGCATTCTCTAAGTCTTCCAGGGTTGAGTGCGAGGAGGGTGGTGGTGTCGTAGCGATGGGTAGTGGGAGGGCCAGGGTTCCTGGCGCTGGCCGCGGTCGGGTCGCGGACAGGCGCAGACGGGCTTGCCTTTGGCGCGCCGGCGGTGCACCGGCGGCGTGCCCGCTGCGCGCGGCCGCCATTAAGTAGGGGAGGTGGGAGGGAGGAGAGGCTGGGAGGAGGAGGTCGGGGTCTGGAGGCAAGAGACGGCAGAGCGGAGCAGTGGGGAGAGAGTGGACCTAGACCGAGACTAGACTAGATATTATAGAAGTAGAGATAAAAACAGAATGAAACCGAAGTATACCTGTGTAACATTTTCATCAGACCCAGGAAGACAAATGTGGAGTCATCTGTGGTGGAAATGCTAGATAGCACCTTTAGTACCATAAACCCGAATGCAGTGATCATTGTAGGTGGCGACTTTAATTGCAAGTATGAGCCAATATTTGACCTAGATGCTTCTAGAGGAAGAAGACATGGCATGAGGCATTCCCCCCTAGAAGCTGGTCCTCCAGTACCATGTACGGTAGCTGCCATGCAATTGGCCAACTTAGCATCAGAATACGGGCTCTGAGCCTGTAATGGAAAGACGTAATCTGATAGTCCTAGCTCATATACATTCAAAAAAGGCATAGCCCAGTCGAAGATCGACTATATACTGATTAGTGTATCAATCTGGGACAGGCTTATTGACTGCAAAGTAGATAGTGGGTTAGATAGTGACCACCTACCTCTACTATTAGTGCTGGGAGGGATGTTTTTTGAGACTAAGACTCCCGATATAGGTGCCATGCTAATGCAATCGAACATTGGAAACAATTGCAGGTCACTTAAGTGGCCTTCGATAGTGACCAAGCAAGACCCTATGATTAAGATCTATAGCGTATTCTTGGATACTATGTCCTCATTTTTGATAACTCACCTTCTGAAATCCCAATAATAGATATTCATCATTCCCTAGTCGAAAATTTAAAACCATTTCTCACTAAAATGCCCTTGCAAAATGTAAGAGGAAGAGTACCTAAACCTTCTCCATGTAACGCTTTGTACATGAAGGACTGCATAGAGGCCAAGAGGCAGCTAATAAAGGCCCTTAAGACCAAATGCACTAAGTTAGTGCGTGAAGCAAGGACAGAGTATAAGAAAGTAGTAGCCCTAGCTGGAAGAGGATGGGGCGAGGTAAACTGGAATGATTTGATCCATGCAGCCAAAAGTAAAGATCATACTACATTCTGGAAAATAGTAGATCACGGTCGTAAGGATGTACTTACTCACACAGAGCATTACTTAGGTGGTGGAACCTGTTGTTAGCATTTTACTCATCTTTACTCCAAAACCATTGAAAATCCCCAGGTGCCACAAGGGTCATCCATTGGTCAATTAAATTGTGGATCAACATATGTAACCATTATAATTTAGAAGAGATGAGGAGAGCTATTGATGTAATTAGACCAGGTAAAGACCCATGCCCTGACAAAATACCAGGGTATTTGCTAAGGCATGGTAAGGATGTCTGGGTACCCTATGTTCAATGGCGTAACAAAGGACCCCGCAGCTCCTGCAGTGTGAGGGGGCCTGAGCTCCAGGGGGCCCCCGCAGCACAGTAACCTGGCCTGACAGCTCCTGAGTGAGTCCGGAGAGGGGCCCCTCCATGTACCTTGCAGGGGGGCGCCCTCAAGCTTTGTTACACCACTGCCTATGTTAACTTACTATGCAACGCCCAGGTGGCCCAGTTTCCTATACGTGGAGAGGAGCCGAAATTGTCCTCATATTTAAAAAGGACAATAGGCAGGATCCTGCTACTTACAGACCAGGTTTTGAACAAACGTAGTAATTGGATAGAAGAAAATAACATCTTAACACCCTATCAAGAGGGATTTAGAGCACGTGTTAGCACGATTGACCAAATGTTCAGGTCCTTAAGCATTACATGGAAGTACACTAAGTTGAAAGGAGGCCACCTGTATGTTGCATTTGTTGATCTAAAAGCGCCTTTTGACCTCATTCCAAGGAGCCTCTTGTGGGCCTCGTTGAGAAATCAAGGTGTACCCAATGAATTACTAACACAGATAGTTAGATTACACCAAGACAATTATGCTAAGGTTCGCTGGGGCCCCTGTGGTGAACTCACAGATGCTAGACCTATAAAAAAGGGTGTGAGATAGGGATGTATGTTGGCACCCACACTTTTATCACTGTCGTCAATGACGTTGTAAAGCTGTTGGAACCGGGGTCACCGATTCCTCCACGGTAGCTTGGCGCGAGGCAGGAAGGCACCCAAAGGCAATGTGTTAAGCAGTTGTGCAGCACACCCTCCCACTGACTCAGTAATGCGCGACAATGAAGGAGACACCACACCAGGCTTTTGTGTAAAAACAAGATCCTTTATCTAATTTGAATCAGCAGTAGATCAAGCAGTTAATCTTAGGATGACATTCAATTCATTGCATTGTAGAACTTGAGGAATCCATTCAAGTGTATAAAAACATTAAACCCTCACATAAGTGAAGAGCCATTGGCAACATGCATCTGAAACAGGAAACACTGTAGATAATGCAGGGCAGTAATTAGCATAAAAAACAGCCCAGTCAGGCACATTCAATTAACCAGGAATTAAGGTACGGATAAGCCTATAACACTATAGGCGATGAGGAACCTGTGTCAAACTAGGCCCAACCACATTCAGTACAGTGGGCGTCTTAATGCAGGTAAACATTCAACATGTGACCATTTGATTCAGGGCAGTGACTTTAACTGTAGTGGAAAGCAGGCTTCAGCATATAACCATTGCTAAATATGCATCACATCAAGGTACATTTCAATGCACAGACGACCTTACAGCAGGCTGGTATCAGCAGAGACGAATAACAGCTCCTGCGGGCCCAGCTATCCCCACACCCGTGTATTATGGCTCAATGGGGCAGGGGGAAGCAAGGGGTGAGCAGGCCAGACCTGAATTGGAAGCGAGGGCCCGGCTTCATGCATAAAAGGGCGGTCAATGCGGCAGCACGGGGGCCCCTGCCCCCTCAGTACACTCGGGCAAGGTGCGGGGGCTGCGCCGCCCAAAGGCGGCCTCCGTTAGTGCTTAGGATTCTCTCCCCAGGCCTCCCGGGCTCACCTTTCAGTCCCGGTGCTCTGGTGGGCCTGGTTGTGGTCGGGCGCCTCCTCCCCGGTCAGCCCGCTCCTGACTGCTCGTTGGGGCTTCGACTGGGGGAGGCGGCCAGTCTGTTGAGGTTCTCGGCACTCCCTGGGGCCTCGCAGATGATCCTGGGGCTCCCACGCACAGCGGAGCCCCTCCGCTGTTGTTGCAGACCGGCTCTGGGCCTCCGTCGACCTGGAGGTCCTCGGAGCCAATCCCAGCGCGGCTACCAGGGGGCGCGGCCAATGACGCGGCGGCGCCCTCGTTGCTGGGTAACGCTTCGTCTCCCGCGCTACAGGCCTGGCGCGGCCTTGGCAGGGCTGCGGCGGTGATCCTGGGCGGAAGGCCCTCCGCTACTCTTCCTCACAGCGCGGGGCCGCCGCGGGGGCTTCAGACACTGCAGCGCTTCTTTGGCCACAGCGCAGGGTTCGCGGTGGTGAGTTGTGCACAGCGTTTCTTCCGGTTGCCGCACCGGGGTCGCGGCGGTGATTCGGGCTCAGCGCTCTGGGGCACAGCGCGTCTTCTGAGCACAGCGCTGCTTCAAGGCACACAGCAGGTGCACATGGAGCGCAGGGGCCGCGGCGGTGATTGGGGCACAGCGCGTCTTCTGAGCACAGCGCTTTACAGTCACAGCGCCTCAAGGACACTGCGCTTCACTCTGAGGGCATAGCATACAGCGCTTTACCTGGTGATCCCCAGCAGTAGCATATATAAGTTGAATTGGCTTGGTTGCAGTTTCTTGGTCGTTTCAGCAGTTGGCTTGTGGTTGCTTGGGTGCAGAGGTTTAAGTTGTAGTTACTTGAGGGGAAAGGATAGGGTATTGAGTTGGCAGGCACCAGAGGCAGGATGGTTCCCGGCGGCACACTGGAGGTGGTTCCCTGGGTCCCCTCACGGTGGGCCAGGTCAGCAGGTGAAGGTGTTCCTCAGCTATCTCAGCACAGCAGTGCCTAAGCCCAGTCAGTACCAGTAGTGTAGGTCTCCCCCCTAGGCCCAACAGCCTGTACTCCGGCAGAGGTTCCCCCAGGTCCAGTGGTTCCCCAACTAACTAGCTAGGTTTCCCTCCAAACCTCTTATACCCCTAGGTCAGGTGACCCTCCTGAAGGCGGCAAAACATAACTCCTCCCTGGGCTGGAAGGTTCTAGAAGCTTCCGTCATGTCTGTCTATGAGGCCCAGAGGCGGGACGGCATGGATAGAGTATCATTATGTCCCAGCCGGATCCTGACTACTGGTGCGTGCATGTACAATGGCCACTCCGCAGTAGCAGGGGCCTGTGGCAGCCATATTATTAGGAGAGAGCACCTGCACCTCAGCACTGTTTGGCAGTGGTAAGGCGCCCAGAGACCTAGGTCCAACAAAAAGGTAGTGGCAAAAAAATGAGGCGCAAAGAGAAAAAAACGGGGGAAGACCACCCTAGGGCTGACAGGCCTAACAAAAGCATTTGCAAAAGTGTAATCATGACTCCCCAAAGCTTAGTGGGGCTTCAGTACCTGCATTACTTTTTGCAGATGACACCATCCTGATGTCCCAGACAACGAGGGGCTTGCAAAGACAGCTAGACAGTTTTAGCGATTATTGTGCAATAAAGGGTCTCGAAATGTACTCTAGTAAAATGAAATACATGGCTGTAAGACCACAGAGGGCCTTTAGAAGAAACATAGCCTTGCAGAATTAACATCTGGAGCATCTAACAATTTTTTGTTATCTTGGTATAACGTTGGACTCCAAGTTGTCATGGAGCCCTCAAATAAATAAATCGAAAATAACCCTTGCTCGAAGTTCTATGGCCATTATCAAAAAACACCAAGCCACAACATCCAAAGCAATCTCTCTGGACCTTGAGGTCTACAGTATAAAGCCCAAACAGCAGAACTCTATGGAGCGGAACTGTGGGAAGTGAATAATCTCGATAAACTCACACTGGGAGAGAATAAATTTATGAGGACATTACTAAGTCTCCCCAGAATGCCCCTTTTATCACAGTGTACCATGATATAGATATTAAAAGAATAGAGAATTTAGCTGCTCCAAGACCTCTGCTTTTTTAGGTAAAGCTGTGGCTTACGCAGGAATTTATCTTTTACAGGGAGGGATTCATGAAACTGTTGGAACTTGACAATAATTTAACATTCCCCTGGTTCTATTATGTCCAGACCTGGTTTGCTAAGCCAGGCTTAAGTTCCTTTTGGAGTAACCCCAGCTCATTGACTGCCCATTCCATGAAGCTTCTGAAGCAAACCTACTGGGATTATGTTCAAATAATCTCCATCAAAATCCAAGGTTGGGAAGGCTGTCAATACAATTCCCAAGTGTTAAACCGAGCACAAGTTTTGAATTGTATTGGACGCTGTCCAACCACGACTAGCAAAAATGTTGTACATAAAGGTTCGACTTGATATCCTCCAAATTGAATCTTTAGATGTGAGATGGAAGCCTGCAAATCCCGCCAATGAGTACATCAATTGCACTTTATGCACTTTAAACACACAAAAAAAATGCGCACATATCTTTTTTTGCTCAGTTGCTCCAATCCTAGAAGTAAGTACATCCAACCAATTTGTTGCAATATGGGGTTTAGGAAACATTTAGATGCACTGAGAGTCCTAAAAGCAGATACTTCACAGCCTATAGTTTTTGGCCTTAGTAGTTATTTATTAGCAGTAGGGCTAGCATGGAAGAAGAGGTGTTTGAAATCTTAATGTACAGATTTATGGTAGGTTTTATATCCTACATGAGTTTTCAGCACGCAAATTCTACGGCGATATATTATGAATATTTTGTATTGATATATATGTAAATAATATTGCACAGATGAACAAGTTGTATGTATGCTTTCTATAGGTGTTAACCAAAATAAAAGCTGTTTGAGATTTATTAAAGTCTCCCTACTTTTTCCTGTCTGATTTTGCTGACTTAAACTCTGTGCACTGTGCCACTGATGAACAATGACACAGCTTGTGTGCTTTGCACTTAAAACAAGTACTCAGCATGGAACAGTCATAGGTTGCAGGGAAATAAGCCACAATAAAAAAACTTTAAAAAGGTGTGTTAGACTTGTCAGCCAGAGGGTGGTCGTCCCCCAAACCTTTGCCTTCCTCCTCTATTTTTGTTGATCTTGTTTTTGCCGGCCTTAGAACTCTAATCACTTTACCACTGCTGCCCAGTGCTAACGTGCATGTGCTCAATCCTTAAAAACATGGTAACATTTGTTTATTCCCAATTGCCATATTTAATGTACCTATAAGTCCTTAGTAAAGTGGCACTACATGTGCCCAGAGCATTTCAAATAAATGCTACTAGTAGGACTACAGCAATGATTGTGCCACCCACTTAAGTAGCCCCTTTAAACATGTCTCAGGCCTGTCATTGCAGCCTGTGTGTGCAGTTTATAAAGTGCCATTTTGACCTGGCAAAGTAAACCTTTTGCAGGCTCAAATTGTACTTTTTAATACGTATGTCACCCCTAGAGTAGGCCTTGGACATCCCATAGGGCAGGGTGCACTGTATTTAAAAAGTAATATGTAATTTTAAGCTTTTACATGTCCTGGTAGTCAAAAACCCCTAAATTCATTTTTTACTACTGCAAGGCCTACCTCTCCCACAGGATAACATTTGAGTTACCTTAGTACATTTAACAAGCTGTAATTTCCGAATGAAAATAGTAGCTAGTTCATGTTTGGTGTCTTTAAAATTGTAATGAAACATCATCTCTTATTGTAAAGTCAGATTTTAAATTACAATTTTGAAAATACCACTTTTAGAATGTTAGCATTTTCTGTCTGACTCATAACCAACAAGGGTGGCCTAAATGAAGACATTCCATGGAACCAGCAGATTCTCCAGTAACTGAGGCACCAACATGGCGTTTCCCTCCCTAAGACCTTGAGAAATGTTCTGTAAACACATATCTGCAAACGTACAATCTTTATTTCCCCTTAAACAAAGGGCTACACCCCCCCTCTTTCTTTCTTTATCCTTACCCACCAACTGGGTGCATTTTTACTATGTTAGAGGCATTTCCCGTGGTCCTATTCACACCCACGTTAAAGTTGACAGCACTTCTGTCATGATGAGGGTGCTACCCAGTTCATTTTGTCCTCATTTTGTCTAAATGTGACTTGTTTCTCCAATAAGGTTCTATAATGTACCCACAGGGTCCCCTCAAAAGTACTCTCAGTACTACATTATTTTCTGTTTCACCTCATGTTAATACTTCTTGTATGCCCATCACAACTTCTTTTTATAATTTAATTTTCTCGTTTGGTTTATAATTAAAACACCATCCAAAGCGCCAGAGTAAAGCGCATTGACAATAGCCTAATACATTTAGGCACTTCTCATTTTTCATTTTTCGCTGTAGTTTTAAAATGCATGTATCAGCTACACGTGAGCCTGGGAGCTACATTTCCCAGCAGTCCCAGGCCCCTTATGATAGTATCTACATGCGCCGCAGAGTCTTCATTGGGCTACAGCTGAACGCGACCACTCGCGTCGGCTCAGCTGCCCCTCAATTGATCGCAGCTACTCTTCGCGAACAGCTTCAGCTGAACCACGAGGCTTTGCGCGACACAAGGACAAGGCAAATGATTAGTAAATATGACCCCCTCAACCGCTGTGATAGGCTTGAGCTGCTCAAACCTTGCTCTATTACAGTTGGCCTGAAACCATTTCCAGGTTTTGATCAACCATGAACTTTGACTTCAGGTCTGCACTTCATGTGTTCTATGTGCATTTTGTCTCACAAATGTTAGAAATTCATATCTCTTATTCCCCTGTCCAATTTTGATCATTTTGATGTCCTTTTGCTTATTACAGTAACTTAATTTTTCTAAATAGGCTTGGAAATGTTATTGTTTTATGATCTTGACATTAAAATTGTTAGGTCTTGCTTGAACTTAACATTCTATTCTCTATGGAATTACCTGCTGCCTGTGCCATTGCTAAAAGGGCTTGAGCAGAGAATCTCTGAAAAGGAATTAGAAAGGGGGTATTGCACAACACACAAATCCTATCCTCACCACTGATCACCAATGTTAGAAATGGGGCTAAGTCATATAAGGCCAGTCCGGCCCCGCACCCAGGCCAAGCAGAACCCAACCACTCTAGTCAAGATAAGCTAGATACATAACTGAGAACCTGTGCTCACCCTCTGGTAGCTTGGTGCAGAGCTGGCAGGCTTATCAAAAGAGGCAATGTGTAAAGTATTTGTGCAACACACAGTAACACAATAAATACTCCACAAAAAGACTTCACACAGTTTTATAAAAATAGCTTGTTATATTATAAACACATTAAGGCAGAAACGACAAAAATCTAATGAGTAAGTTTCAAGTTATGAATATTTTACAGTCATTAAAAATAAACACAGTGCTAGCCACACTAATGATCATATATCATATGGGTACTTTAAAGTGTTACTTCCTCGCATGTGCGGGGGCCAGATAGTGCTCAAAGAGCACCATGCGGGGCCTTCAGGGGTCACTCAGGACCGGAAGACTTAGGGACTCACGGCCTCCCACGGTACGCAGGTCTGAAAGTGGAACCTCGCACGAAACAGCACCTGGGCTGCTGCTGGAGTAGCGGGGGCATCAGAACAGACTCGGCAGCCCAAGCAAAACACAAAGGGCCCAGATGCAGTGATCTCGCTCTCGAAAGGCCCTCCCTCCTGGGGTGTGATGAGCACCGACGTCCGTGTGCAGCACATCCGCTACTGACGGGAGTGGACTGGTCCGATGCGACATCACAGGGTAATCTCTGGTCACCACGGCAATGTTGGGGTCCGCTCTGGAAGGCTTCCCTCAGCACTGCAGCACCGGCTAGAACACAGATACACCAAATTCGATCAGCACGGAGAACGGATCGGTGTAACTTGAAATTGCAGGTTAAAAGCAAATGCTGGACCTTTGTAGGGCAAAGTGCTCGGTCTTTCTGAAGCAAAGTCTCTGATGCCCCTGAGACTTCAAGAACAGGGTGCAAGCCAACAAGCCATTGGAGAACGCTTTAGGTCAGCACAGCACAAAGGTAGCAGGCAGCAGGCAGCAGGCAGCAGGCAGCAGGCCATCACATCAAGGCAGGTAGCAAAGTTGAAGTCCCTCCTGCAGGTCAGCAAGCAGCAGGCCAACACAGCAGAACAGTTTGCAGACTGGCAGTCCATTCTGGCAGCACAGCAGTCCTTCTGGCAATGTTCAGATGTAGAGCCAGCGGTGTCTGGTTACAAGTCCAAAAAGTGTCCGATCTGCAAGGGTCAGAGCCCCAGTACTTATACTCAAAAGTGCCTTTGATGTAGGGGATGACTTCAAAGAAGCCCTCTGAAGTTCACAAGGATCCCTATCAACTCAGTCCCATCTGCCAGGCTATCTGTGGGGGGTGATCAGCACTTTTGGTGTGGGCAGGACACTACCTATTCAAGTGGAGTGTGAGACCCTCCCAGCCCAGGAAGACCCATCCGAATGCAGATGAATGAAGATGCAGTTGAGTGTCCTGTGTTGTGGCTGTCTGGAGGGAATGCACATATGTAGCTGTCAACCAGCCCAGCCCAGACGCATAATGGAGACAGGCTCTCAGGCACATAGAGCAGTAAGTGCAGAGAAACGTCCACTTTCTAAAAGTGGCATTTCTAAAACACTACAGTCAAATCCAACCATACCAGTAAGGAGGATTTATCATTACTAATCAAAATATATAAAAAATTAAAAGGCTGCTCATCTCTGATGAGGAAGTACCACTTAAAAAATGTATAAGGGCATTCCCAGTGCTAACCTATGAGACGGGTAGGCCTCACAGTAGTGAAAAAACGAAATAGGATGTTTGTCACTACCTGGACAAGCAAACCACAACAGTATATGTCCTACCTTTTACTTAAATAGCACCTTGCCCATAGGGCTACCTAGGGCCTACCTTAGGGGTGACTTTTATGTAATAAAAGGGGAGTTTAAATCTTGGCAAGTAGTTTTAAATGCCAAGTCGAAGTGGCTGTAAACTGCACATACAGGCACTGCAGTGCCAGGCCTGAGACAAGTTCAAAAGGCTACTTCTGTGGGTGGCACAATCAGTGCTGCAGCCCACTAGTAGCATTTAATTTACAGTTCTGGGCATACGGTATACCACTTTACAAGGGACTTCAAGTAAATCAAATATGCCAAACAGGTGTAAACCAATTATACCATGTTCAGAGGAGAGGGCACATGCACCTTAGCACTGGACAGCAGTGTTAAAGTTCTCAGAGTTCTAAAGCCAACAAAAACAAGGTCAGAAAATAGGAGGAAGGCAAAAAGGTTTGGGGTGATACTTCAGAGAGGGCCATTTTCCAATAGATGCAATCCCAGATTTACTGAAATCAGTAAACCTGGGATTGTGCCAAAATTATACCCCACCCTGACCGTGGGGATACCACGGGGGTGCCCTCGTTATTTTATCTCTGCATGCGTGTCACATTCTGCAGCTCACATAGAAAGAGGAAATTGCCTCTTAGGATTGTTTCCCTTCCTGCACAAACACAATCCTAGCAGTAACGCAGGCCCCCTTGTAGCATGGCAAAGTGTGCCTGCATTGACGAAAGGCAACACACAGTGGGTCAGAGTTAAGAGGGATCAGAAGTGCGCCATATCTTAGTGGATATGGAGCATTTCTGCTCTCGCTGTTCACACAACTCAGCACACCAACCTTGCTTGCTGCCCTGTATTGGGTGGAACATTCATAAATATGCCCCTATATGGTGCTAACCCTTGATAAAGTAAACTCTACGGGGCATATTAGCAAGACCGGCGATAAAATTATCGCCGTTTTAGCGGCAGGAAACTGCCGCTAATACGGCGATAATGGGCTTGATAATATGCGTTATAGAATTCCAATAGAAGCCCAGGTTACATGTGCAGGACATCTAACCTGGGCTTCTATTGAATTCCATAACGCATATTAGCAAGCCCATTATCACCGTTTTAGCGGCAGTTTCCTGCCGCTAAAACGGCGATAATTTTATCGCCGGTCTTGCTAATATGCCCCACAGTCTTTTGTTGAAAATAGGTGATACACCCACATATATTATTGCATTGTTTAATGGGCATTTGAATGCAGCCTTTGTTTTGTGCTCTGCAAGTGAAAACGTTGGAGGAAAAAACAGATGACAATAACTGTTCCTCTCTTTATTATCAATGCCTTCTTTGTTTCCAGTGTGTGTTCCTACCACTTAAGAAAAAAAATGATTAAATATGATAGATTTAGCAGTTGCAGTTCAACCAACACATTCTGCAAAAACCTCAAAGGCCAACCTCAGAGATGAAAAAGAAAAGCAAAGAAAAATGACTGCAAATGTACTTTGTACTCAATTGGCATGAAGCATAACATTAAATAATATCTGAATGTGAATGATTCTGGAACTTAAGGGAGTAATTAAAGTTTTAATGTGGGTCTCATGCGTTGGAAAATATTAGAGAAACTATATGACTCAGGCAAAGCTTTTTTCTCGACAAAGAACATTTTTGGAACTCAGCCCATCAACTCCTACATACGTTTGCTTTGTACACGACGGACATTTTTTGATTTAAAAAAAAGTAGAGCCTACAGCAAAAAATGCGAGCAACCTTTTTATCCAAGAACCAGTCTTACAAACAGAGTTTCACGCGTTCATGACATAGTGTTGGTTAATGCCTGGTGAGCACAATTTTGAAACTTTTGTGGCAAATACTGCACTTTAAAATACATTGGGAAGGTAAAACGTATCATTAAAGGATCGGAATTAAATAGTTTTACAAGGGTCGATTGATGGTTTTCCACAAAGGAAATTTTAAGGAGCAAATATGGCCAGGTTTAAAAAAATGTAAACGCAATTGGTAGACTTAAAAGACAAATTCAAACAGGGAGTGAATGTGGCTCTCCCCTCCAAAAAGCCGTTTGGAAAAGTAACAGCGAAAGTAAATGGTCTAGTAAAACTGTTCAGAGCTGTTGGAAATAGTCTTAAATGATGCAGAACAAGAAAGGGGTACTAAGATGTTTTCAAACAATTGTGGCTAATGCTCCTTTAGTACGACTTGATGCACTCATATAGGCAGTTTACCCTTTTACCGACTTAGATCAACGCCTAAGCTTGTCCTATCTTTCATGTTTACTCATCTCTGTCGCGCATGCATAGAACTACTCAAATACAGTTCTACATTTTTGGTGTAAGTAGTATATAGAGCACATTACATTTGTATTTGTTGATGTCAACCTTCACCTACATGGTGTTCTCTTTGCGCTATTGACATATGGCACTTATTTATTGTTATTTCCCTCAATCCTACTCATTTTATCACCCTCAGTAGGATGAGATGTTAAGTAGACCTGCCAGAAATCAGACCTGTGACCACAGGGTCAAACACAGATCCTTGGAAAAGATGCATTAGTTCACTGAACTAAAGACCAGATCAGACATTTTAGATGATAAGCGCTGTCGCACTCAAAGCAGGTGTGTGGATTACATAGCCTTAGTGCTAAGTAACGAGAAATATGTAACTGGCCTGGTGAATCTTGATTTGCACACTTCAGCCTCCATACCCACCCGTTACGGAGGATTTTACCATGAATGATGTGCACCCAGTGTTACCACACAGGGATCCTATAGGGCTCGCTGCATTCAAATGTAGTAATGATGGGCTGGGTGAGACTGATTGACTCGATGAGAGTTTCGCTCCACAACTGGAACAGTACTCGCCATTGCCCACTGATATATCTCACTTTTCACTCTGTACACACGCAAGGAGAGAACTGGCTAGCTGTAAGGGTGCAGGGAGGTGGTTAAGACAGATCAACATCTATCACACCAAAAGTCCACCACTGGTTAACGATCATAGCTCTTGCCGCAATTTGATCTCTTGGAATATTGCTGGATTAAGGTCCAAGATGAATGATCCAGAATAGGGGAAGTTTATAGACAAGTTTCATATCTGTGTATTCCAAGAAACTTGGGCATTACATCCAATATTTAGAGTGGGGTATACCAAGTATAGGTTTGAAGCTAGACCATTACCGGCAGGACGTCCTGCCGGAGGTTTAATCATTTGGGTAAAGATAAGCCGAGCTTGCAAGATCAGGAAGATAAATGTTGACTCCGTAGATATTCAGGGTCTTGACATTCAATCAACGATGGGGAACTTGACAGTGAGATTGGTGAACATCTTCAATCTTTTTACTAGCTTAAATCGGGAATCTGAAACCCTGACAATCTTAGCTGATTTCTTGGAGGCCTCAAACAGAGGGAATCACCTCATTGTAGCTGGGGACCTCAATGTGACAATGAGTCCATAGATTTCATACAAGATCTTGTCTGAGAGGAAGAGGAGTAAAGGGGTATACCTAGATTGCAGACTTCTCCCCTAAAAAGGTGTTCAAAGGTTGCCCAGCAGTTAATTTCGCTTTCACTTACACATGGCTTATTCACATGTAATGGGCAAACAGCTTCAGACACAAGGGCAAATCACGCCTTTAAAAGGGCAAATACCTGGACCAAGATAGATAATATCTTGGTCGACTTGGACTTGTGGTCAAAATTACAAGATATGGCAGTGATAGAAAGATCAGACAGTGATCATAATGCCCTGGAACAAAACAATATTCCATATCTATCCAGTAGCAACCATAGTAGTACATTGGACTTACCAATAGTTGCCACCAATGATGGCAGAAGGAAAAAATATCCTTTTGTACAGCCTGATAAGGAGTCTTTGGCCTGCATATACACTGAAGTCAGCTCCACCCTAAATTTGTTTGGGGATGGGGAGCAAAATAATCTGACTACCATGCTGGCACCTGCTTTCTAAGGGGGTACTGTGTATTGTTACAGACAATGACTTTTTTAATCAACCTCACATTTGAGAACAACACTTCTCAAAACTCTACTCCTCAGATAAAGGGAACTTAGGTCTCGCATCTGGGGGGAAGAGCAGACTGACATTCAGGAAAGGGGCAGCAGGTCAACAGTCTCCTTTTCCTTGGCTGAAACAATAGTTGCTATTGACTGTATGAAAAGGGGGAAGGCTGCAGGACTCGATAGAATCCTGAGTGACCTGTATTATTCAGAGTTGATCATCTGGGGCTAAATACTTAATGTGGTCTCAAATGTCATGGCAAAGGGAGAAGAGATGCCAGGTACGTGGAAGGGTGCTGCAATTAGCCCAATACGCAAAAAAGGGGATAAAGGAAATCCAACCAATTACAGAACAATCAGCCTGTAGATACAGCACAAAAATCTTTAGCAAGCAGATCCTGACAAAGATACAATCTTTGATAGAGGATAATAAAGTACTATCATACCTGTAAGCTGGATTTAGGGCACATACTAGCATTTTATACCAGGTCTTCTGCTTTCTACTGATAATATGGAAGACAGTTTAGATTGGCAAGGGGCACCTCTATGTAGCGTTTGTTGACCTAAAGTCCGCATTTGATCTAATTCCCTGAGACAAACTGAGGTCGGCACTGAGGGACTTGGGGCTGCCATCAGGCCTGCTACACCTTTTAATTTGCTTGCATCAAGATAATTATGCACAAGTGAGATGTGGTAGGGGGCAACCTGACGGAACAAATAGATATCTCAAGAGGGGTCCGCCAGGGCTGCGTCCTATCCCCAACTTTGTTTGCCCTATATATGAATGGGCTAATAGATAGGCTCTTTGACTTCAGCGGTGACCCCCCAAAATTAGGGGGCCAACCAATACCAGCTCTCCTCTTTGCAGACAATATACTGTTAATTTCAAAAACACCAATGGAGCCTCAAAACATTTTAAATAGGTTTTCAGATGCTTGTAACAATTTTGGCCTGGAAATTAATTGTTCGGAAACTGAATTAATGACATTTCGGCCCCATAGATAATTCCAGAGGAAGTTGAGACTTGGCTCTAGGACCCTGCAACAGGTCAAAGCCTTTGATTATTTGGGTATTAGGCTGTCCAGCAACTTGTCATGGTCCGCTCGGATACTGAGAAGTCAAATGACCATGCAACATATAGAGGCAGCAGTTTTTAAAAAAATTAATAGATCTATCTTTAGTCCAATTTGCCTTGCACTTGAAATCTACAGCACTAGAGGTCTTGGAGCAGCATTATATGGGACTGAGCTGTCGGGAATGGATTAGATCAAGGGATTGGAGAAAATTGAGAACAAGTTCATTAGATCTCTATTGATAATGCCACAGAGTACACCACTTATCCCGCTGCGCCTAGACCTAGGAATGAAAAATATTGTGCATATTGCTGCTTTAAAACCTTTAGTATTTTGGGTCAGACTTTAGACTGGCAAGGCCCAAATTCCCATTAAACAATCAACAACTGAGGTTTAAAGATTAGATAGTTTGGGACAAATTTCCTGGTTTAAGAATGTCAAATTGTGGCTGCATAGACCTGGCCTGGGAGAAACCTGGGATAATCCTGAGATTCTGACCAAAGACATGATATCGAAATTAAAATCAAGATTCTGGGATTACATCCAAGGTAATCTTTTTATCTCCTCTGCACATGGCACTTTAACTGAGCGGTTCTTGGACATTAAGTGTACCTTAACCTCTGAGTCTTTTATGGACCGGATAGAACCACCACTTGCAAGGTCCTTATTTTTAAAATTTAGATTTGGGGTCCTACCAGTGAACCTAATAACAAGCAAATGGAAACAGCGGACTGTATCATTAACATGCCCAGCATGCAAACTTAGAAATAAATCTGTAGAGCACTTTATGTTCTTCTGCGCTTCCTATACGAAAACCATAATGTCGATGTCTCGAGAAAGAAATGGATAGTTGCAACCTGTCGGCTATTGTTGATCTCTCGGCTTACAGAAGCCAGGCGTAGTCTAAGATCGGAGACTACAGAGTGGGATGTGAACTCCGTATCAAGGTATCTTTTGTATGCTTGGCGCACTAGGAGTAAACTATTATATATGACTAAATAACACCATACTGTATGGATGATTGCTGTTTTATACCGGTGAGCCATTGACAATTTTAGATGCTGTTAAAGACCTGAGGAATAGGAAAAGACTCTCGTCCTGTATTATATGGATGTTTTGTACCTTTGATGGTTTGAAATCGAATAAAGAATCTTGATATATAAAAAAAAGAATCTTGTCCTATGTTCATGGACATTTTTAGAGTGCATATATTTATGTTTTAACGATCTTAATCATGTTCGGAAGACTTATAAGGGAAACATAGAATAGTGATATTATTCTTATATTGTATATGGCTTGTGTGCTTTTAAACTGCAATGACATTTTATATTTTGGTATCTTTTATTTTCTGTACTGTTGTAATTGTGTGTAATGCTCACATATTGATCGAATACGCTTCTACGACACACATCATTCACTCACCTCACGTCTAACACTATACTTCACACACTCAAAGGCACATCGTAATACAGTGCATGGCCCAAAAAAAAACATCGAAACACAACACCACTGCAGCTAGTCTACCTCCACAACATCTCACAGAACAAGGGGTAGAGGCAGACCTGAGGGTGTGGGCTATGTTTTTGTCCTCCACATACTAATGTTGATCACGTATGTATTATTTTCCTTAGTTAATCCCTGTTTGCCTATTCCTTTCATTTTGTAGGTCTACATAGTGCAGGCAGCAATCTCTGCATGCGTTATGTAGAACGAAATTACCAGGTTTATACCTCAACTGAACCTCCAAACCCAGATGGATCAGCAGCGCAACCCCCCCCCCCCCCTGCACCTTGAGACCCTCACGGGTGAGCAGCTGCGCTTTACAAACTCCTGATTGATTGATTGAAATATGCCCGTTTCATTACCAATAATTACTTTACAGTTATATTTTGAGACTTAGTTGCCCCCATTCACTCTTGTAAGCATATGGCCTCGTGTTCCTACTAATAACTGCAATTTGAATTGCATCTCTACAGAGATTTACAGCTGGATATAGGCCTCAATCTACTTGCACAGAGATCTCCACTCATAGGTCTACCTTTGAGAATTGTGCCCTTGATCTTGCTAGCCAGTATGTGTGTGTGTGTAACAGCCATGACTCAGGGCCACCACAGCACAGAAGACCCATCTTCAATACTGCCGACCAGTGGCCTTTTGTCAGAACTCCACAAACGTCAATCTATACCAGTCGTCCAGGCTCTACAATTCCTCAGCAGTACACACTTTGTCCAGTATGCCCAAGGCGTCACTAGTGTACATTATATACATATGCGATATCCACAATTCACATATGTTCACAATGTTCCAGGGAGACACAGATTAACCCAATTTCCACAATACTACTGTCAGGAACATATGTTGCCTGTGTTTACACCGTTGAAGTCCTTCGCGCAGACACAGGGAAACAAACATAAACACAAAGGCATAGTCAGGCAAACAGAGAGACAAACGCAAAAATACAAACAAAGGCAGGTGGGCACATAGGCAAACACAGACAGTCACACAGGCAGGCCGAGACAGAGCTGAGCACAGATAAACAAGAATAGCAGGCACATGCAATATCACATGCACAAGCAAAATGACACGGACAGGTATAACTCCCCACACGGATACACAAACATAGGACCAGCAGTGCACAAAGAAAAGACACACTGTCCACCACCCTTCCACTGGCTACACAGACCCAGGCCCCCTTCTACTGGTATTGGTTCAGGTGAGAATGCATAAAGGTACCAGGGGTTGGTACTGACAGTTGTGATGCATGGCATAACACAACTTTGCGTTACTTTTGGAAACTTTCCAATGCTGGTTTGTGTTGAGTAGAAAATCCCATCCCAACACTTTGCGAAGGGTTTGCATCACTTCAGTGACGCAAGTGTGGCACAAAGCACTGTTAATCTGGCCCTAAATCTCTATCCAGCAACTAAACCTGCAAGTGATCAAATCATTTGTCTGCATGGCTAAAAGAGAAAAAGAACTGATACACGAATATTTTTATGTGAACTCATCTGTTTGATTAGAAACTTGACAGTCATTTAGAATGGTATAATTATAGTAAACCATGCGCCATTCTACAGACTTTTCATTCATTGTCCTTGATATCTGGTCCTGTCAATTATTAATTGAACATTTTCTAAATATTTATCAGCTTGTTACAAGAATTAGTTTTATTTATTAATCTGCTGCATTTTTTAATATAGTAGTGGAGTAAAATTACTCGACCATAATGGATTCTAATTTGCATGTACACAGAATATACTAACAGTTTCGTCACCTTTCATGCAATTGAAAAAAAAGACTGTAAACATATTAGGAGGTCCAGGTGGGGACAAGTGTCAGGTGCCACATCGGATTTCATTTCTATTGTGCAGTGAGATGAAGAGTGAGAGTCAGTCAAGGAGGACCGAACACAGATTTCACAGCTCATTACAACCTTTCCAGGCAGAACAAACAGCGGCATGGCTCAGTGAGATAAAAAATTGTTGATGAGGTATTTGATGACGGTGATCTTTAGGCCAGAAAATCCGGGGAACACTCACAGGGAAGTAAGGGCAGACAATGAGCTGATGCAGCCACCACAGACTAAGGCAGGTGGCATTTCTCTTTCAATTCGGGATGGCCTGGCCCAAAGATGATTCCCATAATATCACTACTTTTGTTGCTGATCTGCTGAGACTCTGTGGAGGCTATCTTGGTGCCAGGCCTTCCCAATCTGCAAACAGAAAACACAAGTAAGGCAACCATCTTAGGGTTAGACTTGAACTCGCATCCTTACCTCCTCGTGAACTAAGAAAACCACCAATGAAGCACAGGAGCCACCTGTGAAAGATGGCTTTTTTAGTAAATCAACACAACCAGCATAACAGTAAACAAATGTTTACTTTCTTACTTACGTGCTTTATGAGCTAGATGGTAATGCACTGTGATATTTTTAGGTTAGTATTTTTTAATAAATGTATTTTTTCTTTATATAGCTTTTTGCACACAAAAATGGTTTCCTTTCAAAATAACACATGACCAAATATTTAGAGCCTTTATATACTTATTTAGATCATACTTGTAGTAATCATTTGGGTTATAAATAGAAAGTGTCACTTTATGAGGGGATGTCAAGAAACAGTCATACCAGGTTGCAAGGAGATCCTGCTTGAGGTCAGAAAGGTCACAGGAATCGAACAAGAACATTATAATTGTTGTTTGTATTCTCATGTCAGTATGGAGTTTGTCACCACACACAAGAAATAAGGGGTAGGAGGAGATAACGTCCCACTTCGACCTCCAGTAACAACAAAAGAAGAGGGACTGTATATTCAAGATCGCTGTGATCAAGGTAAGGGAGAAAAAACTCAGGAGTTCTTAAAACTGCCCTCACACACAGTAAACTGTGTCATGCTTCATCATAGGGCTGCTAACACACCTCCGCGCAAGCCAACGCTGGAGGTGGAGCAATAGGGAGGGGGAAGACAATACAACACGAAAAATAAAGAAAATGGGATCACAAGTGAACAAAGGTGCAGAAATAGTGGTTTAAAACAGGCCACGGGAAATCCTCAAACCCATTTTAATCATGGATTCCCTGTCCAGAATAAAAAGGGTCAATTGAATGACCAGTGGAAGGCTATAATGAGTCACCTACCCCTCCACTCTGCAAAAAAACGTCGACATGTTTCAGCCAGCATGAAATAATACCCCGGCTTTCATCAGGACTCACATATGAAAGATCCCATGGGTACTTGCCCTACCTCCTTGATCCAAGGGTAGAGGGTAGGAACCCTTCTCAATGAATGCTCCCAACAAGTATGTCGGGATGATTTCCGTGGGGAACCTGTAACAGAGTCAATAAAAACAGGTATCAAGCAAACAGTGCAGTGCCCCAGTGAAAAAAAAAAACACACACACACATGAACCTCCATAATAGTGTCCCCCGAACTGATTAAGACCAGCGATTATTGAGTGGGCGTCACACCACCGCCTAGGACCAACTCAAACAATTATTTATGGCCCTGCGGTGCACCTAGTGATTCTATGCGTCCCACAAAAGTGCACAATCTGCACTTGTTTACTTCTCAAAGAGTCGGTACAATTTAAAATATATAAAATCAGGCATCAGTGCTAGGAGAAAAGAGCATAACCATCCACTCGGCAGATCTTACTGAGTTCTTTTAAGTTCCAAACCTGAACTGGCGGGGGAGCGAGGACAGCTCCCTATAGTCACACTCTGCGGGACGTTGGGATAGATAAGGTAAAGGCACAAGTAAGTTCATGTGTTTTAAGAAGAGCGATATATCAGTAGCGATATTGGTGAAAACCCCCGGCTGAGCTAACCTCGGAACAAGATGGTTCTAAGGAAAATAAATAAAACATTGAGTTGACCGAGGGGCTCGGGACGACCGTTACATGCCAGGATAAAGCCCGAATGAAAAATTATTCACAATTCCTGTGGGAGTTAGGCTGCCTCCGTGATAGAGGAAGCAGTAAACAATGAGTGGATAACTGAAAAAGAGGGCAGATTCTTGTGCCAGGAAGATCCAGTGACACCGTATTTCTCCACCCTTCCCAAGGTGCACAAGGCGACAAGACCAACCCCCGGGGAGACCCATAGTATCGGGCATAGGTTCACTTTTGGAGTCACTTTCACAGTTCTGTGATTTTTTCTTAAAACCGTTGGAACAAAGTAGACCAGCCTACCTCAAAGATACCACCGATGTACTGAATTTACTGAAGGATCAACACTTTGATCCAGAGAAAGAGTTCCTGGTGAGCCTAGACGTGGAGTCCCTATACACCAACATACCTCAAAGGGAGACTTTACGTGTAGTGGAGGAAGTCCAGTTCACTTTGGACTGGGATTTCTGTACCCCCAGGCCATTCATCCTACACATCGCTGAAATAGCACTCACCAGGAATTTCTTTGAATTTCAGGGGACCTACTACCTTCAAACGCATGGGACATCCATGGGGAGCGTGTTTGCCCCCAGTCTAGTAGGGCTTTATGTGGCAGCATTTGAGGATCAATACATCTCCGCCCCTGGAAGCCCCTGGAACAACAACATCAAGGTGTGGAGGCGCTATATTGATGATGTTCTCCTGATTTGGGAGGGGGATGCTCAATCCATTCAAGAATTTCTGGGATGGTTGAACAACTGCAACCCCCTCCTACATTTTACTGCAACCAACACGACAGAGAAACTACCCTTCCTGGATCTGATCATCTGCCCCTGTGAGCGAGGCTTAAAGACTGAGGTGTTCCACAAACCAACGGACAGGAACAGCCTCCTTTTATTCGAGAGCTTCCACCCCAAATCCTTAAGGGAGAACCTTCCGGTGGGCCAGTTCCTGCGCCCTCGCAGAAATTGCTCTAATACTGAGGACTTCAGATCAGAAGCCAACGCTCTGACGAGCAAACTTCAGCAAAGTAAGTACCCATGAAGGACTGTGAAGAGGGCCCGTAAGAGAGCGGCCAATTGCAACAGAGAGGCTTTACTGGAAACTGTGGAAAAACACCCCTCCGACAAAACGATATGTGTAACCACATTTAATACCGCTTCTAACAACATCAAGAGGATCATTTTACGAAACTGGAGAATCCTCAACTCCAATGGCTTACGACTGGAGAAACCTTTATTCTCTTTCAAAAGGAGCCAGAATATCAAGGATCTGTTGGTCCATACCAGACCCAATACTACTCCCATTAGACAACGTCTGACCACAGAGAAGGACGGTATATGGACCCTCCCACCAGTTACGGGACACACAAGATGTGGGGGATGCGATGTCTGCCACCTTACTGCTAACACCAAAATAGTGGATGTCGGTCTCAACCATCCATGGGAGCAACGGAAGCATACCAATTGAAACTCCACCCATGTTGTATACATGCTAAAATGCCTGTGTAAACTTATCTATATTGGGATGACTACACGGAGGGTTAAGATCAGAATAATGGAGCACAGATCAACTATCAGATGCCAAAGGACGATAAGTCGCCTGACGACTCATTACAAGGAGAAAAAACATTCGGCTGAGGACCTGTTCTGGACGGGTGTGGACAAACCTAACATCAATGCCACCACCAGTAACCCAGAAAATGCACTCTTCATAAGAGAACAGAAATGGATATATAGGGTCCGCAGCCACATTGAGGGCCTGAATGATGATATACCCTGGTCTACCTTGCATAACTTCTGAGATATTAGGGACACTTGTGTGCCCCCCATTATGGTTTCTGTGACTAGGGCCCATGGTATTAATGAACCAGGCTCACACGTGAGAGATCTGGCCAGACATTCTGCTTCTCCTGAGTCAGGACTATACACTTATTATATTATTGTACACCTATGGTTGTGACACCTTTCACATCCTATATGGTCCGTCTGACCTCCCAACCCCCCCAAAACACATGCGTTTTGATGACACGTAGTTAGTGTTAGTCACACCTTCCTACAGTAACTCCACTGGTAACCCATATGGCTCGTCTGACCTCTCTACCCTTTAACACACGCGGGTTTGTGGTACGATGAGAATGATATGTACTCCTCGAGGGGGTGGTGCTCACCCTCGTTAGACTTCACTCATATATATAAATATATATAAACAAATGCTTGGTCCTTACATGCAGCTAAAGCTCCCCCAAGCATGGACCATGGTCACAGGAAGAATGTCCCTTCGTGGAGCAATGACAGGGGTCCCGATGGGATAATTCCATGGTCATCAAGCTACTTGTTCAGCGCGCACATGCGCACCGGTTTACTGGCACTCTCAGAATGGCACCTGAAGTTAGCGGTGAGGTTTCCTATCTCCTTTTCCCCTCCCCTGTCTACGTGCGTCACGTACGCGGTGACGTAGACAGGGGCGGGGACGATTAACATAGTCGGCGGCGGTACGGGTCATTGTACCTACACGGCGCCGGGAGGGACAAGTCATCTACGACGGCTCACCTTGACGAAGTAAGTTTAAATACCCTAACTCCATCAGGAATTGTGAATACTTTTTCACTCGGGCTTTATCTTGGCATGTAACGGGCATCCCGAGCCCCTCGGTCAACTCGATGTTTTATTTATTTTCCTTAGAACCATCTTGTTCCGAGGTTAGCCTCAGCCGGGCGTTTTCACCAATATCGCTACTGATATATCGCTCTTCTTAAAACACATGAACTTACTTGTGCCTTTACCTTATCTATCCCAATGTCCCGCAGAGTGTGACTATAGGGAGCTGTCCTCGCTCCCCCGCCAGTTCAGTGTTTGGAACTTAAAAGAACTCAGTAAGATCTGCCAAGTGGATGGTTATGCTCTTTTCTCCTAGCACTGATGCCTGATTTTATATATTTTAAATTGTACCGACTCTTTGAGAAGTAAACAAGTGCAGATTGTGCACTTTTGTGGGACGCATAGAATCACTAGGTGCACCGCAGGGCCGTAAATAATTGTTTGAGTTGGTCCTAGGCGGTGGTGTGACGCCCACTCAATAATCGCTGGTCTTGATCAGTTCAGGGGACACTATTATGGAGGTTCATGTGTGTGGTTTTTTTCACTGGGGCACTGCACTGTTTGCTTGATACCTGTTTTTATTGACTCTGTTACAGGTTCCCCACGGAAATCATCCCGACATACTTTTTGGGAGCATTCATTGAGAAGGGTTCCTACCCTCTACCCTTGGATCAAGGAGGTAGGGCTAGTACCCATGGGATCTTTCATATGTGAGTCCTGATGAAAGCTGTGGTATTATTTCATGCTGGCTGAAACATGTCGACATTTTTTTCCAGAGTGGAGGGGTAGGTGACTCATTATAGCCTTCCATACCACCATCCACTGGTCTTTCAATTGACCCTTTTTATTCTGGACAGGGAATCCATGATTAAAATGGGATTGAGGATTTCCCGTGGCCAGTTTTAAACCACTATTTCTGCACCTTTGTTCACTTGTGATCCCATTTTCTTTATTTTTCGTGTTGTATTGTCTTCCCCCTCCCTATTGCTCCACCTCCAGCGTTGGCTTGCGCGGAGGTGTGTTAGCAGCCCTATGATGGAGCATGACACAGTTTACTGTGTGTGAGGGCAGTTTTAAGAACTCCTGAGTTTTTTCTCCCTTACCTTGATCACAGCAATCTTGAATATACAGTCCCTCTTCTTTTTGTGTGCATATAGTATGGAGTTTGTCCCAGATCAAGTTAGCAAATGTCCCTTGTGCACAGACCTAGGTTTCCCAAACAAAAATAGTGACCAGCAACCTTTACAGGAATATGTAGGTCAGGCCTGGTAGGCCAGGTATGAAATAACATGCTCTCACAACAGTAATTCGCCTGGCAACTGTGTGTCTTGTCTTAATTCTCATATATGTCAAGCCCATCACCGCCCTTCCGTCCAAGATCACATTTTGTAATTTTGTCATACATTTTTATGTTATTACCTGTTTTTCCTCAGTTGCTGCTACCTTTGCAAAGAGTTCCCTTCTTGTTATTCCCCTTTACTTCCTTGTCAGTGCTGCGTGGAGTCCAATCTGGCTCTCGGTGTGGTAAAGAGTCCCTGTGCCTACATCTGTGATTGTAATACTGTGTCACTGGAACCGAGCTGTACTCAGCTGATGAGCCCATAACTAGGGCAAAACCGGTCCTGGGTTGTTTACGTTCCGGTTCAGGGAGGACCTGGCTTTACAGTTCGGGGTGGACTTTTCCCATTGGAGCAGGGTCATGACTGATTTGCATATGGCTGGGTCCAAACTGGGTGGTATTGTGAGCAAAAGAACGATGGGTTGGAGTGCTACCCCAAGCTGTTGCCAATGGTAGCCTATTGCAAGCAACCTCCTATCTCCATTTGTGTGTTCCATGTACCGCCCTAAATGGCATGAGTATGCCCAGATGTGGGTCCCATGTTCACTATGTCACTGAATCAAGTTGTACCCGGCTGATGAGCCCATAGCTAGGGCAAAACAGGTCATGGATTGCTTGTGTTTCGGTTCAGAGAGGTCCTGGCTTTGCAGTTTGGGCTGGACTGTTCCCATGAGGAACAAGGTCAAGAATGAATGGCATATGGCTGGGTCAAAACTGATGTGGCATGGTGAGCAAAAGAACAATGGGATGGAGTGCTACCCCGAGTGATTGCCAGTGGTTAGACTTATTGCGAGCCGCCTCCCATCACCTTTTGTGTGTTCCATCTCATTAGTACAAGTTTAACACAGAGACAACAATAAGAAACA
Organism: Calotriton arnoldi; assembly: GCA_963921515.1. NCBI lineage: Eukaryota > Metazoa > Chordata > Amphibia > Caudata > Salamandridae > Calotriton > Calotriton arnoldi. The sequence goes on from CAWUFW010001384.1 coordinate 1,378,093, forward strand.
GAAAGGTGATAAGCCAACCTTTGAGGTGAGCTTTCCACTGTGCAGCAACAAGTGTTACCAAGTATTTAGTTACTGATCTATATGAGCTGGAAACAACATTTCTTTTGATAAAATCTCCAGATTATGCAAGCGATGATGGTTTATAAGGCAAATCCGTAAACATGCAGAAAGCGCTGGGGGCACAAAACTGCATAGTTCCAGTGGCCCTGATTATAACTCTTGCACAGCATAAATTCGATAGAAGGAGGGTGGGAGCTCCCTTGATCTACTGGGCTGATCAGCTTGTGTTGATGCACCTACGCCCAGTGAGTGGTACAGAGATCTGAAAAGACTTTGGGCAGCATTTCCAGCACCCCAAAGCAACTTGTTGGTCTCTACCGATGAAGGAATTAATCCAGAAAACCATGTCTAGAGTTACACAGCACAGGCAGCACTAACAAGGGTGACAAATTAAAGACTACTACTGAAGTAAGTGTTATTATGCACTGCATTTACCATGATGCATTGGGGCATATTGAGTGCTGGGATGTGAGGTTGGGTGCTCCCACCCTTCTTCAGCATAAATTAGGTGATGAGAAAAGGCTGTCATATTCACTAAACCCTTATTAAACCATGCTTCATTCTACGAGTGTTTAATTAGCTGAAGGGAGATAGTGCTATCATGAGACAATGAAACCTTGTAGTTTGAATAAAAAAACATATAACTGTATGTCTGTATGTGCTCTAGATTTAGGCATGACACTGTTGCTAATTAGTTCACTGCAACATAAAACATGCATAGTTTGATTCCTGTCTCTTGTCCGTTCCCTCTCACCTACCACAATTATTTCCCAAAGTCTTATCATGTAATGTGGAGTATCATTGTAAAATAGTTGAAGACATGAATACACACTGCCCTGTAGTGCTTCAGAGTTGCATTATCCATGTATTCCATTCCCGATGTGAACACATTGGCCTTAGAGAACTCTAGAAGGGGCTCCTCTAAGGGTTCTTGACTCACAGGATAAGTTCTTTGGCCCTACCAGGATGCATTTACATATGGTTAAATATCTAGTGATCCTATGCTAGCTGTCACATCGTGCTCAGGCTGCAGTTCACTGATGAGGTGTCAACAAAACTGAAATAGTCTGGGGTTCATTGTGTTTCTGATCAAAAGGGATGTGGCTTGACGATTCAGGTTGGTCCTACTGAAGCAGGAACAAGCCAGATTTACATAAGGTTGGTCCCTGTCTCTAGTGGCACAGTGGAAAAAAGGCAATTGATCAGAATGAGAGCTAGAATAATTACCAATGACTTAGATTAATCCAAGCATTCCACCCATCACTTTTTTGGAATTTTCACATAACTGAGAACACCATGGCAAACAAGTATAGGTGTCAGGAATATATAGTGCTCAGTAGACAGATACTTGGAGTATTGTAGGGATATTGGATTTCACCATTCATGGTGAATGCAAAAGGTAGCGTCCAAAATGGCAGTCTCCTCATGTGCAATGGGCAACACTGCATTTAGTCAGCATCTGCAAGGACACAGATTATATCAGTTTCAAGCTCCTTACTATAAAAGATAACTGTCCCCATTCAGTAAGCCATTTTCAGCTGTAACCATATTTTTACAGTCAAAAATGACTGTATTTATATCTGCTGAGTATTCACAAAGGAATACCTAGCAGGTGTAAACCCATTTACTCATGTGGATACGTAAACCACATCTGCATACAATTATAAAGAAATCATTTTCACGCAAGAGATGGGAAGCAAGTGTTGCAAGATAGGGGTAGACTTATGATTTTGTGAATGCCCCCAAACAAGTGAGTTTGTGGGCATTCACAAACTCCTCTCCAACCCTTTCACATTTCTGGAAATAGTCAGAGATTTGCTCATGCAAAGGGCTGCATTAAACAAATATGCTTCCACGGTGGGAAGGGGAACGAAAGACCCCTCGAACTTCGGGGAGGGGTAGGAAAAGGGATTTCGCTGCAGGCAAAATGTTTTTCTCTGGGAAGAGACAAATGAAAACATTGTAAAATTGGATATAGGTGTGGTTCCCCCTATGTGGACTTGTACATTTTCACATTGTGGGCCTACAAACATTGAAAAAAGTCTTATGACTTTCCCAGAGGCACATCTAGAAAGCAACTAGTGCAGTTTCCCAGACGTACTTCTCGGAATGTCTGTGAACTTCAAAGAAGTACATTGAAACCAGAGCGGAAATTCTGTAATGTAATAGTGTTCTTTTTGTATCAATCAGGCTTAAGATCTGTGTGATCTGAGTTTTATATCTGTGCTTGTAGCATATGCTTCAATGCAACTAGAATGGTTTCTTGCAATCTGTTCTAGCACTCCTTCCTCTTTTCTTATCAATCTGCTTACACTTTTTTCCCCATTACTCATTAGTACCTTGTGTGCTGTCTAGCTATAGCTAGAGTAATTCTTATGTTGACCTTCCTATCAACAGTTCCTGTGTCTATTTTAAAAGTGCTACCGTTATGACTTGCTTGTACTCAGCTATATGCCTTGATTGGCGTTTTTCCTCCAGGATCCAGGGCTCGATATAGAGTTTGGCAGACAGACTGATCTGTTACAATGGCGACGGAGTATCCTGTTCACCAAACTCTCACTTAACCCACCCAGTTTTGAGTCGGGCAGTCTGCCATGTGTGCGCCGTTGGAGTATAATTTACTCAGTCAGCATAAACCTTCCTCTGATGGCCAGAGAGAGTACAGACCATCAGAGGTAAGTAAGCCCTCCGATTATCCACCGTATTTAAAGTGGGCGGTCAGATGGCTTTTTTTATTGTCTGTCAGTAACAATAAAATCTTCACACCATGACAGAAAGTGCCCACAGTGTTGGGGCCATTAGTTTTGACTTTTTACAAAAGCAAACTTCCGCTTTGGGAGTTTTTTTGGAAAAGTATAAACTTAAATGTTTGGAGTAAGCGTCCATCACCAATGACTGACACACACCAAACTTTTACGACTTTGTATGGCACTTCATACAAACCTATAGAGTTCACTGCTGGGCCAGCGGTGAACTCTAAATATACTGGGCAGAATGAAGTCAGGATGGCAGACTTAAACTCCTCCACCACTGTGACTGTCTTTACTCCATCTGCCAAACTCTAAATTGGGGACTTGGTTTTTACATTTATTGTTTTCAGTACTCTGGACCAAAATAAAAAGGTTCCTGGCTCTGTGCTGAGCCAGCGCAGCTCTTCACCCACCTTTTTTTTTTGTATTTGAGTGTCTAAAGTTCATACATATGACTATGAAGTTCTTGAAGTTAATGCATGAACTTTAGACAGCACAAGTTCGAGACAGAGAGTGGCAATCCCTGCTCACTCTTTCAGACTATTTTCATGCATTAATTTGTAGAACATCTGAGTTATATATATTAATTTTAGACACCTCAAGTGCAAAACAAAACAGTAACTGGGTTCTACACTGATCCAGCGCAGCTCTTCAAGCAGTTACTTTTGCAGATTTTTGGAAGCCACCTTTACAAGATGTTCCTGACAGATTGTGATGGGAGAGTTGAAGAAGAACTTAATACATGCTATGGCTAGTCTCAAACAATACCCTGTCAGGCTTGTGAGAATAGGCCTCCATGCGGGATGATGAAGGTTCTACAAGAGACCCAAGCCCCTATCCCAGAGACAGGGTAGGCAATTCATGAGGTTATCTTCTCTAGCACTGGGACCAAGTCAGAATCCAAAAGAGACTCACTGAAAGTGTTGTCAGATCTTCTTTTCTTCAAGAAGTTAGAAGAAAGCTTTTTCCTCCAAGGCTTGCAAACATGATAATGGGAATAGCAAGATGAAGGGGGGTGGTAGTTTCTCATTTGAGCACACCTCTAAACCAATCCTTGGCTGTGCTAATGTGGCCCATGCCCAATTTTTGTGCATGGTGATCTAGTCAAATGTTTGTTAGAGTTCAGTTCAGGTTAAAGAAATTTCAAAGGCCACTTGCCTTCCATGTATAGGCTGCATAAAATATACAAACCTTTAGCCTACTGAAAGTATGTTTCAGATGAAGATAGGTTAAATCTCCTTATAGCAAATTTATGATGCTTCAAAAATAATGCAGTACACAGCTTCCATCTTTTATAGGGTAGCATTTAATGGGAATAATATTTTAGGAAACACAAGGTCCCTTAGTCCTCCCACTCTTCTGGTCTTTTAAACCCACATGTTAACAAGATATGGTTCTCACACTTCTGGCCATGGGCAAGAGGATGTCTAGTTGTTCCCCATGCTTTATAAATTTAATACACCAGTGATCAACTAAGCACATCCCTTTCAATTTAGGTTTCATTCATATTTTTCACTTTCTAGTACTGTGCACTGATGTTACAGATGTGCTGCAGGGAAGGGTAAGGGATTGTAAAGCCTCAGGCTCTAGCAATTGACAATGAACCAGGGGATTTGAAATCTGAGTCTACATGTAAGAAATTGGAATATTATTTGAGGTGGGTTACGGCCCACCTCAAGAAATAATCACAGCCCTTGTCAGGGTGAACCCTTAAAGTCACTAAATTAACCTGAGCTCAAACCCCTGGTAGCTGTGGCACAGAGCAGAAAGGCTTAAACTGGGCCAATGTGTAAAGTATTTCTGCGGTACCAAAAAAGTAATAAAGTCAAAATGCAAAACAATAGAAAATACCAAACTGAATTAGAAAGATAGAGGTAAGTTTATTTATCAAAATGACACCAAAATTAAAACAATCCAAATAGAGGAACCAGAGATATGAATTTTTTAAAGTTTTAAGTAGGAATACCACCAAGAAAGCACAAAAAATGCCAATGAAAGTCACTGGTTGTAGTAGATTAGAACCGAGGTGCAATTTGAGGCTGGCTGTGATGGAGCATGGGTCGGATAGACCGATCAGGTTCATCTGGGTTTAAGAGTTTAGCTTCTAAATTAGTACTTTATGTCCAAATCCATCACAGGAGTACCCTTTTAAAGCCCCAGAGGACCTCAGGGGAGAAACTTAAAGAAATACAGGTTGTCAGGCAGAGACCAATAGCATGGCCCAGTCCAGGTATAGTTGCCACTGGTCAGCTGGGCAGTTAGAGGAATGACCTCTTGTAGCTTATTGTATCCCTGTAGCCTGAACAGGAGGTCAGCCTTGTGATCCTTGGAGTCCACGTCTTTGTCCTGGGTAGATGAGGGAGCAAGACTAGTACTTCAGGGCTCCTCTCAAGCCACAGACAACAGTTAATTTCCCTCTTCTGATCTTCTGCAGGTCTAGGAAGTGTTCTGTAGGGGATGCTTAGAGACATCACATTTATGCCTGTCATGACTAGACTCCTGGGCACACCATAACCAATGGTATAAAAGTTCCCGGGGCAAACCTGACCCCCTTTGGCATCCGTGCATTTTCAAGATGTCAAATGTCTTTAGCCACACTAAACGTGGACTCTGAGGGCAGGATTTTGTGTGTGGGGTGTGTACTATGCAAATCCTAGTGTCCCAGTTTAAGGCAGCCACTGTGCCTACATTAAACCCAGAGACAGAAGTCTGGTAGGACAAAAGTAGAATTCTTTAGTAACCAGACAGTGGATACACAAGAATTGTCTTAGCATCCAGTTCTCTTCCTTTCAAGTGCTTCCCAAGTGTTATATGGAAAAACCATAGACAGACGTCTGGTAGTACAATGCACACTCCTTCAGCAACCAGACAGTGGATACACATATATTGTCTTGGCATCCTGTTCCCTTTTCTTTCAAGTGGTACATGGGGTTCAATAGACCTGTCAAGCAGAATGTGAGACTGTGCTGTCAAAAGTCACCCCAACGTCCCAACAATACATATTCTGCGAGTTTCAGATGAGTCATCTCTGCCCATTTAGGTCAGCGTATTGTTTGTTCCCGGGAGGCATTTCACACCTTTTTCAGACATATTCAAATGCTAATCACTGGCTGGAAGAAGTTAAAGATCAATTCTACGCTCCATTCATCTCGTCTCTTATGCCCTTTTTATGTTTTTCTGCTGAGACCTAGTTATTTGGCTGATGCCCGGTGGAGCTACCTGATAGCTATAGAGGAGATGGGCTGTGGGCTTCCCCTCGGCCGTCACCTACCCAGCCGGTCCTTGGGCAGACTTTTCCTTCGTCTCTCCTTTCGTATCCTCCTCCTACCCCTTTACCCTACCCCTGACCCTTCTTCTCTCCTTTGACCTCGTTCTCAATGATCTTTAAATGTTTTTTTGCTTGCAACTATTTAACATGTAACTGCAGAAATTTGTGTAACTTTGTGGAACCTCATGTAAAGCGCTCTGATACCTCCGGGTCTAGCCAGCGCTATATAAAACTCTTCAAATTAAAAAAAAATGCAAATTATCATTCAGGCAGGTAAAGTGTAACTTTCTGAAAGGTACTTTCTTAATATTTATAAAAAATCTGACTTTACCATTGAATTGGATTTTTAATAACTATTAACAATAGTTGTTTCATTATTTTTTCTAGCTAGTTCCATTCATGAGATACAGTATTAGTTTATTTTAATCTGCACTTTGGTTTTGTCTGCGGGCCAGACAGACTTCATGCAGTCAAAATAGCTTTTGGGTGCTAGTCACTGTTAGGAAATGTTAACATAACATTTCTAAATGTCCTACTTTTAAATTCCATGCACCCTGCCTTGTGGTGATGAGGCCTAAATAGGGATGACTTTTTAATATTTAAAAGGGAGGTTTTGATCTGTCAAAAGGGTTTATTTTGACAGATTGAATTGCAGTTTTGACTCTGCTGTACAGGGTTGGCCTGAAGCCATTTTTGCACTGCACTATAGTGGATGGCTCAATAATTGCTGCAATCCACTGGTGGTATTTAACTTCCAGGCCCTAGGTACACTTTATAGTGTACTAGGGACCAGTGGCAGCTCGCATAGGACGTGCTGCGGGGTGGTGAGGCGGGGCGGGGGAGGGGCAGGGTGGGGGGTAGTAAACTCGGACATACGACGGAACGGAGCAACGTAATAATTACTTTCCTCCGTTCCGTCGTATGTTCGAGTTTAATACCCCCCCACCCTGCCCCTACCCAGCCCCGCCTCACCGCCCCGCAGCACACCCTATGCGAGCCGCCACTGCTAGGGACTTATAGGTAAGTAAATAAGCCAATTAGGAAAATGCCAGTCTAACCGTGTTTAAAGGGGAAGTACAGACACCTTACGACTCGTTAGTAAAGTGTGGGTAAAGCACACAGAGTTCTCAAGTCAGCAAAAATATAGAGTCCAGCAATGGTGAAAAATCTGGGGTGGCCACGCAGAAAAGGTGGATATCCTACACTACATAATAGGAAGATTGTTTTTCTAATTTGTTGACCCCAGCATACAGTCTGATTGACCGATATACTAAACACTGTAGAGCATCTCTGCCCCTAAAGAATTTTGAACAGACCATTTTCATTAGTGTTGTGTCTGCCTGCCTGTGTGAGTAGAAGTATATCAGGAATGTGGCACAGCATCAGGAAGGGTTATTAAATGACTCCATGTTATCAGGGACACTAGGTACAAGGAACGGGCTTTCTTTGTACAAACTGCCAGAATACATTAGGTTGTTAAATAGAACACGGTCACTAGAAAATGGCGTCCTTGGTGACACAGAATCAGCTGGTAAATTTACCACATTGGAAAAGTAATAATTTGTTTGAGAACGGAGAACTTTTGATCATAGAATGTGCATAAATATTAGCATATGATGGTGAGAACTTTACAAATTTTCACACAGAACTGGCTAACACTGAATGGCTGGTGAGGTTTGTACCTGTGTTTAACAAGCTGCACGATTTCCATTGATATAAAAATACTGTAAATATTTTAAAGGATATATTTATTTAAATGCACCCCCACTCTAAGCACGGCTGCCTGAGAACTGATGGGGTTTAAACAAATAGACAGAGCTTCCTGGCCCAAATGTGCAGATTTACTAACAAACTGCAAATGTGTTAGTATGCAGATATAAATATTTTTATACGGATTCCTCCATTACAAGTTACAGACATACATTAAGTTTTGGAATCTCAATCAACTATCCCCTGGAATATATCGGCTCCCCAAGTAACAATATCAAACATTAAACATTCTCTACCTCATCCTCGGTACACACTACACTAACAATGGAAAGTGTAAAGCACTAGAAATTTCCATTATAAATGGCATACTACGCAATTATTTGATTCTGGGTAATTTTGAGCCAACACGTGACAATATTCATCCGTGGGACAAAAGTGACTTTCCTTGCTGTGACAAAATACAGATATTTGCCCTGGGCTTCCAATTTTATGGCATAATATTATTCCATCGCACTACCCACAAGAAGCAAAAGCATGGCATTTTCTTAGACCTTGCAGTCAACAGTAGTTTTTCGTTTTGAGCCATAATCCAATTTTACGCAGATTATTTCTACATTTTCGGCATTTAAAGGTGTACATTCCAATAGTTTAATGGGCAGATAGTTTACTTACTTGCAGCTCAGCATTGGTTTCGGCTACCTTAAAAATATAGACGATTTGGGGGTTTTTCCGAGACTTTGGAGAATGACGTGCTCTCTGCTTCCTCTCCTAGCCTCTGTTCCTCTGGGCGGTATCAGCTCAACTCTCAGGTTGAAGTAGTTTAGGTACATAAGAAGCCCTAAGACTCACAGGGCCTGATTCACAAAGGTAAACTTGAAACTTTTGAGTAAGTTTACTATTATTTTGCTATTCACAAACTCAGATTTAACAGTAAGTTTACCACTGTGGAGAACTCCACACATACAAAGATAGGACAAGCCTATCTTTGTATGTGCGCAGTTCTCCACCAGGACCCAGGAGCAGCTGCAGTGGTAAACCTAATATTAAATCAGAGTTTGTTACACAAAAGTATAAGTTAACCCTTGTGAATCAGGCCCATAATGCGAATCAGGCCCACAATGATTGGTAAAAAACCCTGTGAATCTTTTCAAAGTGCAAAGCTAGCAATGTTATAAAAAATAAAAAAGTGGGGTATTTTGACTTGCCCACTGCTGTAACAGAGAACCGTCCCCGCTACTGCTAGAGGCCATTAAGAGCAGCGGGTAGACTGACTCCCCATGGAAGCAAAACCCTGTGCCTTGGTCTCAGACACCAGCAGCAAAGAGCAAGCCCCACCGATCACCCAGCCACCATTAGAGCAAGGAAAAACAGGAGTAGTGTGGACCTGAGTTGCATCTCAACCTCCTGAACTAATGAAATGAAAATAGGATTTAAAGAGCGCAACTAATAGCCTGGGGTGTCTAGGCGCTAATCCTCAAGCTGCCGCACATAAAGATAACTAGGAAAAGATGGATGATTTACTGGTTAAATAGTCACGTTTTTAAACTCTTCCTGACATCAAGCAGGTTTGATTTATTCTTGAGTGCTAGACCTGGTCTCCTTGCCACCTCCACACCTTGCACCTTCAAAGGCCTACATATTGTTAGCGCAGCTGATGCAGTGGCACCAGGATTGCGAAGGGACCACTGCAATCTCAATTATGGTGGTCTTTTACTTTTCAACCAAGAGGCAAAGGGCCTATTTTCCTTGCTTGGATTAGCGGCCTAGACACTTGCCATGACCCACTGGGCCATCACACTGCCCTCCCTAGAACCTCTTCCCTGTTGATTGTGGGAGGGCTGAAAACTCCTACAATCTCATGCCCAGGTTGTTCCATCCATATGGCATCCAGGAGCAGGGAATTATGAGTGAAATATGGGCTAGGAGGTATACTAGGCCTCGTTACCAATCGGTTGAATTTGGTCGATTTCACATGACTTTGTGAAATTATGTTAGATGAAATTTCCTGAGTATATTGATGTAATGCAAATTTCACCCAACCTTGCATGTGTCAGGGAGTATTCAAGAGTTTCTCACTCCAAAATAGCATTAGGAATAGAATGCCTATCTCAGCATATCTGAAGCAAATGAAGAAATTGGTTTTCAGGTGTGGCCAAGATCCAGCTTTAGCAGTCACACCAGCCTCCTATAATAGAAAAATACACATATAAATACAAAATACATGTATATGTAAACGTATATGTAAATGTATAGAGGGTATTTTGGCCGGCCATATTCATCCATTGGTCTATTCAATTATGATTGACATTTTCCTTCCACTCACCACTGCAAAGATGAGGGGTTAATAGGTCATCCCATTTCAGCCACTGGCTCTCTGGAGCTATGAATGATGGCATTTTGACTGATCTCATATGCACATCGACCTAAAAAGAAGTGCACTTTATTGTCCGGGCTGGTGGGACAATAATTTACTTTGCTAATATTTTCCATTCTTTATCCGTTTTTAATCATTCATGTGTGTTTAAACTATGTCTCCATTAGTTCAAGGACAATAGTACTTGTTCTTTGCAACTTCAAGAATCATATTTCTCTGTGCTGTGCATGAAAACTAGAAGGAGTTTCTACACATGTTTAAATAGACCTGCCCTGTTCTTTTAAAATTATATGTGATGTAATTTTTATATAAATGTATTTTTATATCGCAAACATGTGGCCATAACATTTAGGGAGCAGAAATGTCTCTTCTTTTTTCTTTTTGCTTTTCTGTTATACATGCTTGCATTTCATTTAAAAAGATCTAACCATAGCAATAGCTTGCCAAGTACAAGACCTAGTGCGCTTGTCAAGGCCTGTTTGTTCCTTTATTTCATATGCATAAATGCATTCACAAGCAAAACAAGCATTTGTAAAGACAATAGGTCTGGTGTTGGCTGCCAGCCTTTTGGCAATCACTGTTTTGTTTTGTCATTGTTTTTGCAAAATGTATTGCTGGGCCCTCATCAAATAAAAAAAATTTAGCTAAAGGAAATTTTGTGTTTTGGTCTCAAAAATACATGATACCATTCAACTCTCTGGCACTGAAGGGAACTTCTTTGTGTGCAGATGTGCTCCTTGTGAAAGGGCAGCATGCTGTAACTCATACTGAAGTCGGTCAATGGCTGAAGTGTGTGACACATTGCCCCTTGATTCATGCTGGAGTGGGCAGAAAAAAAGTGAATAGAACAATCACAGACTAATGGATGAAGTCTGGCTGAAAATACCTATAAGTAACTATGCTATACATACTTTTAAGAAAATCAAAAAGTATTGGCTAGTACAGATCTGAAAAAAAGCCAATCAGTCTGGTATTGGCTGCCTGCCTCGAGGGAGGGAGGGAGGAAGGAAGGAAGGAAGGAAGGAAGAACCAAGGAAAGAAGGCAAATATGAAGGAAAAGAGAGAAGATGGAAAGAAAAATGGAAAGAAGGTTTCAAAGTATAAAATATTAGATACTAAATCCCAAATTACACACCACCTATGTTTAAATAAAAGTGTTACAAGTGTGCTGCAAATTAAACAAAAAAATCTTTGGTTGTCTTCTGGGCAAGGTTTATTAAAGAACCTTTGATGGAACAGAGTCCAGGAACACAATATGATATGCTGTGAAATAGCAGCAGTCAGATAAAGACACCAAGGCTGGCCCATTGCCCCATGATGTACGATGTAGTGGGCAGAAGCAAAATGTGAATGGCACAACAGCAGACCAATGGATGAAGAGAGGTGGCTGAAAGCCCCTTTAAGTTAGTATACTCTAGATATTATTTAAGTAAAATCATAATGTCTGTATAACGCCAGACCTAAAAAGAGCGAAATGTAGAATCAAAGTAAAGTGAACTAGTGGCTTACTGAGACCGACCCATTGCTGTAACCTGCAGTACGAAGAAGAAAAATGTGAACACAACAACAGGCCAATGGATGAACAGAGGTGGTTGAATGCCCTTTTAAGTAAGTATATTCAAAATATTATTTTTGTAAAATCAAAAGGTCTTGTTTAATGCCAGACCTAAAAAGAGGTATTTCTGCTCACGACTTTTGCATCATCTGTTATTGGTTACAGTTTGACGCCACTGCTGCTTTGCAGGACCTTGTTTGGGGACCACATCTCGCCCAGTCACCATTGCCATCACGCCCTGGTGGGACCGTAGTCCCAGGTTATACCATCACGAGCTGTGCTCTCGCCACCCGCACTACCCAGAATCCACAACACCCAGGAGAGGACTACTAGTCCCAGTGTGCAACGCTTGAAAGCACAGGTGCCGCCAATCGAGGGGGAGGCACAGATCAATCCCAGCGCATAAAGCGCCGCCTCTCCCCCGCGGCGCGGGACGCCACTGCTGCTTTGAATGAATATGAATGAATGAATATGATCTTGTATAGCGCTAACTTACCCCAAGGGCGTCAAGGCGCTGATAACGGGGCGAGACAACGGATGGTAGACCGGGTAGAAATGCTCAGGGATAGCTCTGTTTAAAAAGCCAGGTCTTCAATGCTTTTCGGAATAGAGTGTGACACCTGACTAGAGAGCTCCTGCGGCAGTGAATTCCACAATTTGGCGGCAGCAGTGGAGAACGCTCTACCTCCCCATCTGGCTTTCTTGAATCTCGTAATTCTAAGCAATTTTTTTCCCGAGGATCGAAGCTGTCTGGTGGGGACATAGCGATGAAAGAGAACCTTGATATCCTCGGGGCCAGCATCGTAGTAGGCGTTATGGGTTAGGCATAATGTTTTGAACAGAATCCTTTGGTCCAAGGGAAGCCAGTGAAGGGATCTAATTGTTGTGGAGACTGAATGGTATTTAGGCAGGTCGGTCACCAGCCTTGCAGCCGCGTTCTGCACCAACTGCAGACGATTGATCAGTCCTTTGTTAATGCCCAAGTAAAGGGCGTTACAATAGTCCAATCTGGACGTTAGCAAGGCGATGACCGCCTGCTTGCGAGATTCAAAGGAGAGGTAGGGAGTGATTGTTCTTAGGGTTTTGATAATCCCAAAACAAGTGGAGACTGTTCTACTAACCTGTCGATTAAGTGACAGAGAGTTATCCACTATGACCCCTAGGTTTTTACCATAGGAGACTGGGCAGGGACAAACACCAAGTGAAGCTGGCCACCATTCTTTGGACCAGATATCTGAGTGGTTGCCAAAGATAATGACCTCCGTCTTTTTCCCCATTTAATTTCAGGAAGTTTTCCGTCATCCAAGTGGAGACTGCCTGCATACAATTTCTGAAATTAAGAGCGGAGTCCCTGACATCATGGGTGATAGACACCATTATTTGGGTGTCGTCCGCATAGGACAACACCTCCAAGCCAAAAGATCTCACCAATGGAAAGCACAGGTGACGCCAATCGAGGGGAGGCACAGATCAATCCCAGCGCATAAAGCGCCGCCTCTCCCCCGCGGCGCGGGACGCCACTGCTTCTTTGCTGTGCAGGACCTTGTTTGGGGGCCACATCTCGCCCAGTCACCATTGCCATCACGCCCTGGTGGGACCGTAGTCCCAGGGGATACCATCACGAGCTGTGCTCTCGCCACCCGCACTACCCAGAATTCACAACACCCAGGAGAGGACTACTAGTCCCAGGGTGCAACGCTTGAAAGCACAGGTGCCGCCAATCGAGGGGGAGGCACAGATCAATCCCAGCGCATAAAGCGCCGCCTCTCCCCCGCGGCGCGGGATGCCACTGCTGCTTTGCTGTGCAGGACCTTGTTTGGGGGCCACATCTCGCCCAGTCACCATTGCCATCACGCCCTGGTGGGACCGTAGTCCCAGGGGAAACCATCACGAGCTGTGCTCTCGCCACCTGCACTACCCAGAATCCACAACACCCAGGAGAGGACTACTAGTCCCAGGGTGCAACGCTTGAAAGCACAGGTGCCGCCAATCGAGGGGGAGGCACAGATCAATCCCAGTGCATAAAGCGCTGCCTCTAACCCCACGGCGCGGGACGCCACTGCTGCTTTGCTGTGCAGGACTTTGTTTGGGGGCCACATCTCGCCCAGTCACCATTGCCATCACGCCCTGGTGGGACCGTAGCCCCAGGGGATACCATCACGAGCTGTGCTCTCGCCACCTGCACTACCCAGAATCCACAACACCCAGGAGAGGACTACTAGTCCCAGGGTGCAACGCTTGAAAGCACAGGTGACGCCAATCGAGGGGGAGGCACAGATCAATCCCAGCGCATAAAGCGCCGCCTATCCCCCGCGGCGCGGGACGCCACTGCTGCTTTGCTGTGCAGGACCTTGTTTGGGGGCCACATCTCGCTCAGTCACCATTGCCATCACGCCCTGGTGGGACCGTAGTCCCAGGGGATACAATCACGAGCTGTGCACTCGCCACCCGCACTACCCAGAATCCACAACACCCAGAAGAGGACTACTAGTCCCAGGGTGCAACGCTTGAAATCACAGGTGCCGCCAATTGAGGGGGAGGCACAGATCAATCCCAGCGCATAAAGCGCCGCCTCTCCCCCGAGGCACGGGACGCCACTGCTGTTTTGCTGTGCAGGACCTTGTTTGGGGGCCAAATCTGGCCCAGTCACCATTGCCATCACGCCCTGGTGGGGCAGTAGTCCCAGGGGATACCATCACGAGCTGTGCTCTCGCCACCCGCACTACCCAGAATCCACAACACCCAGGAGAGCACTACTAGTCTCAGGGTGCAACGCTTGAAAGCACAGGTGCCGCCAATCGAGGGGGAGGCACAGATCAATCCCAGCGCATAAAGCATCGCCTCTCCCCCGCGGCACGGGACACCACTGCTGCTTTGCTGTGCAGGACCTTGTTTGGGGGCCACATCTCGCCCAATCACCATTGCCATCACGCCCTGGTGGGACCGTAGTACCAGGGGATACCATCACGAGCTGTGCTCTCGCCACCCGCACTACCCAGAATCCACAACACCCAGGAGAGGACTACTAGTCCCAGGGTGCAACACTTGAAAGCACAGGTGCCGCCAATCGAGGGGGAGGCACAGATCAATCCCAGCGCATAAAGCACCGCCTCTACTCCCGCTGCGTGGGACGCCACGGCTGCTTTGCTGTGCAGGACCTTCTTTGGGGGCCACATCTCGCCCAGTTACCATTGCCATCACGCCCTGGTGGGACCGTAGTCCCAGGGGATACCATCACGAGCTGTGCTCTCGCCACCCGCACTACCCAGAATCCACAACACCCAGGAGAGGACTACTAGTCCCAGGGTGCAACGCTTGAAAGCACAGGTGCCGCCAATCGTGGGGGAGGCACAGATCAATCCCAGCGCATAAAGCACCGCCTCTACCCCCGCGGCGTGGGACGCCACTGCTGCTTTGCTGTGCAGGACCTTGTTTGGGGGCCACATCTCGCCCAGTCACCATTGCCCACACGCACTGGTGGGACCGTAGTCACAGGGGATCCCATCACGAGCTGTGCTCTCGCCACCCGCACTATCCAGAATCCACAACACCCAGGAGAGGACTACTAGTTCCAGGGTGCAACGCTTGAAAGCACAGGTGCCGCCAATCGAGGGGGAGGCACAGATCAATCCCAGTGCATAAAGCGCTGCCTCTCCCCCCGCGGCGCGGGACGCCACCGCTGCTTTGCTGTGCAGGACCTTGTTTGGGGCCACATCTCGCCCAGTCAGCATTGCCATCATGCCCTGGTGGGACCGTAGTCCCAGGGGAAACCATCACGAGCTTTGCTCTCGCCACCCGCACTACCCAGAATCCACAACACCCAGGAGAGGACTACTAGTCCCAGGGTGCAACGCTTGAAAGCACAGGTGACGCCAATCGAGGGGGAGGCACAGATGAATCCCAGCACATAAAGCGCTGCCTCTCCCCCCGCGGCGTGGGACGCCACTGCTGCTTTGCTGTGCAGGACCTTGTTTGGGGGCCACATCTCGCTCAGTCACCGTTGCCGTCACGCCCTGGTGGGACCGTAGTCCCAGGGGATACCATCACGAGCTGTGCTCTCGCCACCCGCACTACCCAGAATCCACAACACCCAGGAGAGGACTACTAGTCCCAGGGTGCAACGCTTGAAAGCACAGGTGACGCCAATCGAGGGGGAGGCACAGATCAATCCCAGCGCATAAAGCGCCGCCTCTCCCCCCACGGCGTGGGACACCACTGCTGCTTTGCTGTGCAGGACCTTGTTTGGGGGCCACATCTCGCTCAGTCACCATTGCCATCACACCCTGGTGGGACCGTAGTCCCAGGGGATACCATCACGAGCTGTGCTCTCGCCACCCGCACTACCCACAATCCACTACACCCAGGAGAGGACTACTAGTCCCAGGGTGCAATGCTTGAAAGCACAGGTGCACCCAATTGAGGGGGAGGCACAGATCAATCCCAGCGCATAAAGCGCTGTCTCTCCTCCGAGGCACGGGACGCCACTGCTGTTTTGCTGTGCAGGACCTTGTTTGGGGGCCACATCTGGCCCAGTCACCATTGCCATCACGCCCTGGTGGGACAGTGGTCCCAGGGGATACCATCACGAGCTGTGCTCTCGCCACCCGCACTACCCAGAATCCACAACACCCTGGAAAGGACTACTAGTCCCAGGGTGCAACGCTTAAAAGCACAGGAGCCGCCAATCGAGGGGGAGGCACAGATCAATTCCAGCGCATAAAGCGCAGCCTCTCCCCCGCGGCGCAGGACACCACTGCTGCTTTGCTGTGCAGGACCTTGTTTGGGGGCCACATCTCGCCCAGTCACCATTGCCATCACGCCATGGTGGGACCGTAGTCCCAGGGGATACCATCACGAGCTGTGCTCTCGCCACCCGCACTACCCTGAATCCACAACACCCAGGAGAGGACTAGTAGTCCCAGGGTGCAACGCTTGAAAGCACAGGTGCCACCAATCGAGGGGGAGGCACAGATCAATCCCAGCGCATAAAGCACCGCCTCTCCTCCCGCGGCGTGGGACGCCACTGCTGCTTTGCTGTGCAGGACCTTGTTTGGGGGCCACATCTCGCCCAGTCACCATTGCCATCATGCCCTGGTGGGACCATAGTCCCAGGGGATACCATCACGAACTGTGCTCTCGCCACCCTCACTACCCAGAATCCACAACACCCAGGAGAGGACTACTAGTCCCAGGGTGCAACTCTTGAAAGCACAGGTGCCGCCAATCGAGGGGGAGGCACAGATCAATCCCAGAGCATAAAGCACCGTCTCTCCCCCTGCGGCGGGGGACGCCACTGCTGCTTTGCTGTGCAGGACCTTGTTTGGGGGCCACATCTCGCCCAGTCACCATTGCCATCACGCCCTGGTGGGACCGTAGTCCCAGGGGATACCATCACGAGCTGTGCTCTCGCCACCCGCACTACCCAGAATCCACAACACCCAGGAGAGGACTACTAGTCCCAGGGTGCAATGCTTGAAAGCACAGGTGCCGCCAATCGAGGGGGAGGCACAGATCAATCCCAGTGCATAAAGCACCGCCTCTCATCCCGCGGCGCGGGACGCCACCGCTGCTTTGCTGTGGAGGACCTTGTTTGGGGGCCACATCTCGCCCAGTCACCATTGCCATCACGCCCTGGTGGGACCGTAGTCCCAGGGGATACCATCACAAGCTGTGCTCTCGCCACCCGCACTACCCAGAATCCACAACACCCAGGAGAGGACTACTAGTCCCAGGGTGCAACGCTTGAAAGCACAGGTGCCGCCAATCGAGGGGGAGGCACAGATCAATCCCAGTGCATAAAGCGCCGCCTCTCCCCCCGCGGCGAGGGACGCCACTGCTGCTTTGCTGTGCAGGACTTTGTTTGGGAGCCACATCTCGCCAAGTCACCATTTCCATCACGCCCTGGTGGGACCGTAGTCCCAGGGGATACCATCACGAGCTGTGCTCTCGCCACCCGCACTACCCAGAATCCACAACACCCAGGAGAGGACTACTAGTCCCAGGGTGCAACGCTTGAAAGCACAGGTGCCGCCAATCAAGGGGAGGCACAGATCAATCCCAGCACATAAAGCACCGTCTCTCCCCCTGTGGCGCGGGACGCCACTGCTGCTTTGCTGTGCAAGACCTTGTTTGGGGGCCGCATCTCGACCAGTCACCATTGCCATCACGCCCTGGTGGGACCGTAGTCCCAGGGGATACCATCACGAGCTGTGCTCTCGCCACCCGCACTACCCAGAATCCACAACACCCAGGAGAGGACTACTAGTCCCAGGGTGCAACACTTGAAAGCACAGGTGCCACCAATCGAGGGGGAGGCACAGATCAATCCCAGAGCATAAAGAACCGTCTCTCCCCCCGCGTCGCGGGATGTGCGTGGGCAAAGCCCGGGCAAAGCCCGAGCGAAGGGCGGGCCCGTCATTGCCAGGAAGAGGCAGGGCAGGGCCATCCCCTTTTCATTTGGTTCCCGGTCCTAGGACTACACTACGATTTTCCTTGGAGACGCATTGGACATTGTGGTCTCATTCAGGTACTGTACAAATCTGCTGTCTCGACATCTGCATTGACACCAAGCACTGAACTAATTGTGAAAAACCATCGAGTCCATGGTTTTGAGGGCAGCTAGAGTGATATTTGATTAGTGCTAGTGTTGAGCGCCTGTGGAGCATTATATATATCTGGGCAAGGTCGGCTTGGTTCCAGTCGATAATATCTTCAATCTAAGAAGCATGGGGTAAAGGAAAACCATGGAGGGCAGTGGAGGCGGGGGTGGTGTGGGAGGAACTGGGCGGGACAACAAGGGGAAGAAGGCCAGGAAAACGCATAAACATGCAGGCAGTAATTGTGTTTTGGACCGGATAGATACGCAGCCTGAAACTGTTAAATCCCCCCAGCACCCCACCCATTCTACCAACCCTAGCCCGAGCCGCCAGCCAGCTATTCCTGCTATGTTTCACAAATCTACTAGAAAAGGGGGCCCTGCGCCAAACGGGGAGGGTAAAATTGGTACCGTGAGGTATAGCCAGCCTACCAATAAGTCCATAAGTAGTAGTTCCCAACAGGCGGGATCCGTTATTTCTTGCTCTAATAGGTTTTCACCATTAACGGATCCGCCTGAGGGTGATAGGGAAGACTAGTCGCAGCATCCCCCCCCTACTTTGCCTACCCGGCCCCCACAGATTTCCAGTATAGAGTTATGCCCAAGTCATGATACCGACCCCCAGGAAACACATTGTCTCATTAATACTCTCAGATTAGAAGTAGAGACCATGAGAACTATGATTGAAGGCCTCACTTCTATGGTTAAGCTCCTACTACACAAGGATTCATCCTGTCCTGTGTATACTAAGCATACGACAAGACACTCATTCCAACCCTGTTAGGCAAATCACTCAATATGTGAGGTAGCTACTAGTGTCAAGGGCCCTCATCACAAGGTTTCCACGCCGCCCGCTCCTGCCGTTAAGTCGCAAATGTTGGCGCCAGTTCCTCCGAGGACCAAGGGCCTAAATTACTCTAACATAAGTCAACATAACACCGACCGCAGCAGACCATCACCAGTGCAGGCACATTTAGCCTGTACTAGACCCACCTCCTCACTTTTGGAACATTATTCCTCACATAGCTTAAAACAACGCCCGGCTGATTTCCCTAGTTCAAAATCGTACAACGTACACAAAATCTATATGGTCAATGTATCCAAGTAAGATACCAGAAACGGCATTGAAAATGCAGACTCCCTGACTAACAAAGTCATCCATTGGATTCGCCATGTTAGGGGCTGCCGTTCAGTCATTCGGGAAGATATAATCAGGGCACATAGACTCACCTCCCGTGTGCGACCATTAGACTGCATTGAGCTTACGATGAAGGGGGCTGATCTTGTCGAAAATCTCCTCGCTCTGGAATTCCGCACTTGCTCCCCAGATAGTTCTTCCATCCAGTTCAGGTGGTTTCCACCTAGTAGCACGTGCGGGCGACCCTCTGAGCAATGATCTCCTCGACTAGTGGGTTCTTCCTCTCTGGAGGCTAATGATTGACTGCAGTATAAGCTCCACATGGATACTCTTTCTAATATTCCCTTTAGTACCCAGCTCCCGAGCACACCTCCTGATCTGGTATTGAGGAACACATCTATAACATCTCTCTCTCTAATAGGGACGCAGGTTCCCAGTGGCACTGTTTCTAACATTCCCAATGGGCAAAGGTCATGTTCCCATATTTCATCTAGGATATCTGTGCTATCTTGGAATATAGCTGGGTTGAAGTCAAAGGTCACCTCTCCCGATTGGCATGCCTTTATTGATCAGTATGACATCTGTCTTTTTCAAGAAACTTGGTTGCTGGATCCCCTCTACTGTACAGGTTATTTAAATTATTGCATCTCTGCCATCAGGCAGGGGAAAAGGTCGACCTTCAGGGGGCCTGATAATCTGGGTTCACCAAGAAATTGGCTTTGTTATTCAAGTACTCCAGACGCAGAGTAAGGACATTCTCGCAATCAGGTTGAAGTGGGGACGGCAAAGTGTCATTGACATTTATAATGTCTACGCGAGAGGATCTAAGGGGAAGAAGTCGGAAGTTCTAGCGGCTCTCGACGTCCTATTAGATTTGCACTCCCGGGGTTCTAACTTCCTAATTGCGGGTGATTTTAATGTTTCTTTTGAGCCTCTTACCAACGAGAAATGTGACCTTACTGCTGAGGAAGATGCTCACTGGGGTATCCCTAAACTAGAATTAGCACCAATAAAAAAATGGTCGGATGTGGCCATCCAAATTAATGCCATTTGCCTGGAAAATGGCCTACGGGCGGCAAACGGTAGATCCCCTTCTGATAGGCATGGGGCTAATACATTTAATAATGGCTTCAGTGCTAGCCGCATAGACTATCTACTGACCAATTTGCAATTATGGCATGCTCTTAGGGACATGGTCGTGGAAGAGCGGCCAGAGAGTGATCACAACCCCCTATGTGCGACTTTGGATTTGTTGCCACAGAGGGAACCTACACAGTCAGGGAGTAATTTGTATACTCTTGATGTGGTACCTACAAACGATATGAGGCGTCTAAAATGGGTTAATTTACTTGAGAAACCTGAAGTACTCGTAATGATATCTACGGATACTGTTGGTGCAATAGCTGAGTTAGAGGCTTGTGTGGCCAATTCTGCGTCTTTTGAGTCGGTAGTTGGCATACATGATAAATTCTTTGCCCAGTTACGCACTTATTTTATTAGGCAATGCAAGGCTAAAGGTTTTCAACCATATATATCCTCCCATTGGTTTAGCGAAGAATGTAAAGTGGCGCGTAGATCCCTAGGGGATGCTAATAAAGAGGGGGACCCTGGTAAAGTACGGTTATTAAGGAAATCTTATAGGAAAGCTCTGGAAAAGGCTAAAAAAGCCTGGGATGAAAATAGGTGGCAGGATCTCAGACTGGCATGTGCCAGTAAAAATTCTAAGCAGTTCTGGAATATAGTTAAGTGGGATAGGGGTGGCCAGCCATCACAGCCACAGAATCACGTAACGCAGGACCAATGGGTTACTCATTTTAAGCCCCAATAATTTTTCTTTTCCATGTGGGCTGGGCGTTATTTATTTATTCTTTTTAAGCCACCTGTACTTTGGGTAGCGCTGGGACGCCCCGTTGCTGGGGCAGCTACGCGCTGTATAAATCTAAACTAAACTAAACTATATCCCGTAGTGTAGACGAGAGGATGGTGGAAGAGCCCCCGCATGTGTATTATCTAGGCACGGTCTTTGATGAGGCTGATGTTAGCATCGCCCTGAGAGCAGTATTGGGAGGAAAAGCACTGGGCCCAGATTGCATTCCGGCAGACATTTTTCTCCATGATAAAAATAAATGGTGCCGGTACATCTTGTTGCTGGCCAACGCAATTGCCCAGGGTGCACCAGTCCCAGATTCTTGGAAAGGGGCTGAGATTATCCCCGTTTTTAAAAAAGGGGATAAATCTCACCCTGGGAACTAGAGGCCTATTAGCTTAATAGATTCCTTGCAAAAGATAATGGGGCGGTTAGTCCTAAACAAGGTACAGGATTGGATTGATGAACAGGGCATTTTATCCCCTCTGCAGGCAGGCTTTCAGGCACGTACCAGTACTATAGATCAGGTATTTCGATTCACCCTGCTTTATTGGAATACGGTGGTCTTGGACAAGGGCAGCTTGTATGCTGCCTTCGTGGACCTTAAGTCAGCCTTTGACCTCGTCTCCCGTAGCAAATTATGGGTAGTACTGTTAGAGTTAGGGATGTCCCCCAAATTATTAACCCTCATTGTTAGACTCCATGAGGGAAACTATGCCAAAATGTGTTGGGGCGCGCAGGGTAATGTTACTAATCCCTTTTCAATAGAGAGAGGTGTGCGCCAAGGTTGCGTAATGGCACCCACACTATTCTCTCTGTTTATCAACGGGGTTGCTATATTTATGGAGTCCACCCCCACAGACGCCCCAGCCCTCGCAGGTGTTAAAATCCCCGTTTTAATGTTCGCGGATGACACGTTAATTATCTCAAAAACGCCGAGCGGCCTCCAGCGAGCTTTATTTCTCTTTGAGGAGTTCTGTCGCTCACGTGGCCTGGAAATTAACGTGCAAAAGCAAAATTTATGTTTTTTAACCCTCATAAAGCATTCAGAGGAGGCATAGTGTTGAACAACCGGCCCCTAGAGCAAGTCACTGACTTTACATATTTGGGGGTCATCTTGCAGAAGAACCTGCGGTGGAGTCGGCAGCTTGATATGGCTTCGTTGAAGCACCGGCAACTGGCAGGTGTTTTACAAACTGAGTTTAACTCTTCTTTCACAAGACCAGTAAGTCCGGTTCTTCAAATATATAACATGAAAGTGGTCAGTTCCTCTTTATACGGGGCCGAGCTTTGGAGTTACGAGAACCTTTCCAAGTTATCTGCTGCAGAAAACAGGTTACTACACAAGATCACCAACCTCCCGCAAAGCACCCCAGTGTGCCCACTGCTCTATGATCTAGGCAGGAAGGCACTGGCTGACATAGCAAGGCTGCGCCCTCTTCTTTATTGGTGGAGAATCTGGTCCACACCAGAACTGGCTACCTATGCCGCAGGCCTCAAGGATTTAATCAGAGCAGACCGTTTTAATAAAATAAAATGGCTGCAGGAGGTTAGAGCCTCCTTAATAAGTATTGGCATGGAATCATTATGGGAGAATCCAGCGGGCACCCCGTTCCCTCCTAAGGCGTTTCTAAAAGCAAAATACTGGGAATGGGTGACCCAAAACACATATAGGAATAGTGACACTTCTACACTTACTGGAAGATTCCTAGAAGTTAAATCAGTCCCATGGCTGGAACAGTACTGGGATTCAATTACCAAGCCACACGATCGGAAGCTATACTTCCAATTTAGGGTTAGCTCTTTACCAGTAAGATCGTTTACTGCAAGAAGGGACAATTTAGGTGTCGTCTCTTGTCCCATCTGTTGTGCCCACTTAGAGTCACTGGCCCATTTGTTGTTTGTTTGCCCAGCCTATGCTGCCCCCCGCCGAGCATGGCTGACACCAATTTGCAGAATACTGGGTACCAGAAGTAATGGTGTTGCGCTAAGACTATTGCGCTCGGAAACGTCAGCACCCATTGTCATTGCTCTGGCAAAGTTTTTGGGGTGGTCTTGGGCCATTAGATCACAGGCTCGGGCTCTTTCAGTGGTCTGAGGTGGTGTATGTCACTATCGTATATGTATATGATAGGTGGAGCTGGCCTCCTACACACTAGATATTGTTGCATTGTTCTTGTTGTTCTGGGTATGTCTGTGACGCAATAGATGTGCCCCTGTATTAGGTAATATGACCAATTGCTAGTGCTTGAGAGGCTTTATAGGTATATATTTTTAGTCATTTTATTATTCTTCTATGAATTTTATTACTTCAGAGGACAGATTTTAAACATTTTTTTTAACTGTTTTAATACTAAGGGGTTTTTACCTGTGTATATACATGTGTTTTTAATGTACTTTTTTTGTGTTAAGCTTTGATGATACTTCTGTCGAATAAAGCTTATTGGTTACAGTTTGAATGTTTGTAGTTGGTTAGTGTACACTTTTGTGGCCTGCGGGGAATGTAGTCGTTTTTTAAACCCACAGGTAGCTAGTGAATTTACAAACTAGAGTAGGACCAAAACATTCACTTTCATATCTTTAATAAAATCAGGGCTTTCCTTTCACTGTTGAGTTGGGAAAATCTGCATTGTCTACAGCCTTGCTCCTTTTAACCAGTCCCATTTAACACCTTCCCTCTGTCAGTTCTATTCATGTAGTCTCAGTCTGTCAATATATTTCACATGGATACAAATGCGCAAAAATGCATATGAAGTTGCTATGCTGTGATTTTATTGGTGGAAAATGGCAATGATTTTAAATAATCTCACAATAAAGTATTCATTCATTCATGCATGCATGCCTATTAAGTTGTGCCAGCGACAACAGGTTTTGCTTGCGAATAATGCATGTGTACAGAGGCACTCAACATTTGGGAACACGAGTAGACAGAGTACGAAAGTTACAGGCGTCAATGCATACACATGGAAAAATACAGAGGACAACACACATATAATATAGGCACCCATGCACACAGACAACACACATACAGGAGCCCATGCAAACTGGCAACATGTATGCATCGAACATGGGCACATATACAGCACCCACAACTGACGTGCATTGCTGACACAAGGGGGCATATTTACAAGCCCCTAATGTAACCGGAGCGTCACTTTTTCTGATGCTCCGGTGACATTGTGCCATTCCCCATATTTACAAGGTGGTGCTAAGCCACTTAACATGGTTTAACGCCATGTTATAAATATGCCCCTTTCCGCCGCAGTCTGCTGCAGCAAAGGGGCAGGCAATTGGTGTTGCAGTGGGTCATTGCTTTTTTACGCTGCCCCAGATTTACAAGGTTGGGGCAGCGCCGAAAACTAAGGCCAGGTAATACCTGTTCTTAGAATGGCTATACGAGGAGAAATTACAAATTTCTCCTTGTTTTTCGCTCTTTCTATGTATGCTGCATTTTGCAGCACACATATAAAGAGCAAATCACCATTATTTATTATTTATGTGCAGGAAGGTGTCCCTTCCTGCACATAAACAATTGTCCCTTGTTGGACTTGGCCCTTTTTCCCTGAATTTTTCGCTTTTCCCCCTAGCTTTTTTACTGACATGGTGTGTCTGAAATGCAAATGTTAAATACTGCGCAATGGTGTACGCAGGTTTATTTTGACCATTGTGTAAATGTTACTTTCAAAATGGACGCCATTCCTGGCTGCACATGTGCCGCCTGTCTGAGGTGAGTTGGCGGTCTAGCTGTCTGCTTCCCACCCCCAGCTTTTGGAGGGAAGCCTGGCACCCAGGGTGCTCTACACCTCCCCTTAAACCAGTTGGGACCGGTTTCCCAGGGAACCTTCCAGAAGCTTCCAGCCCTTTCTGGTAGGTGGGGTGAGGGGGCTGTGCCTCCATGTGCTCAGACTGAGCGTGGACCTGAATGAGAGGGGACACTCTGCCAGGAGGTACCGCCACATTGGGCCTGTGTGCTGGCCCCTGTGCCCATCTGCACCCCTCCGCTGTCCACAGGGCCAGTGAGAGCCCTTTACTGGAGTGAAGACTGCTGTGTCAGGAGGAGTGCCACTTTATGGGAGATGACTGCTTCTAGGAGCTGCTGTCCTGTTCTGATGAGTACCCACTGCCTGCTGATCTTGCCCAGTATTGCCTGCCTGCTCTCCTAATTCCTAAGCCCAGCACCTGATGAGCGCTATATCTTACTGCCCAGGAGGTAAGGAGCTGACACCTGCAGCGCTGTGCTGCGAGAGCGTTATATTTCTAGAGTTGAAGTGCCTGTGCTGCTCTGCCTGCACTCTAGCGCCTAGTGGGACTATTTGCGTGATTACCAGAAGAGGTGCGCTATCTGCTGTCCCTGAAGCTGGTGGGACCGAGCCTATCGCAAGCGCTACATCTAAAGTGCCAGGAGTGAGGAGCTGATGCCTGCAGCGCTGTGATTCCAAAGCGCTACATCTAAAGTGCCAGGAGTGAGGAGCTGACGCCTGCAGCGCTGTGCTGTCTAAGCGCTATATTTAAGGTGCCAGGGGAAGAGGAGCTGGCGCCTGCAGCGCTGTGCTGTGCTGTCTAAGCGCTATATTTCAATTACCCCGCGGTGGTGAGTGGGGCTCAGTCATCCTGTGGTTGGGGGGTGTGTCGGGGCACATTGCCGGTGCCCGCCCCCGGTGCCAGTATTCTTTTGGGGGCATTGGATTACCCAGGAGAACAGAGAGAGGAGTGAGAGACCCTCCTGCCATAGCGCTTTGCGTACCTTTGTTTTCGCTGCCCTGGCAGGCAGCCCTGACTTTGCGGGACATAGGGCTTCTGAGCCCCTGAGAGAGGCCAGTTGGCCTGGGCCCAGTTTCAGAGTGTTGTGCCCCCGATTGGGGCGACCGGGTTTATGCTGGCGAGGCCTATTGCCCCTTATGATTTATTGCAGAATAGGGTTGTATGATGCATTTGTACCTAGGATGATACCTAATGCTTTTCCCTCAGGTTTGCAGTGCTGATTTTAGGCCTATTGTGTTCTAAGGGGCACCCTGCTAAGGTTATGGGAAGGCCTCAAGTGCCATACCTCATGCGGATAATGTGGCTTATGCCCCCTGGTAGTATGCTTATGCATAAGGTGCTATTGAGATGCCCCCTGGGTTTATGCTAATGGGAGTGATGCCTAATGATAACGCCTAATGCTCCTACACTGAGGATGATGCCCACTGCTGATGTATGCCTTCATGCGCATAGTGTGTTTATATGCCTGACCGGATGTTTTCATTCTAGGCTTCATGTGTATGCCCGATGCTGTTGGCGTTCCGCCTAATGTTCATGCCCACAAGGATGCCTAATGCATGTGATTATGCCTATTGTGCATGTTTAATGCTTTCATGCCACGTTAGGAGGCTTCATGGTTATACTCACATGATAGGCCTAAGGCTTTTATGCCAATGTGTTTAAACTACGTGCATGGACTTGCCAGAAGCTACTGGCTGTTATTCATCTAAATGCTGATGGACGTTACATTTATTTCTTACACTTCATCCTCATGTGCTTGTGGAAATGCCTCAAGTGTTATGGCTATGCTGGTAATGCTTTCCTTCCCCCTGTATATTGCTACCTGGTGCCAGTTGGCACAATGTGTACACCTGTGACTGCATTCTAATGTGTTCTGCATAATACATATGCTGTTTTTTCACCTAACCTGGTGTGGAGTCTCTTTTTGTAGTGTGCCTGGTGTGTCGCCTGTGTGTGCTGCGCAGATGCTTTACACATTTCCTCCGGAGTTTGGCCCGCCCGCTCTGCACCACGCTACCCGTTTCTAACATTGGTGTTCAGCGGTGGGATAGGACTTGTGTTTGCGCAGTACCACAGCGACAACTGGTTGCACTGCAAATTGAGCACTTAGAAAATCACAGATTTGGGGATTATTTTTCCTGATTGTACTTTCCTCCTAAAAGTGTTGTTTTGGGGATTGTGTCTTCCTGTTGCACTGTGGGTGGTGTATCCCGAGGGTATCTCACCAGGATGGGGTTAACCTACGACGAGGATTGCCTGGGGGAGTACACTGAGCAGGAGGTGATAGACCTCTGCCGAGAGAGAGGGATACCCACAGTAGGCAACACCCGCAGGAAGTTGTTTCTCTATGAGGCCCTGAGAAGGGGGGAACCCTTAGAGCCCTGCGGGGACCTTTCCGATTACCCCTCCGCATATTTAAGGGATGGATTTGGTAGAGACCGTGAGGAGGACTCTGAGAGTGAGGGGTCCCAGTCCATAACCCTGGAGGGGGGTGACTTTGAGGAGGAAGAGGATGTTAGGGCAGAGACACCGGTAGCGAATGAGGACACCATAGAGAGGGAGTCCCGTGCTGGGTCCAGCCCTGGGGGCACTGCCCCACCCCTTTCCCTGTCCCCAGAAGAGTGGGTAGATAGGAGGGAAGAAAGGGAGTATCAGCTGGCGCTGGAAAGGCTCAGAGTGGAGCTAGCGCAGCTGAGAGTTGAAGAAAAGAGGCTAGAGACCGAGAGGGTCCTAGCACAGGAGAGGATGGCTGAGGCTGAGAGGGCCTTTGCCAGGGAGAGACTAGCTCAGGGGGGTAGGTTGTCCCCTGAGAGTGGTGTCTGTGGTCTGGATTCACCAGTGAGGGTGGGATCCAGTGGTGGCAGCGAGAGTGAAGCCAGTGCAGGAAGTCCCACTCCCAGAGCCCGGAAGATGGTGCATGATCCCCAGGCGGAGGGGGGCAGGTTGGAATTTAGGGGCGGCAAGAAACTGTCCCATCAGTCTTGGGGGGAGTATGTGGACGTGTGTTGGACCGCACTGGAGGAGTGGATGGTGTGTGGCGAGGTGATCGATTGGGAAGGGCTGTTCCGCCTGATCATCAGGGAGCAGGTGCCCAAGAGTTGTTTTCCCAGGTTGCGCCACCACCTGTTGCAGTGTGGGCTCTCCGACCCCAGGGAGCTTGCACGGGAGGCAGACCTTTGGGTGAGTGCCAGAGAGTCTGAGAGGGCATTGGGGAGTGATCCTGAAGGGAGTGGTGCAGGGATCTTCCAACCCAGCGAGGTGGGAGAGGTGGAGAATAGCCCAGCTAGGTCCCAGGATAGTGAGAGGGTTGTAGGGCCTCACATCCTATCTATAGGAAGGAGTGAGACGGGGAGGTGTCCCGAGGTGCCCCAACCGCAGTCTCAGGGCCTGGAGAGTTCCATAAGGGAACCCCAGGTTGGGACCCTAGGCTGTCCCGAGGGGCCATCCATGGAAGGGGATCCCCCAGTGTCAGGAGAACCCGGGGCATCTATAATCCGAGCTCCAGGGGTTCTGGGGTCTGCTCAGTCACAGGGTTTAGATCCTGGGTTGGGATGCCAGGTTCAGGGACTGCCTGACCTGGAGGGAGGGACACCTGTAATCAGGGTCCCTACCGGTTTGACTTCCAGGGGTACTTCTCCAGGTGGGAGGGTGCGGAACTCTGGAAGGGGGTGCAGAGGGAGGAAGGACTCGCCTCTGGCACCGGTTCAGCCACAGGGCCTAGATCCTGGGTTGGGAGGCCTGGAAAAGGTACTGCCTGACCTGGCGGGAGGGACGTCTGTAAGCAGTGTCCCCCGGAGTTGTCTTCCAGGGGTACTACTCCAGTTGGGAGGGTGCAGAACTCTGGGAGGGGGTGCAGAGGAGGGAGGACTCGCCTCTGGCACCGGTTCAACCTAAGGGGTTAGACCCTGGGTTGGGGGATCGGTTGCAGGGTCACGGCCCTGGACGAGTGAGAGAGTGGTGGTCTGAGGGTGCCCCGCATAGGAGGAGAGGGCGGAACGCCAGAAGGAGAGGTAGGGGGAGGAGAGCCTCGCCCCGGACTGCTGGTCAACCTGAGGGTGCGGACCCTAGGTGGGAGGACCAGTGGCAGTTTGGCACTGCACGGAGGAGAAGGAGGGTGGCCGACGGGTACTACGGGCCTGGGGCTACTGCCCCCCGCTCTGTGAGACCGCAAGGGCCAGAGACATCTGGATGGACGAGTGCCTGGTCCTGGCCGCGGACAACTAGGGAGCACCAATGGGGTGGCTTAGTTGGTCCAGGGAGGTTTGAGAGAGGGAACAATCGGGTTCCAGAGTGGCGGAGAACCTGCGGGTGCCCCTGCAGTTGTGGGCCCGCATCCACGTTTTCTCGTCCCAAGCAGGGAAGCCCATCAAGGCATTGAGTGGTCTACCCTGGCTTTTGGCTGGGAGGGGGTTGTGTTGGACTTGGCCCTTTTTCCCTGAATTTTTCGCTTTTCCCCTAGCTTTTTACTGACATGGTGTGTCTGAAATGCAAATGTTAAATACTGCGCAATGGTGTACGCAGGTTTATTTTGACCATTGTGTAAATGTTACTTTCAAAATGGACGCCATTCCTGGCTGCACATGTGCCGCCTGTCTGAGGTGAGTTGGCGGTCTAGCTGTCTGCTTCCCACCCCCAGCTTTTGGAGGGAAGCCTGGCACCCAGGGTGCTCTACACCTCCCCTAAACCAGTTGGGACCGGTTTCCCAGGGAACCTTCCAGAAGCTTCCAGCCCTTTCTGGTAGGTGGGTTGAGGGGGCTGTGCCTCCATGTGCTCAGACTGAGCGTGGACCTGAATGAGAGGGGACACTCTGCCAGGAGGTACCGCCACATTGGGCCTGTGTGCTGGCCCCTGTGCCCATCTGCACCCCTCCGCTGTCCACAGGGCCAGTGAGAGCCCTTTACTGGAGTGAAGACTGCTGTGTCAGGAGGAGTGCCACTTTATGGGAGATGACTGCTTCTAGGAGCTGCTGTCCTGTTCTGATGAGTACCCACTGCCTGCTGATCTTGCCCAGTATTGCCTGCCTGCTCTCCTAATTCCTAAGCCCAGCACCTGATGAGCGCTATATCTTACTGCCCAGGAGGTAAGGAGCTGACACCTGCAGCGCTGCGCTGCGAGAGCGCTATATTTCTAGAGTTGAAGTGCCTGTGCTGCTCTGCCTGCACTCTAGCGCCTAGTGGGACTATTTGCGTGATTACCAGAAGAGGTGCGCTATCTGCTGTCCCTGAAGCTGGTGGGACCGAGCCTATCGCAAGCGCTACATCTAAAGTGCCAGGAGTGAGGAGCTGATGCCTGCAGCGCTGTGATTCCAAAGCGCTACATCTAAAGTGCCAGGAGTGAGGAGCTGACGCCTGCAGCGCTGTGCTGTCTAAGCGCTATATTTAAGGTGCCAGGGGAAGAGGAGCTGGCGCCTGCAGCGCTGTGCTGTGCTGTCTAAGCGCTATATTTCAATTACCCCGCGGTGGTGAGTGGGGCTCAGTCATCCCGTGGTTGGGGGGGGTGTCGGGGCACATTGCCGGTGCCCGCCCCGGTGCCAGTATTCTTTTGGGGGCATTGGATTACCCAGGAGAACAGAGAGAGGAGTGAGAGACCCTCCTGCCCTAGCGCTTTGCGCACTTTTGTTTTCGCTGCCCTGGCAGGCAGCCCTGACTTTGCGGGACATAGGGCTTCTGAGCCCCTGAGAGAGGCCAGTTGGCCTGGGCCCAGTTTCAGAGTGTTGTGCCCCCGATTGGGGCGACCGGGGTTTATGCTGGCGAGGCCTATTGCCCCTTATGATTTATTGCAGAATAGGGTTGTACGATGCATTTGTACCTAGGATGATACCTAATGCTTTTCCCTCAGGTTTGCAGTGCTGATTTTAGGCCTATTGTGTTTTAAGGGGGCACCCTGCTAAGGTTATGGGAAGGCCTCATGTGCCATACCTCATGCGGATAATGTGGCTTATGCCCCCTGGTAGTATGCTTATGCATAAGGTGCTATTGAGATGCCCCCTGGGTTTATGCTAATGGGAGTGATGCCTAATGATAACGCCTAATGCTCCTACACTGAGGATGATGCCCACTGCTGATGTATGCCTTCATGCGCATAGTGTGTTTATATGCCTGACCGGATGTTTTCATTCTAGGCTTCATGTGTATGCCCGATGCTGTTGGCGTTCCGCCTAATGTTCATGCCCACAAGGATGCCTAATGCATGTGATTATGCCTATTGTGCATGTTTAATGCTTTCATGCCACGTTAGGAGGCTTCATGGTTATACTCACATGTTAGGCCTAAGGCTTTTATGCCAATGTGTTTAAACTACGTGCATGGACTTGCCAGAAGCTACTGGCTGTTATTCATCTAAATGCTGATGGACGTTACATTTATTTCTTACACTTCATCCTCATGTGCTTGTGGAAATGCCTCAAGTGTTATGGCTATGCTGGTAATGCTTTCCTTCCCCCTGTATATTGCTACCTGGTGCCAGTTGGCACAATGTGTACACCTGTGACTGCATTCTAATGTGTTCTGCATAATACATATGCTGTTTTTTCACCTAACCTAGTGTGGAGTCTCTTTTTGTAGTGTGCCTGGTGTGTCGCCTGTGTGTGCTGCGCAGATGCTTTACACATTTCCTCCGGAGTTTGGCCCGCCCGCTCTGCACCACGTTACCCGTTTCTAACATCCCTGCAGCGCAGGCACCATTTTAACATGGCCCAAAAGTGCCTGCGCTGGCGCTAGGCAGTGTTTTTAGTGCCAGTGCTAGGGGAAATGCAGCGGTGTACCGTATTTTTGTAAATATGGGGCATCCCTGCGTTTTGAAAATGTTGAAGCACTGCATTGGCAAATTTGGCGTAACACAGCACTCCGGCATTTTCTTGTGACAGCCACAGTCTGTCATTTCACAATCTCAGCCCTTGCCCTGCATCTGCCAGCAGCATATTCAGTGCCATTGTACATATTATTTAATCATCAATGCCACCATTTTGTAAACTCCATGTCAACATTGTTGCCTTAAAAGAAGAGGGAATATCCCTACCTGGAGAGTTAGCATGTATGTGAAGTTAATGCAGTACATGCAATGTCCTAGAAAATGACCAGCTAACTAAAGAGCCAGATGGAATTACTGATATCAAACAAAAATGGAAGGAGAAGAGAGGAGGTGGGCCTGTGACCTGCTAGTTCAGATCACCAAAACAAATGCATGCCTGCTGTTGCATGACACCCTAACCCTTCACACGCTCGAATATATGTTATTTCCTTTGAAAGTGAAGGCACTGTAATGTTTAAATTAAGTGCCAACCCATAACCCACTTGGCGACTGACGGAGCCGAGCAGCTGCACCAGTGGCGGCTCCTCGGCTATGGCGGAGGAGCTTCGCCCCACTGCTTTTAAGCAGTGCAAAGTGAAGGAAACATAAAGTGATAATAACTTTGAGTTATTATTATTTTATGTTTCCGTGCTGCTTTGCAGGTGGGTGGGCCGGGCTGCTCTGCTCTCGGAGCAGGGCAGGGGAGGAGTGGTTTGCCCACTCCTAAGTGTACATGACTGTTTGGCCGGCACTCTCGGGCCGCCCAAAGCAGTCATGTGCACTTTCCCTGTTCTCCATGCAGGCTGCATTACAGCCTGTGTGGAGAACATCCCAGGCCCCCATTCCATGGCTGAGCGTCGAACCAGGACGCTCAGACCAATCACAGTGTTGTGATTGGTCAGGGGAGCCTGGCTGTGTTTCCTGTTCCTCGAGTCCAACGAGGAGAGCAGGTACAGAGACGTGTGACCCAGAGGCAAGGTAAGTGTCTATTTTGTTTTAAAAAAATGTTTACATTGCGCACCCCACGCACTGCCCCCTCGCCCCCCCTTGTGTCCACCCACGCCCCACCACCCGCGAGCCATGCCGGTCGCCACACTGAGATGCACAGGCCTTAAAAGGGCTGCCACTGTGCAGGAGTCACTACGACTTCTAAGACAAGAACTGACTGCCACTGCTCCGCCGTTCTCTCCCCATGAACTGGGCATACAATAAAGCTGGGATAATGACGCCCTTCAACCATTTCCTTCAGTGAGGGAGGCAGGGGCCGGACTTAAGGAAGCTGTTTTTCATTTTTTGTTCTCTTGTGTTGAGCTAATGAAACACGGAAGATTTGTACACATTTCTGCTGAAATTTATTCAAAGGGGAACTTTTTATTTTTCACCTATTCATTTTATTTTCTAAACGATTCTGACATTCGCATTGACCAGTCATGGTCACTGGACATGAGTGAGCGAGGTGTAGGTCTTAGCCATTTCTGTTCTCTATGTTCCCACAGGTCAGTGGCTGTCCATAGCATATCGTGTTTGGCTTATGCAAGAATTTATGATCTCCTGCATGAGCTAAAAAGCTGTTACCAAAATTAGTTGTATCTGCCTCTGTCCTTAAGGTTGAGTTGTGACAAAAGTATTTGATATTTCTTGTGGCCTATAGCAGTTTCATCTTCCAGAGAGGAGTTTTGTAGTTGTGCTACTAAAACTATTGACAGATGCTACACAGAGTAGTACTAACTCATTAACAATGTTGCTGTTCTTCATCATATCACTATTGATCTCGATAATGAAATAAATAAATAAACTCCATAAATGAAAATGTTAATGCTTATTGTGCCCCCAGGACAAATTATTATGAATATTTAAAATTTAAGTGGGTGACAGAAAAATAAATGTTATCTAAATATGCTGAAGGCTTGAGTGCTGAGTAGACTGGATTGGATAATCGAGCACCCCAGAAAAAACAGCTTTCTGAATGTTCATAAGATATCCTAAAAAAAAAAAATGTGGGTGAAGAATTCAAATAGGTCATCCAGGGGCATATTTATGAAAGGTTTGCATCTTGCTTGCACCACACAACGTGGTACATGCATGACGGAAACCTTTAAGTCAGATTTATGAAGCCATACAAAGCCATTTTGCGTGACTGTAAATGGCTTCATAAATCTGAAACAATGCAACGCTGTGCAGATCGCTTCATTGCATTACTCTGCGCCAAGGAGGCATTCAATATGCATTTCATGGGTGTTCCCAACTATCTTCCAAGGTTTTTGACGCATTTCCCGATTTACCAAACCTGGTAAACCTGGGAATGTGCCAAAAAGATTTGCCTCCCCAGGAGAGGCGTAACGGTTTGAAACATGTTTATTCCCCTCCTTTTTTCCTATTTCTATGTCTGCTGCATTCTGTACAAAAAATATCCTGCATGCAATGCAGGCACCCTTGCACCATGGTGCAAGGGTGCCTGCATTGGCACTAGGCTGCCAAAATGGCGCAAGGGGAAAGGACAGGAATGCACCTTTCCCCGTGATGCAGGGCAGCACAGCAAGGTGACTCGCTGAGCTGCCTTGTGCCACAAATTTCATAAATATGCCCCTGAGTCCCTAGCAGGTACTTCAACAGGGAAAGATCCAGAAATTCTAGTGAGGTGACGGTTTAAATTAAAAAGTTCGCCCGACTCCCAGATAAAAGTAATTAAGAAGCAGCAGTAACCACTGTGCAATCGAACTTTTTAGCATCTCAGTATTGAAGCTTTATTCCATATTTATTTGTCTATTTATTCAGAATAGCACTGACATGAACCCTAGTGGTCGTCCTTAAGAAGTAGTGACATACAGTACACGGTACAGACTAAGGGCTTTTTTAGAGTTGAGCGGATATGGGACATCCCCCAAAAATTAGCGGATATGCCATCCCCCATTAAGAGTGCATTGATGTCAATTCATTCTAAATATGGCAGCCAGGACATCCGTCACTTTTTGAAGGATGTCCTGTGCCACCACATTATAAATAAACTCAATATATCAATATGTACTCTGTTGGCCTTGGTTAAACTATCCATCAGTTTGACGAGATGTCCTCACACACCTACCAGGTGTCATCATAGTGGTTCCACTAAAGGCACTAAAACTTGACTGAGCAGGAGTCATGTTTTTTTTCGTTTTATACGTTTTTATAAATTTTTACATGAAAAATTAACAAATGTTAATTTTGCTGCTCGGATTACAATATATCAGTTAATTCTTCATTGGGCACTGGAGTTCATTCAACACTGGCATTCTATTGGAACATTTAGCGGAATATCTATTTCACTTTACTTTGTGAGTGCTAGAGATAACACATTCTATCTGTATTAATACACTAGGTAACAGGTTTATTCATTCTTGTTTTCCTCCCTTCTCCCCATTTATTACTGCAGCAAGCACATTTTTTCAGCTTCTCAGGTCCCACCGGGTTGAAGATCTCTCGGCAATAAAGGATAGGGAAAAGGCAAATTTATTAAACTTTTAAAAAATAGTAAAAATATTTTTATGTTAAGTATTACTGTGATTTAATCTTATTTATTTATTTTAAATAAAGGAAAATGCTGCAGCACTATTAACTTAATTTTGAATTAAATATTGAACTAATATAAAAATATTTGATTAAATTAATATAATTTTGTAAAGATGTATTTTAACAAAAACCCACTTAAAATAA
The DNA here is from genome assembly GCA_963921515.1 of Calotriton arnoldi. Classification (NCBI taxonomy): domain Eukaryota; kingdom Metazoa; phylum Chordata; class Amphibia; order Caudata; family Salamandridae; genus Calotriton; species Calotriton arnoldi. Next base: position 1,413,651 of record CAWUFW010001384.1, read on the forward strand.
AAATTTTATTTTTAGTTATGTATTAAAAAATATTAAAATGTACGCATAGAATTAATTTAAATGAATGTAATTATTTGTTTACAAAATTAAAGTTACTTTAAAAAAAAGCTATTTAAATATTATATTATGAAATAGTATTTTATAATTATAATTACATGTTTAATATTAAGTTAATTATATATATATATATATATATATATATATATATATATATATACATATATAATTACACACTTTGTGTTTCTTTTAAATCCCCATTCTGCAACTGTTATCACTATGGCTCCCGGCCTCATTTGCTTAAACAGTCATATTATGGCGAGTTCATTTGGGCGCACAATAACGTTTATTTCCGTAGTTCAGCTTTCATTTCTCTAACACTGTTGGCCTCAGAGTTATTAGAAGTAGCGTGTCGGGCTTTAAGATGCCTCTACGTTCACATTTTTTAAATAGTTGCAGCACGTTTTATGCATTTAAATTGAATGTATTTTCGTAATATCAAGGGCTTTGTTTTCTAGAGCGATTGGTGCCACTGTTTAAATGTATCAAAGAAATATTTTCTCCCACGAGAGGCGATTGATGAGATTATCTCGGACAATTGTTTTCGCACACATTAATCATTTTGAAATGCTATAATATGCTGAATAACTAGCCGCACTATGCGTTTCATAAAGGAGCATTTCTACACATTTGCAATAATGTTATATACCTATACGTGCTTAAAGGGTAATAGTATTTCCTTGATGTTTATTAAATGCCTTGATAGGGGAAAGGCTATATATACCTACAGGTGTAGGGCGCCAACCAGATTGAAAAAGGCTTCTGCGAAGCCGAAACGCGTCTCTCTAGCCATGGGGTCGTGTGAGACCTGATATAATAAAGAAAGCCATACCTTACTTCTTCGAGTACGTGCCTTCTTCGGTGTCGGAGTGGGATGGAGTATTCATATATATATATACACACACACACACACACACACACACACACAAGGGTGCAACTGGGAGCAGTAACTCAGGCAAATGAAGACTCAATATTAATTCTTGATTCCAAAACACCGAACGGCTTAAATCTTAAAGATGAATTATACACATTTTTATGATTGAGTTAGTAATATTTTTGCTTTTTGTGACATGCAACTCCTTTCGTTCCTATATTTGTAATATATAGAACTACTAGGTGAGGTTCAAGTTCAGGCATTTTTACATGTTTTGGACAGGTTGAGAGTGATTAATGGGGCAAATGATTAGGTTTTTACATTCCATATATGTTGTGGAGGCCTTTTTGAAACATGGTGCTATGCTATGATTTACTAGTATGAATTTGTAGAGTAAGCCCACTTGGGCGCAATTAAATAAATTGTAGGTCACATCTGTCAACTAAAGCACTTGGTACTGTACCTAATCAAGGGCAAATCAATTGTCATGAATGCATTCAAGGGTTTATATATTTGACTTACATAATTAGTTGAGTTATGATTGTAATTAAGCAATGGCTACAAAAAAAGTTTATCTGAGATAATAAGAATAACAAGTCAGTTATTCCATTTGTTGTGCCTTTAAGTGCTCTAGTTTATCCAGCCAATGATTAGGCAATCTATGTATTTATAGTTTTACAGAATGTGACAATTCTATGGTACTCTAGCTGTATATCTGCAAAGTGCATTCATATAGCAATTTTTACTTTTACTTTGGCCTATGCTGAATTTGGTTTCATTTTGATTCTGGAATCATGAAGAACCGGCATACAGGTTTATGTATTTTCTGCACTAATATATGCAATGCACACTGCAATGTAACAAATATACTTTGACGTCTGTCTTACGTGACCATTAATCATGTGACTGCTATAAAGTTGGAATGCCATTAATGCTGTGTGTGAGCAAGGTCAGTCTTGGCCGAAACGCAGATTTACTGAGATAAAAGCGGATAAAATACAATTGGAGTCTGTGCCCAGTTCTCTTAGAGATTGCAGTGACGGGTTCGCTGATATATATATATATATATATATATATATATATATATATATATATATATATATATATATATATATATATATATATATATACACATAGATAGATAGATTTTAAAATGTTGAAATAAAGAATACTGCATCAGCCAATTTCTAAATCAAGCCCTTGTTGAAATCCAAATCTCCATTACTTCGTATTGTTATCAGCCTTTTGATTATGGCTTGCACTTTGTTATCCATAAGGCAGCCCATATTAGCTCACTGTAACCCCAATGTTTTTACTATTGATGACCTCTGTGTACGTTTTTGTTAGGCCATAGCGCTAACAGGGTAAACCTAGATGCCTGTGTGATTTCTTTAAACAATGAAGATATAGCACTTTCTCAGATAAACTAGTGACTCACACGTGAAAGGTCAGCATGCATCCTTGTCACTTAAAAGTATACAAAAGCCACTTTCACTGCATATTTGATTTGAAAAATGCTTTGCTATGTTGTAGCAGCAGAGTAAAACCCCCACACATGTTTTGTGGAAATCTATAGCAATAAAGACAGTTGTATGACACCGTATCAAGAAAAGCAATATTGACATACACAAATATTGCAAAATAATATCAAAAATATAAATACTAGAAGCCTATACTTGAACAACAAACAAAAAATATCAATGACATAAATATTTCAAAATAAGTATCTAAAATACCACAATATTGTAAACATAAAAAATAACAAATATCACTTAAAATTTAAAACTATACAAACATAACAATCATGAAAACCAAAATATCGAACACTAGAAAACTGACATAATTCTAAATAGAATATACATTACACTAAATATATAAACATATTTAACATGTAAAAATAAGTTAAAAAAATGTAGTATACATTAAATAAGTAACAAAAACACTAATTAGTGTTTATCCCCAGAGATGCAAAAAGATTCAAACTAGTCTCCAATCAATCTATCAAATTAAACTTAAAAACAGTTAACAAATAGAAACACTTTTTTAATTAGCAGAACTGTATAAAAAGGCCATAAAAAGACACAAAATGCTTCAAAAGTCTAAATTACAGCTGGACAGTGTCAGTCTACCTGACTGTCAACCTAAAAAAAAGACTGCATCATTTTAACGAACCACTAAATACACAAACAAAGTAAGTTTGACAAAACATGAAAGCTAACTAAGTTAATAAATAACTAAAGGTATGTTAAGATAACAACTAATTAAAAAACTATGCTACATGTTTATTTCTCAAAATTACAGGTGCATCTTCTACAAGAAGGAAAAAATACTAAAAGCAAAAGAAGATAAAGACACAGATACTGACTTACTTGAAATATACAAAAGATCAACTCGAACGTTAGTATTTCAACCAAAGCACAAAACTAAAATTAAACTACAAATAACACTTAAACATATTTAAAGACTAAAATTAAACAAAGAAATGCCTAACTAAATCTTACATTAAAAAAATAAACCTACACAGCTAACATATTTTTCCTTTCATCACTCTGCAGCAAAACAAAAAAGTGTTGTCAAAAATAACACCAAACAGACCTGCAAAGCAAATATCTACAACTAAAATGACATAAAGACAACATCCAGAACATAAGTTAAAATGTGCAATTGAAATGTAAAAATGCTACGATAAATACATCACATTTAAAAAACAAAAAGAAATGTATATTTTCTATACCCTAAAACCCACAGAGAAAATGTTGAAAACACCTTGTTTCGCCACGTGGTACTTGACGAGGCGCAACATTGCTGGCGGGCATCCACTCAGAGGGTCTACAAACACAGCAATAACAATGGGATACTCCTCTGCTGTCGTGCTACGGGCGGGAAGAAATTGTGTATAATCTCAGGTGTCAGGAATGCAGCAGGTCAAAGCCTCATCAGTGCTGAGGAAATGGCAGAAGCGTTCGCTTCCTACTACCAGACTGTATACGCCCACTACCCTCGACCCGATGGGACCAGGCTAGCCCACTTCTCCATGAGGTGGCCCTGATCCAAACTGCAGACCTCGTCTGCTGTTTTGCGGACGAGGTAGAGGTGGCTATATCGAACCTGAAACTGGCCAGACCCCCGGAATAGAGAGTCCTGTGGAATATTATTGGTGCTTTGGTTCCATGCTTACACCTCATTTGCGAATCTGTACTCTGAATTTGAGTGGCGGGACTCCTTTCCCAAGGATTTGGAGGTGGCCACCATAGTGGTACTCCCCAGAAAGGGGCAAGCGGCCAACATGTGCTTCCTACCGGCCCATTACCGCTGATTAATGTGGAGCTTAATTTTCGCTAAGGTTTTGGCAAATCGACTGCTACGGGTGCTGTCTCACCTTGTTCATTCTGATCAGTGTGGCTTTCTGCCCCATGTGGGGTACCCACCATTGCATTCGCCAAGTCCACATCATGCTTGCCTACCGTCACAAGATCACTGACCCCACTGCACTGTTACAGGTTGATTTCAAGAAGGCATTTGACACAGTGGACTGGGTCTACCTAGACCAGGTTTTGCATCACATTGGATTCGGCCTAAAATAATGTGGATGTTTCCGCCTCCTCTATAAGGAACCCTTCACCCAGGTCCTTGTCAATGAAGTGCTCTCTGCAACCTTTCCTGTCTGCAGAGGTACTCAAACGCGGTGCCGCCATCCACCCTACTGTTTAGCCATAGAACCCTTGGCTATGATTATTCGGTATGATGGTCAGGTGTAGGTGTGGTGGTGGGAGAGAGCACAGAGAATATGGTAGCCTTATACACGGACAATGTGCTCATCTTCCTGACCCAACCGCATCTGTTTGGCCCTCAAGTCCTCCACATTCTGGGCGTGTTTGGGGAGACCTCTGGCCTCCCTGTAAACTGGTGAAAATCGTTTTTGGTCCCACTGAAGGGCGATGCAGCGATAGTGAGTTGACTGAGTACTTTCCCGGTCCAGCTCCTGAGTTTCAAGTACCTAGGGGTCTATGTATCACTCCTACCAGACCTATCCCAGACCCTTAGTCTTGCTCCTCTGCTCGCCAACACAAAACGGGCGCTGCAGTCTTCATCCCACTAAACACCGTGGGTAGGACAGCCCTGTTCAAAATGTTGTTGCTCCCCAAGTACCTCTACGCCCTACAGCATTTCCCATTCTACATCCCCACCTCCAGGTTCACACAGCTTAATGCTCTTATCCGCTCCTTTATTTGGTGGGTAAGACCCCCGCAAATCACCTGGGCTATGTGCTGCCATTTAACATTTGATGGGGGCTTGGGGCTGGCTGATTTTAAGCTCTATTACTGGTCATGATAGTCTTTGGCCATTAATGACTGGATGATGGGGGGCTGGTGTGACTCCACCTACAGAGTTGAACTTGTGCCATTGGGTCTGGACAGGGTCCCGGGATACTTGTATGGCTACCCCATTCCCACCACCATGTCAGAACCTACTAACGTGCCGCTATTGTGCTGGCATGCAGCACTCCAATTCCTGGATTGGGATGGTAAACTCATGCAGCAGACTCCTCTGTGGAGCGGATGCTGGCTACGTCATACAGCCCAACTTGAGGGGTTTAGTCAGTGGGATAAGACCAGCATTCCATTTCCATTTCAACAGCTTTATTCGACAGGTTTTAAGTCATAAAAGCATTTACAAAAATACAGATGGAATTGATTAGATAGAACAGCTGTCAAAGGAAAAACATATAAATTTGATAATTGGATATATTTTTAAATAAAATGCACGCACTTATTATGGTCATCTTTAAAGTCTCAAAATCATATAACTAAATGATAAGGCATGCAATCCAAGCCTTTAAAAATTTAGGGAATACACTTATCATAAAACTTGATAAAAACACATACAAAAAATATAATAAAAGCATTTAAAATATGTACAATACACATCACAATTTTAGATAAGTTAAACACTCATTTGAATCTAAATAGATAATTCTCACTATTGTGTCCTGGGCTACTTAATGGAAAATGGCTGTATTAGGTCACATCATTATTTATCCTCACATAGACGTATAGAGTGGGCCCTTAATACCCATGACCACCCTAAAAATTTTGCCATGGCTATAGCAATTGTTGCTGAGGTATCGGTCCGCAAGATTCTTTCGGCTTCACTAGCCCGTCTGGTGCCCAGGAGCTTACAAATTGGGAACAACCAAACGCGACGCGGAGCAACATACCCAGCACAAACAAAAAGAAGATGAGCCAAAGATTCATTGCTAGACTTACACACCGGGCATGTATCTACAGTTGGTTTATTCCATCTAGCAGTGAATGCTCTCACTGGCAATGTGCCTACCCTAAACTGAAAATACAGTTTACGGTCTAGCGGTTTCGTGATTAGATCCCAGTATATCTCCAACTTCGGGATAACTTTATGTTCCAAAAAAAGGCCAGTTAGAGAGGATGGCTCACTTAGTCTATTGATGTTATACTGAAACCATTCCCAATATTTAGCCTTCAGAACCTCCTTTGTGGGAAAATTTGAATTTTCAGGATCGGTCCATAGGGAGGCCATACCTATGTTAGACAAGAGGTCTCTGACCGCCCATAGCCATTAATACGATGTAAAGCATCAGCCCTTATTATTTCTGAGAAGCCTATCGCATAGCCTGCGAGCTCCGGCGTAGTCCAGAGCCTCCGCCAATAGAGGAGGGGTCGAAGTTTAGCTATGGCTGCAATCGGTTTTCTCCCCAGATCAAATAATAATGGGCACATTGGGGTACTTTGTGGAAGTCTAGTAATTTTCCTCAAGAACCTATTTTCAGAAGACGTAAGAGTTAATAGATTCTCGCACCCCCAGAGTTCAGAGCCATAGAGGGCTGAGCTAATGACTTTCATGCTGTAGATTTCTAAAACTGGGCTAATGGGCTTAGTATGTGAAGAGTTATGTTCCAGGTGTAAAATCCCTGACAATTGCCTATGTTTAAGGGATGCTAGATCTATCTGATGATCCCACTTCATATTGTCTTGAAAGTTAACCCCTAGATAGGTGAACTCCTTGACCAGTTCTAACGTCCTATCGTTCATTCGGATGCCCCCCTTGAAGGCCCTATGTGGATTAACTGCCATCAGTTTTGTCTTTGACACATTGACCTCCAAGCCCCGCCGTGAACAGAATCCCTCGAATGTTTTTAGGGCTTTCTGGAGACCGCTCGGGGTCTTGGATAGAATCAATGTGTCGTCAGCAAACATTAATATTGGCACTTTATCGCCTGCCAATGCCGGGGCATCCGAAGGGGTGGAACTCATGTAGTCCACTATCCCGTTAATATATAATGAAAATAGCGTTGGGGCCATCACGCAGCCTTGGCGCACGCCTCTCTACAGGGAATGATTCGGTAACTTCCTCCTGTCCACCCCATCTAATTTTTGCACTGTTATCTTCATGCAGTCTAATAATCAAGGACAGGAGTTCTGATGGCATCCCTAATTCTTGTAAAGTTATCCATAATTTAGTGCGGGGACGAGGTCGAATGCCGACTTAAGATCTACAAATGCGGCATAAAGGCTTCCCTTACCAATGGTCACTATCGTCCAATATATCAGGACAAACCGAAACACCTGATCGATTGTGCTGGTGAAAGCTCGAAATCCAGCTTGCAATGGGGACAAAACCCTAAACTCCTCAATCCATTCTTGTACTCTATTGAGCACCAGCCTCCCAGTTATTTTCTGCAGACAATCAATTAGGCTGATTGGCCTATAATTCCCAGGGCATGATTTGTCCCCTTTCTTATAAACAGGAATAATTTCCGCTCCTTTCCAGGAGTCGGGTATGGGGGCTCCTTGGGCGATGGCATTTGTCAACAAGGAAATATAGCGGCACCATCTATCCTTGTCGTGTAAAAAGATATCCCCTGGTATGCCGTCTGGCCCTGGTGCCTTTCCAGCCAGTACTGATTTGAGTGCTGTCTCTACCTCAACCCTACTGAAGGTGTCATCCAGATATAATGTTCTTATAATTTCACCCTCCCTCCAGATAGGTTTGAGGCATATTGGGGTTTAAAATGGTTCACCCAATCCGACTGCGATACATGGTTTTGAGGTCGCGCAGCCTGTCCCCCAATGTCCCATTTATAAACGTTCCAAAATAGTTTGGGGTTTTTCGTGGCGCAGGCTTCCCTAAGTTCCTGCCACCTTTTGTCGTCCCATAATCTCTTAGCTTTAGCCTGGGTGCCCCTGTAGAGGGACCTTGCCGCTCGAACTTTTTTGGGGTTGCCACCTTTATGGTTGCCCCTAAGGCTTAGCGTGCCTCTCGGCATTCTTTATTATACCATTGCCCCACTTTCGGATTAGGTGCCTTAGAGTTCCTTCCCTGCTTAAAAAAATAGGTACGCAAGTGGCTAAAAAATGTGTTGTGTGTACATATTGAATTGGCTAGATCCCTATTTTTAGCTACATTGGCCTCTAGTTCATTAATGGCATAATCCATGCTCTTGAGAATATTGTCTAGCAGATCTGGCATTTCTGTTATTCTTACCCACTTAAGCCGTCTTAAATCGTTAGATGGTACAACGTCGCCTGGGGAATATCTGTTCCTAGCTTGTGTGCAGGTCTTTTGACAGCTCAGATCCATGGTCCCACACAAGGGATTATGATCACTTTCTAGCCTGTCTATGACCGCCATATCCACCATGGTATGCCATAGCTCCAAGCTCACCAAAACATAATCAATTCTACTAGCACTATGGCCATTATTAAAAGTATTAGCCCCTTGTCTATCAGATTGTGTACGCCCATTTAAAGCCCGCAAGCCCTTTTCCATGCAAATATTGTTTATTTGAATGATCACATCAGACCACTTACTTATAGGGTTTAACTCTAATATTGGAATACCCCATTTGTTGTCTTCTTCTGTTAAATAACCACCTTCAGTGGTAAGGGGTTCAAACGTTGTGTTAAAGTCCCCGCTATTATAGTATTCAGAACGTCCTGGTGTGAGTCAAGAAGATCTTCGAGAGCCGCTAAAACTCCCGACCTTTTCCCTCTTGTTCCTCTAACATAGACGTTATATATGTCTATTTTCTGATGGTCACGCGTGGTCAATCTGATTGCCTGGATGTCCTGGCTCTGGGTTGAAAGAACCTGAATGTTAACCTCTAGGTCTTGTCGTACCCAGATGGTCAGCCCTCCCGAAGGCCTCCCTTTTGCTCCCTTATTTGCCGGAATAAAATAATTTAGATATCCAGCACAAAAGAGGGCTGTCTCTGCCCAGGTTTCTTGAAAGAGGCAAATAACGTATACCTCTATAAATGCATGCCACTCGGGGGAGCCCATCTTGGTACTCAGACCTGCAATATTCCAGCTCAGCATTTGATTCTTGGATGAGGTTAAACCTAGGGGCTGCTGTTCCATCCCTAGGTGATGTGTGGAGCGGTGCCCACATGAGGTCCTTTGCTGAGCTACAGGCCCTCTTTCAGCTTATCCCAACAGTAATGTGATGGAATGCACTTCTTATTTTATTCATGTTCATCAATATTTCATTTTGATACTCAGCTGCAAAGTTTAGACATGCTGGCTTGTACGTGTTCAATCCCAATGGCACGGTGATAGATTTCCTTAACTAGCTGGGGCATTATCACACACCAGACGCAAGCCGTGACACCCATAGAAGCAAATAATTGGAAACACTCAAATGATTTCATTCAGTTCATCCATTGTGATCCATTTTATTCCAAATTTTCACAGAGGCTGGGGTGATTCAACACTTTTACTATTACAGAAATGCCCATCAGACCTTATTTTGCAGCCCATCAGAATTCACGTTATATCCTGAGTAGACACCCAATGCATTTTGGGCAAAAAGCCATTTGGCAGGGGTCTGTATTATAAAGGAGGCCCATCAATAACCACAAATAATTACATAAAAATGGCATTTAATTAAATTCAATGTACTATCCATAAAGTATATGCCCAAAAATCACCAACTCTTCCAGCTTAGGCACACACAACTTCACAAATACCTGCAGTTCCGCCACACACTGACCACTCATTACTCCGACCTTACAGACCCTCCTGTTATAGTCCCAAGTTAGGCCCATGTAGCGAAGCATCTTATTTCTTACAATGTCCTCAAATATAACATTTTCAGCTGTGACCTTTTGCATATAATTGCGTGCATGACAATGTTGGATTAGTTTCTCTGAAACGAAACAACTTTACACATCTAGTTTCGCACAACATTAACACAATGCCCTGAACATCACGTACAAGGTCTCATTTTGCACTATGTACAAATGTCATCACTATCTTCATCCACGTGGCAACAGGGCTATCTACATAACCGTAACATCACTAATCTATACGCACATCGCAAGGCTGCTCTCCATTACAAAAGATGAGCATCCCGATAGATTAGCAGAGGTGGCACTTCCGGTGACACCGAGGGTCCTTGCATGAAGAGAAATCACCACGCAGCGGTCTGACATCTTATGAGGGTGTCCAGTTTGTGACCAAGACGGGGTCTTTCACTCTATCCCAACAGGTAATGGGGTTGGATCGTCCCTTGGGGGGATTCTTGGCTCTACACCTACGCACACTCTAGGTACACTGAGAGGAGGGTTCGCATTGTAGGAGTACGCTCGATTAGTGCCTTGTTTTATATGCCTGCATATATATATTGTTTAGCACCATGGTAAAAATATATCTACAATTTATGCTTTTGGTGCTTGTAATCACGTTTATCTGCTTCTGTCTACTAATCACATGTATTTTATGCAAGAATAACGTTGGTTCAATAAATATTATTGAAAGCGTCCCACTGTGTATTCTCTGCATAATTTTCTGAGAATAAGTGAGTACGAGTGGCTGAGCTAAAAGTTCTGTACTGTTTCCACGGTTCCTGAGGAGTCAGGGTTGTCATGTTCAGTGGTTGCCAGAAAACTATTCGCTCCCTGGTAAGGTTAGGGGGGCTTACGGTGGCACTGTGAGCTAGCTGGTCTATAGGCCAAATATCCTGCAGGGGTGTCCGAAATCAGTCTTGGCACCAAGCCATTAGTTTATGTTGTCCAAACAATGCACAGATCCTACGGATTAGTAGGACACAACACTGCTGAATACAGCACACTGGAGGCCCACCTATAATGGCAGCGTTTCTAAGATATATCGCTAATTGGTACATAACGCCCCAGTTATGGTAGAAACTGAAATGCAAGGGCTGGGTCGGGGAGCTTGGTGAAGCAGACTGGCGCGATGCACTTATGTCCCCCAGGGAACATGTTATGCCGGCCAGGCTGCGACTTATCCAACTGAACTTTCTACATGTGTGCTTACCTCACCCCTCGCCACCTCTGGAGGGGAGGCTCCCCACACTCCAATGCTTCCCCAGCACCCACCCGGGGGGAATTTTTTCATTTGGTCTGGCAATGCTCGGACACTGCGCCATTCTGGGAGTGAAAAGCCAGAATACTTACACAAGTGTGAGGGAGACAAGTTGATCTCATGCCAAGGATTGGACTCCTGAGGATCCTGGCAGACATAGGTGGAACTAGAAGAGACCGGACGTTATTGGTGTTGCTTCAGCCCTGGCCAAATGCAATATAGCGTGGAAATGGAGTTCCCCGGCCCCAGAGGGTGAAGGATTGATGCTCCAATGTGGAGGAGGCAGTGTTCAGAGCACGCGGATGCCACACGGAAACATCCCAGGTCTGGGGAAAATGGTGGGACTTCTATGGACTGTGAGGCATTACAACACTGGAAAACTGAAACTCGTTCTTTCATGGCTTTTGCTAGATTAGGGTAGGGGTGGCAGGTGGCAAGCGGGGTGAAGAAGATGGGTGTGCACTGGTGTGTTGATGAAAATGTCAATAAAATCTGGTTTATAAAAAAAAAGTCAAACAGCGAAATGCATCAAATCCCATGAAGAAAAGTAATATTTAAATTATGTTGGATATACTTATAGTAAGGAGAGCAACACCGGTGAAATAACACACCGCAAATGCACCAGATATTATTCAAACCCATGCTATAGCATGGCTTCCTCTAAAAAGCATAACCATCCCCCTAATATTACTAAAATAGAATTCAGAAATATTTTACAGGGCCTAAAGGAGGCCTGTTCAAGTTCACAAGAGCCAACAAGCTCTGATATTTAAAAATATGATACCAAAAGATCCTAAACAAGCAACAGGACACCGCCTAGCCATGCCAACACTAAAAAGATGAATTGCCAGATAATGCAGAACAGCCAGGGAAACATCAGTAGCACCTAAAGTATGAAGCTATAGACCTACAACACTTACTAATCACAAATTTAAAAAAAACACCTGTTTACTTCATGACAGATTCAATGATTAAAGAATAATCATTTACGCTAGCAATAACAGATTTCAAATGTTGAAGCAATGAAACACATTGATGTCACTTTTAAGTCGTTATCTCTAACATGCAGACAGATATACACAATACATGGTCAGTATAAAATTACAAACATCCGATTAGTGTATGCACTGTACCTAACAAAATCCTATTTGCAATTAAATGCTAATGCATATAGCACAACAAACTAACACTGTAACCCACAAAACTTCATCATAGATTTTGAACCGGCAAAAGATTTTGGCCATGCTTAAAATTTGCCCACACACTGCAATGCAGGAGTGTTACTGTCACTTTTCCCAGAGAATTTGGGACACCCTGAGCTTAGAATATTCAACTAACCTAGAACGTGCACATGAAATAAAAAAAACTAATAGCTTTAGCATACATCCCTGTAACATAAGTCACTAAATTTCATGATGTGCTAATCAAATTCCCCTATTCCCAACAACATGAAGCAAAGCACCACTAATATATTACTTTGAGGATACTTGGGTTGATCGTCTGCACTGATCAGGCCTCCAACCCCAACCCAAGTATCACAATCCATGGTGGAATGTCTATGACAGCATCATGTCACAAGAAGCAAAGGCAAGCAATGCAATGTAAGAGTGGCACAAATCTTTCCCAGGAACACATAAATGAAGCAACCTTACACTCTACTAATTCCTCCAAATACCTAAAAAACAAAGGTAGAAGGTAATAATAGAATAATTCCTAACCCAGCTCAACCAAAAATCCCCAAACAAGCTAAATAAATGCATGAACCCCTAGCATGCAAAGTAATACTCTTCACTAATAACCAAGCCTTCCATATCTAGACTCAAGAGCAGTAACGCTACATTAAAACAATTACACAAAATAAGAACAGCATTAAACCTCCCTAAAACACAAACACTCATACTTTATTAATATTTTTTGCTAAATACTATTAGAGAAAATTTGAAACACCAATCTGAATAAAAAAAATCAAAAGATAAAAAATGATACTGATAATTAAATCAAAGCAAACCACATTATTTTAAATAAACAAACACTTTTGTACCACCTATAGAAATATGCTAACACTATATAAAATCATATAAATATGCAATAAATAAACAAACATAAGATTTAAAAAATGCCATTGCCCTCACTTATGATTTCTTTGCTGAAGTACAGGTCAGTGAAATGACAACCCAGAAAAAAACAATCCCAAATAATTGCAATAAAAAGAGCCTCAAAAAATGCTAAAATACACAAGGGAAAGGTAGAACATCAACCAATAATCAAAGAAATCCATCCAAAACCTGAAAACTATGAAAAGAATAAATAAACACTCCAGGAAAAAGTGAAAAATCAGGGAACATTCAAAAATAATTTTGTTTAAGAAATAACCAACTCGTTCCCCTTGAAAGAAAACACATTCAGGTTAAAAATAAAGTCCTACATCTGAAAATAAAAACCTGTAAAAGAAAAGACATAAAAAAGCACCCAAGAAAAACTTACTACCTTAGTACAAAACAAAGCATTGACATAAATGTTTAACACATAGAACACAATAAGGCCTACCACAATACCATAAACCAACTATTACATATTACACTAAAAAAAATACACTAAAGTAACTTCCATTACAAAGAACAGCCTAACTAAGGGCCTAATTATGACCCTGGCGGTCAGACACCACGCTGTTGTTGGTGGCGGTCGACCGACGCATGTCTGATGATGAGTTGGGCGGTAAGACTGCCTCAACACCGCTGCCACCACCAGGATGCTGGATCCAGACGGAGCGGCGGTGGGGAAGGCAGTGGTCTGCCGCGGCTATGCCAATCCTGACCCTGCCATGCAGATTACAACCTGCCTTATCGACGAGCTGGTCATGGTGAGAACCCCGCCATAAGAAGGTCGGTGGTGAGGCAGGAAAAGGGGTCTAAACAGGGCCCCTGTTTTTTTTTTGCCCATTGGGCATTGTGGAGGGGGACACACCTCATGACCCCTTATGCCTGCACTGTCATGCGTGCACTGTGTGGAATGCACAACATGGTGCATGCCACACAATGCACGCATGACCTGGAGGCACTGTCACAGCAGCGGTATGCTTTACAGGCTCTCCTATGGGCCATACATACCACCACCTTGACGCTGCCTTGCCTGCACCACCAGCCTTGAAATACTGTTGTAATCCAGCGGGTGAGAGACTGCGGCTTGTCGGTCTTCCTGGGACTGCCGACGGGAAGACCGACAAAGTCCAAAACGACCTTAAGTCTAAATACATCCCCTACCAGTAAATCCTTAGAAAATAAGTTTAAATAGCTTTACCTGAACCAGACATCAGCGATAGGAAACCGAAACTGCTGACTCCATGAACACCCCTAAACAATGACTACAAAATCAACGACGCTGGTAAAAATGGAGAAAAATGAAAATAAAAAATTCCTTCCATCCCCTAAAAATCAATATTAAAAATGTATTTCATTAGCGAATGTTTATAAAATAAACAGCATATGAAAAAAGTTTAAGTATTTTTCTGTGTTTAAAATATATACAACAATGTCTTATGTATGCATACATAAAAGAAATGCAGCTAAAAATATAAAACCAATTTTCCATTAGTTTTGGATCTAGCATAATGTTTAAAAATATGAGTAAAGTCTAAAATGACATTACACATGACTGTACAATACATTTTAAAAATTGCAAAATTAAAATAAAAACATATATACACTACAACAATATCACATGTGTAATTGCAATTATTCTGAAGTAAAAAAAATATTTTCTTGCAAATAATAAAACAATCCAAGAAACGTGTTATAACTATTGAAAAATAATACATAGCAAAAAATGGAGCATATTAAAAGAGATGTTTAGAAAATGTATATAGCAATTAAATGTAAAAAATGTTTTAAACGTTATCAACTTTATAAAAGCTTTAATAATAAACAAACAAACCATTTATACCATAAATGACTAACTTGTTAATACACTAAAGGGCTTATTACGATGTTGGCCGGAGTTGCCTCTGACCGACACCGTCTCGGGTCCGGTCTACCTCCACTGGACGGTTCCGACCGACTGATTATGATGCGGATACTCACATTTCTCAATGGGGGCCTGTGTTACGGCCGTAAACCGCCCGTAATACAGGCTCCCATAAAGAAATGGGTGTGTGTGTAAAAACCCTCATCCTGTGGCAGGCAACCCATGGTGCCTGCCACACAGTGCATGGATTTATATGGATTTACAGGGGGGCACCCTAGGTACCCCCTCGGCCACCAACCGTAGGCCACGGAGGCAAGGGGGCCCTGCTAGGGGCCCCCAAATTCACTTTCTGGCAGCCTTTCCGTGTCGGAAATGCCGGCACGGAAAGGCTGTGGGAAACTGACATTGTAATCCCGATGGTGGAAACTACGTCCATAGGGGATTATGGTGCAGTTCTAACCAGCCGGAAGACTCCGAGAGCCGGTCCGAACCGCGGCGAATTGACCGACCGGTTCACGCTCCGACCGCCGACATCGTAATTCGGCGGTCCAACCAAAAATCGACCTTGTCGGTCGGAAAGCCTCTGGCCGCGGCCGGAAAGCTTCCAACTAGCAGTCAGAGGCTTTCCGGCCGACATCGTAATCGGCCCCTAAATAAAAAATACAAACATATGCTCATAGTTTATAGATATCCTATTTACTGTTCCCAATAAAAACCTAGCCACATTGAAGAAAGTGTTATAATTTGGGAAAGTCTAATTTACTAAACCCATTCCAAACTTCACCACAATGAGGAAAATGTACTTTTGGGGGAGCAGATTTACTATTTCCACTCTCAAATAAAGCACACAGAAAGTGATGGATTTAGGGGGTTCAAACTTACTATTCCCTCTACAAAAGTAGCCACATTGGAAATCTGTTGGGCATCAAAGTTACCTTTTTTATCCAATTATATACAAAAAAATACTTATTAGGTATTTAAAAAAATATAACAGTAATAAAACAAGTAAAACAATACATTTAAAAACATTGCATATAAGAATTAAATTGTACATAATTAAAAAAAATTAAAAAAAGATATAACTTCATTGCAAAAATTATTATAAAACATTAAAAATTGAAAATAAAAATTAACATAACAATTTTAAACAAAACAAACTTAAAAATTAAAAGTTTTAAATTACTCTCCACCCTATTCACCTAAAAAACAGATATTGTTAAAACAAATATAATATATGAAAAGAAAAAAATACACTTAAAATAATGTCAATTAAAATTGTATAACACAAAACAATATTTTTACTTATATATAACATTTGAAATAATGATAATCTTAGAGGAAATATGCTGATCCAGAATATTTTTGACATCACAATATTTAAGACACAAAATTTGTGTCCCACGATAATCTTTACAAAATAATGTGCTGGAACACCATGAAGACCAATTAATGAGCAATACATGAGAAGTCCCCCTTTTGTGTTCACTAATGGAGAGAATAAGGTCTACTCTAAATGTTATGTTATGTTAATAAAATTTATTGAGCACACTAATACCCGGAGGTGTCTTGGCGCTGAAAACTAAAAACAAGCCCATAAGAAGTGGAACCTAATTCTGGAATAATCATGTTTTAAAACCCTTTCTAAAAGAGGCAAGTGAGCTCGCAGCTCTGATATCCATTGGAAGCTTATTCCATAGTTTAGCCGTGCCATGAGCAATGCTTCAGCCTCCCCAACTGGAGGTGCGAATCCTCTGAACCACCATTAGTCTGGCGCAAGTGGATCGTAGCTGTCTGGCAGGATGGTACCAGGAGAAAAAGTTTTTAAGAAACACTGGTCCGGTATTATTCAAGGCCTTGTATGCTAAGCATAGCGTTTTGAACTTGATACGATGTGCCACCGGAAGCCAGTGGAGTCTCCGGATTTCTTTAGAGACTGACTCATACTTAGGGATATTAAATAATGCGGCTGCATTTTGAACAATCTGCAGTTTTTTTATATTGTTTCTGCATATCCAGGTAGAGTCTGTTGCAGTAGTCTAACTTTGACAACACCAGTGCCGTCACCACCGTCCTCCTGGAGTCGATAGGGATGTAGGGCAGAATCTTCTCCAGTTTCTTAATCAAATGGTAGGTCGCCGACACAGTAGCACTAGTCTGCTGAGAGAAAGTTAGTTTGTTGTCAATCAGTACCCCGAGATTTTTTGCCTTTTCTACTGGTTGTGGCAAATCACCCATTTCAGCCGGCCACCTAAGTTCAGTTTTCTCCGAGTTAAGTTTAAGACAGTGCTTGCCCATCCAACTGTTAATTTCCAACATACAATTTTGAAACTGCAATGCTGGAGAGGCTTGATCTTTGTATGCCGCAACCACAATCTGTGTGTCATCGGCATACGATGTTAGACTGAAGCCGAAATGCTAGATCAAAGGAGCCAGTTCTGATACATAGATGTTAAACAGGGATGGGCTAAGTGATGAGCCCTGTGGAACTCCGCACGGTAGAACATAAGGGGTTGATTTAAACTGATCCAGGGTCACTGTTTGTCTTCTTTCCTTCAGAAAAGAAGATAGCAGAGCCAGTGCCACACCCTTAACCCCTAATGTTTCCAGACGCAGTTGCAGTAAATTATGGTCAACAGTATCGAAAGCTGCTGACAAATCAAGGAGGATAAGGGTGGCAGCACCCCCTCTATCCATCACAGTCCTAATCTCCTCGGTGGCCTTGATCAAGGCAGTCTCCGTACTGTGTTCTGTCCGAAAGTCGAATTGGGAGGGATCAAGTAAATAATTTTCTTGGATAAAATGAGCTAACTGTTTATTCATGATTTTCTCCACTATCTTGGCTGGAAGTGGCAGCCTAGCAATTGGGCGATAGTTGCTCGGGTTTGATGCGTCCAGATTAGGTTTTTTTATTAATGGAATGATTGACACATCCTTCCATAGAGCAGGAAAAATACCAGACGTGAACATACTGTTAAATATTTCCCTGAGAGTAGGACTCACCTCATTTGCTATATCTTTCAAAACTGCGGGGGGCAAGGATCCAACGGGGATCCAGATTTAATTTCCCTAATGTGTTATCCACTAATTCACTAGATACCTGTGAAAAGCTCTGAAAAATCTTTTTTTCGGGTTCTGAACTTGGAAATACCTCAATTGGTTCTTGAGTGAGGGTGGCTACAAAGGAATCAAAGATATCTTTGACTTTATTCCTAAAGGCGTTAGCAATGTCATCACAGAAGCGTTGATTGTTCTTTGTGGATTTTTTTCTTAGGTAGGGAGGAGAGCTTCTCTACTACCCCAAAAAGTTCTTTGGATGAGTTCTTAGCTCTCTCAATCTGCCTAGTAAAAAAGGCCCTTTTTTCAGTAATCAGCAGGTTTTTATATTTAACCAATGCGGAATAATAGTTGCTTTTGTCTGATTTATCATATTTTGCTCTCCAGCGTCTTTCAAGTCAGCGACATTTTTGTTTTTCCTGTCGCAGAGCCTCTGTACACTACATTTCCTAAGACAATGACCAAATCTCCCATTTTGCCCTCTATGAAATAAGTAAGGGCCTGATTACGAGTCTGGCGGTCCGAGGACCGCCAGACTCACTGGGGCGCAGTGGTGGCGGTCCAGCCACCGCCACACCAGCAGTCTGACCGCTGTATTACGACTTTGGTGGTTGGACTGTCATTGCACCGCTGCAACCGCCTGGGAACCGCGTTCACAATATGCTAGTGTTGCCACTGTGGCACTACTATGCATATTACAAGTTTTAGGACCACTAGCGGTGTCATGGAGGTTCTTCCACCATGAAACTGATGGCGGTCATGAAACAAAGGGGCCCCCTCATGACCCATGCATGGGGGTGCATGCCTGTGTGCATGCACCCCCAGCTCCAGGACGGCATGGACTTCATAGTCCATGCCGTGCTGGAATGCACTGTGGCAGTCCTGCAGCGGTGCCTTTCTAAGGCATTCATAGGTGCCTTTGAAAGGCACCGCCGCAGGACCACCACCCCGCCCACCTGCCAGATCCCAAAAAACTCATAATCTGGCGCGCAGGTGGTCGGCCTGTTTGACAGTTCTGGAGTGGGGCGGTGGCAGCCCGCTCCAGGACCGCCAAACTCGAAATTCGGCCTTAAGACCACAAAATTAGTCTGCAGAAGTCATGTTTAATATTAATATATTCTCGCTGACATGGTCCACTGCAGTTACTCACAAATATTGGATGATTACACAACAGGCCAAATGAGAGGGGTAAACTAGGAGAAACAAGCACAACAGGAAAATTAACTAATATGAGGCAAGGGACTGGAAACAATAAGGTAACTGAGCAGGAGGAAAACAAAAAAGGCGAGGGAATGAAGTACGGTTGTAAACAAGTGTAAGCAAAGAGCCAGAGCAACTAACAACTTATTGCTAGGCAATATGCACAAGTCTTCATAGGTGTTACATAGGGCTCTGCCACCAATGATCTAGAACAAACCCCAGATCCCGGAAGTGATTAGTGCTGGGGTCTGCAGTTAGAGATCTATTGTTCTGCATCTTCTACGTTTCCAATGACACGTCTGCCATCTCCTCGAGGCCCCCAGAGCAGGTCAAGTGGTGATACTATATCCACTAGGTTATTTCATGGCTAGTCTACTTATGTATGCCACTAGTTTATTTTTCAATTGATGTTAATCATGCACCTTTTAACTCATTTGACCCCCCAAAGGCCTACAATAACAGCTATAAATCCAATACTTGAAAAATGCACTATGGCCAATCAACTTTGATTGTTCAAATATCAATGAAATTTGGGTATATGAAACAGGGAAAAGGGATTCCCAACTTAAGTCTCTTTTGGAATCTGGGATAACCACTAGGAAGTCTACACATTCCCAATGGCACACACAGTTTAGATAATTGATTTGGAGTAATGCAATCCACAGTTTATATGTTCCTTCAATTCTTGGACTTCATAGATCATTTATTCAAGTATAGGTCTTTAAAATAGTCAAGGTAGCCAACACGTGTTTCGCCGAAAATATCGACTTCATCAGGGCTGGTAATTTTAGCCGACTCTAATCAGCAGCAAAGACAACTGTTAGCTAGAAGACGCATCAAAGGTCCACCCCCGCATTCAAGAACTTGACCAATCCACCAAGTAAGTAATGATATTTGTGAGCAAGGTCCAATAAAACCTATAAAAAGAAACGAGAAGCTGATCAACTGTTGTTAAATATACAGAGGATGCTGTAATGTTATTCCCGTAATGAGTCCAAGGAGTGCCTTATTCAGTCGGTATCGGAGATGGCTGTGAGTGCGCAGCGCAAACGGCTTTCAGCCACTGGGAAGCAGCTGAATAAGTCTGATCAGCTGTTTGGAAGCTATTTGTTAATACTGATTATGAAAGTTCATACTAAGAGGATACTCCACAGATGAAAGAATTGCTATATCTGCTTAGTGACTATGATGCCACCCGCACATTGATATTGATTTCTTGTTTTTGTTGAAGCATTGTAAGTCAAGCTTCAAAGGGTTTTGGATTAAGATGATGGTGTTTAATGATGTGATAAACAGTAATTAATTTGGGGATTATTGTAAGGTTGCAAAAACTATACAATAAAAAATTCCAACCTAAAAAATTAAATGGTCTGAGGTGCATTGTGCAGCCCAGGAAAGGACATCAGAGCTTCATCAACTTGTCATGCTTAAACAGCCACACCAATATTTTTCAGCAACTACAAAATAATCTGAGTTGCAGTGTTGATTTGAGGACCTATCGGGCATTTGTCGTCTTACAATGCCTGCTCCCACTCAATTTTTTTAACATCAATACCAGGATTAGGAATCTCTTACGGAGCCCTGTTAAAAACACTGTAACTTCATTGGACTCCTTCATTGCAACCTGATGAACTACGTACAATCTGAAAACTCCAATATCTGAAATAGAAATGATTGGAACAGTCTAATACATGAATCTGAGATCATCTTATCCTACTTAGACTTTAGCAGCACTTACTCCTATATCGAGAAAGTTCTTTATCTCAAGACATCTTCACCTTAACAACAATTGATCTGAAACAAGTCTTGCAATACTTATTCTCGTACTCCTTGTGGCCAGTTATTGCATGAGACAAGGTTACCCAAAAAGGAAAACCGAGTCCAAAGACAACTTTAATCAACATGCCAATCCAGTCAATACAAACAGCAAAGTCCCTCTAAATAAGGACCGACCACTGAAACTTGTACTTCTAAGGAACCCTTGGCGACATGTTTTCCTGAACATTACTCACAGACTTTCATGGGCATATATAATTAATACTTTGTCTAGTAACTAGCTCTTCTTTTCTGTGGGTTGGTAAAGCACATTCTTATTTGTTTGCTCCTTAAATGTTTATGTTGTTGTTGGTTCTAATTTCCGAGCGTACCACTTGCAAATTTCAGCTCGACCAGGCTACCAAATGGAGACAACAATACTTAAATAACCTTTGGTTCAGTTCCTTTTGGAACTACCCTTTTATTCCTTTGATCTTCCTCTGTGACTCTTCTGGATATCCCTTGTTTTAAACAAATCTTCTTATAGAGGTAAGTCATGTTCTGTGGTTGCTTCCCAAGTATAGAACAACCCTCCCAATGACTTCAAGGCTACTCCTACCGCTTTCACTTCCATACAAAAAGCTCAACTCGATTCACTATACTCAATATTTGTCGTTTTTAATTAGTACCCCTCGATGTTTTAATGCCAAGAGACCTTTAAGTGTGTATTGTGCTGTATAAATACTCTCATAACATATAAGTGGGTTACATTTTGTTGGGGACAATGTTCATGGGGCCTAGAAACCATTATCTTATCTTGACCTCTCTCTGAACAGTGACTCTCTCACAGCATCTACCATAATATTAATTTTGAAGCAATGAAATATAATTAAGGCTCCCTGTTTTCCATTTTTACTGATTTTTACAGATAAATACAGACAGAAAACATTAATTTTCTTGTCTGTATTTATTTTTAAATGTGTATAAAAACGAAAATTGGGTTTCTTTTTGAGTAATTCTAAGTACTATCTGCCATGACTGCCAGGCCAATAGATGTGTGGATTGATAGATAAGGGGGTTACAAAAGAAAGGAATTTTAGTAAAGAGGCTTTAACAGCAGTAGATATGGACAAGGTTGATAATGAAATTTGCATAATTTCATATAAGTGCACTGATTTATCTTATGAGGGTGTTCACAGCACTGAATCCTGGCAGACATTCAAGCATGAGTGCATATTTATCGGTTAAATAAATGTAGAAATAAACTAATTTCAGCTTAAATATTCCACAAAACCCAAAATAAATATAGATAAATACAGATAAAATTAGCAAAAAATAAATATGGATAAATACAGACGAAAACAGCGAAAAATAAATACCATAAAACCGGGAGCCCTAAATATAATTCTGATATAGGTTAGTAAATCCACAGTACTTCGCCTACCAAATCAAACACCTAATATTAATTACACAATATTAACAACAACACTGTTAGCATAGAAAACTCCAAACTAAAGTAATCATTTGCAATATGGGCACCTTGTTAGTAAAACGGGATGCTACCTGGCTAGATGATAGGCAAAAAATGTAATTAATCCGTGAAGCAGAAGATAACAAAGAGATCTGCTCTTTGGCTAGTTCTCTGTTACATTTATGTGGTATCATAGCGATGTTGATGGAAAAGGTGTCTATCTGGGGATGATGCAAATATTTATTATAAGAGTTGACGCGATGCAAGGAATGGAATAGAATGTGGGTTATGATTTATTAAAGATGGAAGAGAGATCGAGGAAGTGGCATCTTGGGTAAAATGCAGCAATTCATGCATTATGTTACAGGAATTCTGCGGTGTACAACGGAATGGGAGGTGAAGTTTTAAATTTAAGCATACCGTACAAAAGTCTTGATGTTACTGTAATAGATGGCCTCAAAATGACAACACGAGTTACAACCTGAGGAGAGTAAGATAAAAGATGGCATGTACGGGAGATGTATAAACAAAAATGTAAATTGTGTTGCACGTCTTTTTATAAACCTTTATATGGCGCGACCATGACCCATGGGGGTATCGGAGCACTTTACAAATGGTCATGTGGAAAAATACAATTAAAGAATCTATACAGATGAGGTAAGTCTTCATCGTCAGTAGCATGTAGTTGTAGAGATCGCTCCCGAAAAATATTGATTTTATTCTCGAAATAGTTTATGGCTCAAAGCCCACGTCTTATTAGAAAATATTGAGGAATATCTATATGCGTGTACATGGCAGGAACCAAAGGGCTCATTAGGATTGCGGGCGGACCTGAGTCCGCCCACCATCCTTGCGGTGTGTGGACCGCCCGCCAGACATGTGGCGGTCCCGCACCATGAATTAGGATTCTGAAATTTAACATTGCGGCGGGTGCTGCTGACAGCAGCACCCGCCGCGATGTTAAAATCGCATGTCTAGCATTTCGCTGCACCACATGGCAGGCACCACACGTTGCCTGCCACTTGGCGCAGTGAAATGTAGGGGGGTACCATAGGTACCCCCCAAGTGCACCCCACCTCCCCCCGACACAAAGGGGGCCCGCAATGGGCCCCCGAACCCAATCCCCGCCAGCCTTTCCATGGCGGCCTCGCCGCCATGGAAAGGCCTTTATTTTCCCACATCCTAATATGGCGGACGGTGCCTGCTAGGCACTGCTACCATATTAGTGGCCCTGCTCCGCCCACCAGGCAATCGGTGCGATTGCCACCGGCGGAAAAGCGGCGGACGGACTTTGCGTCCACCGCGATACCCACCGCCATCCTAATATGGTGGTGGGTAAATCTCATTGTAATGGCGGAATGATCGCCACCGCCGGCCCGGCGGTGGCGATCGTTCCGCCATCATAATGAGCCCCCAAGTACCGGGACATTCACATTCCTAGAAGGAATGGATGTAAAAGAGTAAAACATTGTTCAGGAACAATAATTCCTATGAGCAGATTCCTTGATACAAAACCTACTGGGCGAAGGAAAATGTGGTCAATGCCTAGCATTAGTAATCATATTTTGCAGGAGGGGTTTGGATTGACTGCATACAACAGCTTCTCAACAGAAATTAAAGTCAAGGGACCTAGAACAGCAACAGGGGAATAATAGTAATTGTAACATACATTTATATATTATGTTTACATAGAACAGCTGCATCATTGCACTGCTTAGGGCTTCATAAATCCTGTAATTTTCCATGCAGGGGCACAGTGATTACATTGGTAAATATGTGTCTCGGGGCTAGCTCTCATTACGTTGCGTTATTGAATTATTGAATTACACAGAGAAAGTGGAATTATCTAAACAGGGTTTGGCTGTTCTCAGCATAGTAATATTCCTTGTCATTCGTGCACAGAACAGAGGAGAAATGAGGAGCCAGATTCAGTGGCGTAGGCAGAGTGTCTTGGGTCCTTGAGCAAAGAAGGAAATGTGCCACCTGGCTGCAGTTTAAACTGTGAATTACAGCAACAATCAGGGTTCTGAGAGCCCTGCGGCTCTGTGCTACGGTGCCACTACACCTGCTGCACCAATTGAAGCTATGCCCCCTGAGCAGTTTAAAGTAATGCTACTATTTTTTATATGATTGTCCTTTATGGATCTTGAACCCAGGTTACTGCTCATTGTCTACCAGGGCACATAAACATTTTCAAGAGACTTATACTGTAAACTACTTTAGCTAGGCCTTGCCGCAAACCTTTATGTCTTAAGGTCCATATCAGAACGTGACCAGGTAAATGTGTTTGGAACTCGTAGCCAATCCCAAGATCCAAGATAAAGACAAGTAATGATAAAGACAATAGTTCTGGCTTATTATGTGTTTGAATATTTTGCTGTATTTTGTTGCAATGGGTGTAAATTGTGGGATATGGTTAAATACACTTCGCAACTGGTCATCGACTGCGCCACCACTTTATCAAACTCCTACAGTACTTCTCAGAAAGCTGCGAGTCTTATCAACCCAGTTCTGTTCTGAGCTCAGCGCATCCAATCGTGGATTACTTCCTGATTGTTTAAGCAGCTTTCAATCAAATTGGGATCTATTTTATAAATTCGCAGTTTCATACTTGCCCTTGAGATTAAATTGAACAAGCTAATCCAAAACTAAATCACAAAAGATTTAAAGAAAAGCAACTGCATCACGGCCAGGGTACATTACTAAGGAGGGAAAGAGGGATATTTTCAATGGGAACTGCCGAACAGACAAGCAGCTCTAGTCCAGCCACAGTGGCTGATGGTGGGAAGGGGAGGGCTGAAGACCTATCAGGCAAAAAGGCACTGGGGACCTGAAAGTGAAAATGATAGCTAGCTCGTCTGTCCTCATGGTTGAGGGTCATATGTAGGAAGCGGTGAAGACTCCATGTTTTGAAAAATATTCTAGCTTGGCACACAGCTATTGAAAGCGCATATGAATGTCCGGCATTTCACAAATATACGAACAAGAAAGTAGTTTAATCGGATTAAGAAACTCGTTCAGAAGTTTATGTACCCAAAGATCTGTCGGTTCAAACATTTACCCTTACAAGGTCAATAAAATGAGCACATGTACTTACAGCGCTGTAAAACCGCAAACAATAGAATCAACTTCTAAAGCATTCTACGGCACAATGGGGTCGATTCCGATTCGGGCCGGAAAAAGCACCGACCGACTCGGATCCGGAAAAAATACCGACCGACACGTACCCGTGGCGCACGACACGCCAAGTACGATGCAAGGCGCGAAAAATCCGACCGACACGTAACGAAACCAAGTCGACCGACCGAGCCGCACGGAAAACAGCAATCCGGCCGGAAAAACACGCGAATCCAACCGACCGACACGCACCCGGAACAAATCCGACCGAAACGTACACGCTAACTCCAAACCGCAAAGTACGATGCAAGGCGCGAAAACCACGAGCGAGTCGGACGGAGGACAAGCTCGTACGACCGACACGCATACAAAACCGAGCCGAAGCAACACAATACACCGCGACCGACGCGTATGCAGCATAGAAAACTGCACAAACACAGCGTGAACGAAACGGAGAACACCGTACGAGACCAATGCAGGGTCCGACTCGGTCACACGAACGTTTCCAACATACACAAACAGCACAAAGGAAAAATCACCCAAAAAAAGGCCAAACAAGCAATTACCAAGCCAATAAATACTGGGGGGTGGGGACAGAGAACAAAGACACACCCACAACTCCACCTATATAAAGGACACAAATCACTACCATGAGCCTTTGCAAATGCCATTCCACTGCCAGCACCCAAGAGAAAGCAACCACACACCCACAGCTCATCCCTCACACAAGCCACACACCATCAGCACACCAACAAATACCTACCTCACATACACCCAGCAAAACACACACTCACACACCCTCACCTGCACACCAACACACACATCACTCACCATCACCACCCATCACCATGCCCCCCAAGAAGAATCACTAGTTCCTAGATTGTGAATTGGAAGTCCTGGTAGACGAGATCCTCAGGGTAGAGCCACAGCTGTTTGGCGCACTGGTCCAACAGACCCCCATCTCCCAGAAAACCAAGATGTGGGAGAGGATCATCAACAGCGTGAACGCACAATCACCATGTCTGCGCACAAAGACCGACATCCAGAACAGGTGGTATGACGTGCGCAGGAGGGTCCGGGAGCTGCTCAAGAAAGACTACCTCATCAGCCAATACACCGGCAGTGGCCCTCCTGCCAAGCCAGTATACCTCAGGCCCTGGGAGGAGAAGGTGCGGGCCATCCTTCCGCCAGTGAGCGTATATGGACTAGAGAACATCCCAGAGCCTGGTGAGTACACAACAAATGTACACAATATTCTGACACAAAACACACACACATCACTGTCAAGGGGAGAGTCAAACCATGCACTCATAGCAATTACACAGCAACCAGAACAGAATCATCCCAAAATGTGTATGTCAGTCAGATAAACACAACACATGCCATCAAAAAAGTTACATCCAACCGTGCCATCACATGTACAAACACAACTACAACTACAGCTAGACAGTGGCACAAATAGAACTAACAAACACATCCAGACATGTAGCCACCACAACAACACCAACACACAGTGAAGACCACTCAAAGGAAGGAATTCTGTGTATGCTGGCCAAGTCTGTGTAGCCAATAGCATCATGGGAGTCGCAGTCACACATATTGCCCCCCCACAACTGTCCCATCAACACCACCATGAACCATGCGCACATCACAGGGAGTGGAGAAGGACTCACAAGATGGCTGACACTGGCTACTGCTGTGGGGAGCACAAGGCCCTGCTGGCAACTGTGCACCAACAAACAGCAGGACACCACTGACTGACATCCTGAGAGACAACTTCCACTCCCTGCAATGCAAGCACGTCCCATGGTGGGATATCTGGCTGGCTGGGTGGGAAGGGGGACTTGCAGCACTGACTATAGTCACAAGCACCACCCCTCACACACACACCCCAACACAAACTCCACAGTACCCACCTGGTAGTATGCAATGCCCTCCATCCCAACACAAGATCCCACAAAGAACCACCACCCTGGGTTATGTTGTGTGAAGCACAGGGACACTCTTGGGACTCTTAGCCAAACAACTGCCAGGACAACACTCCCAGCCATCCTGTCAGCACAGCCAGCCCACCCCACAGGGAAGCAGAGTCAAAAGGAAGGAAGCATGGGCATGCTGGGAAGGGGGTGGAGGCAATAGCATGATGGGAGTCGTAGTCACTGATATTGGTCACCCCCACAACTGTCCCATCAACACCACCCTGAACCATGCTCACATCACAGGGAGTGGAGAAGGACTCACAAGATGGCTGACACTGGCTACTGCTGTGGGGAGCACAAGGCCCTGCTGGCAACTGTGCACCAACAAACAGCAGGACACCACTGACTGACATCCTGAGAGACAACTTCCACTCCCTGCAATGCAAGCACGTCCCATGGTGGGATATCTGGCTGGCTGGGTGGGAAGGGGGACTTGCAGCACTGACTATAGTCACAAGCACCTCCCCTCACACACACACCCCAACACAAACTCCACAGTACCCACCTGGTAGAATGCAATGCCCTCCATCCTAACACAAGATCCCACAAAGAACCACCACCCTGGGTTATGTTGTGTGAAGCACAGGGACACTCTTGGGACTCTTAGCCAAACAACTGCCAGGACAACACTCCCAGCCATCCTGTCAGCACAGCCAGCCCACCCCACAGGGAAGCAGAGTCAAAAGGAAGGAAGCATTGGCATGCTGGGAAGGGGGTGGAGGCAATAGCATGATGGGAGTCGTAGTCACTGATATTGGTCACCCCCACAACTGTCCCATCAACACCACCCTGAACCATGCTCACATCACAGGGAGTGGAGAAGGACTCACAAGATGGCTGACACTGGCTACTGCTGTGGGGAGCACAAGGCCCTGCTGGCAACTGTGCACCAACAAACAGCAGGACACCACTGACTGACATCCTGAGAGACAACTTCCACTCCCTGCAATGCAAGCACGTTCCATGGTGGGATATCTGGCTGGCTGGGTGGGAAGGGGGACTTGCAGCACTGACTATAGTCACAAGCACCTCCCCTCACACACACACCCCAACACAAACTCCACAGTACCCACCTGGTAGTATGCAATGCCCTCCATCCCAACACAAGATCCCACAAAGAACCACCACCCTGGGTTATGTTGTGTGAAGCACAGGGACACTCTTGGGACTCTTAGCCAAACAACTGCCAGGACAACACTCCCAGCCATCCTGTCAGCACAGCCAGCCCACCCCACAGGGAAGCAGAGTCAAAAGGAAGGAAGCATGGGCATGCTGGGAAGGGGGTGGAGGCAATAGCATGATGGGAGTCGTAGTCACTGATATTGGTCACCCCCACAACTGTCCCATCAACACCACCCTGAACCATGCTCACATCACAGGGAGTGGAGAAGGACTCACAAGATGGCTGACACTGGCTACTGCTGTGGGGAGCACAAGGCCCTGCTGGCAAATGTGCACCAACAAACAGCAGGACACCACTGACTGGCATCCTGAGAAACAACTTCCACTCCCTGCAATGCAAGCACGTTCCATGGTGGGATATCTGGCTGGCTGGGTGGGAAGGGGGACTTGCAGCACTGACTATAGTCACAAGCACCTCCCCTCACACACACCCCCCAACACAAACTCCACAGTACCCACCTGGTAGAATGCAATGCCCTCCATCCTAACACAAGATCCCACAAAGAACCACCACCCTGGGTTATGTTGTGTGAAGCACAGGGACACTCTTGGGACTCTTAGCCAAACAACTGCCAGGACAACACTCCCAGCCATCCTGTCAGCACAGCCAGCCCACCCCACAGGGAAGCAGAGTCAAAAGGAAGGAAGCATGGGCATGCTGGGAAGGGGGTGGAAGCAATAGCATGATGGGAGTCGTAGTCACTGATATTGGTCACCCCCACAACTGTCCCATCAACACCACCCTGAACCATGCTCACATCACAGGGAGTGGAGAAGGACTCACAAGATGGCGGACACTGGCTACTGCTGTGGGGAGCACAAGGCCCTGCTGGCAACTGTGCACCAACAAACAGCAGGACACCACTGACTGACATCCTGAGAGACAACTTACACTCCCTGCAACGCAAGCACGTTCCATGGTGGGATAACTGACTGGCTGGGTGGGTGGGAAGGAGGTCCGGCTGCCAACCAAACACAACCAATGCAGACCATGTTCACACCCCAGAAAATACATAGAAATGCCCAAATAATGCAGGACAATGTGCCACACCAATATCAACCCCTGACTGTGACGACTCAGGACAATGCAATGTACAGGCCCGCACCCAGAGGCACAGTCACAACTGTCATGTGTGTCAACCATTGATGCCTGCAGAAACATGACATACATTGTTTGTGTCTCCCAAAAACAGGTGATGATGGGGACACAGCAGCAGACGCTGAGGAGTCCCAGTCCCAGGCTCAAGAGGATGCCGAGCTCACTGGCGTCGTACAGCCTCTGTCCTCCTCGGACGATGAAGAACAACCTGGCACATCCGGTGCAAGTCAACATGCAGCACCAGCAGGACCACCAGCTGCAGCACCAGCAGGACCACCAGCTGCACCCCCTGCACCCACCCCTCCAACGACTGTCACCACGAATACCATCCCTGCCGACATGGACAGAATAAGGAGCAACACCAGCACAGTGACCCTGGACCAACCTGGGGCCATGGCCACCACCACCACCACCAACCCCCAAGGTGGACCAGGGTTATCTGTGCGTGCCACTGCACACACTGCACATGTCAGCAGGGGTGATGGGAGGGGTGGGAGACAGAGGTCGCTGCTTGCAGACGTTGCTGGTGTGCATGATGACCCACAACTGGTACGCATAGCTGATGCGTACCAGTCCAGCACCGGAGAGCTCAGCCAGGTAGTGGGGCTCCTCAGAGACATTAAACAGCAGCAGGCTGCCCATCATGCCCGCTTGGACTCCCACATGTCCCACGTGGAGTCACACATGTCCCCTGTGGACTCACACATGTCCCGCGTGGAGTCCAAGTGGGATGCACTGCATGAGATGACGGCGGTGCACAGGGACATTTTACAATGCCTCCGCCAGATGAACAGCAACCAGTCCACACCTCCCTGTGTGCCAACAACATCTGGTGCCGAACAAACTGCAACTGCCACAGGGAGGGAGGAGGACTCTGGCGGAGAGTCCCCTGCACCGCAGCAGCCTGCACTTGAGGGCCCCCCCAAGAAGAGGGGTCGTCCGAGGAGGGAAAAGTGAGAGGCCGATGGCCAAGCGCAACTCCCAGGAAGCCTGAACCTGTTCTGGATGTTCGCCTTTGTGCACAGACTGTTCACCCTGTTGACGGCAACACTACTCCCACACATTGCATGGGGAGTACAAGTTGGACCAATGTGTCAGACAACTGTGGCCCCGATACTGGGGATCCTGTCTACCCGGACTTTCAATTCACCTAGGAACTTGGGATTGCAAGATTCATGTACAGCACAACCCATCCTATGCACTATTAACACAAATGTATCACAATAAACTCACTAATACACCATACTTGCCTCTGTCGTGATTCCAACGTGGGTGCTGTTATGGGGATGATGAACTGCAAAATTACACTGTGTATGCGAACTGCAACAGCAAGGACAACACAGGCATGTGAGTACAGGAAACGTGACACACATGAGGGAGACACACCACCAGGGCTACACGACACATACACACCTAGGCCATCTGACTCATTGCCTACACTGATGTTGCCAGGGAAGACGGTGCAATGCACAGACACCACACCCATTCCCAGTTGTAGTCAAGTAGCCCACAGGTGCAGTAAGCAAATGGCAGTCAAATATGTGACCACAGACAACGCACATCACAAAGTGAAGCACAGGTTTATTACACAGTTGCAACATGCCGTAACCACTACAGATGCAAGGTAACCCCACCTGGCAGCGGGCACACAGTCAACAACTGTAGACGGAAGGAAGTCCATGGGTGTGGCGCACATCACCTGTAGGGACACAACAGCTACCAGCCTGGATGTGCAATCACGTCGTCGGTGGACACAGTTGACCAAACGAATCTGAAAGTACCCTGTGAAGGACAGAAATGACACACAGTCAAAAGCAATGGAGTACAGGACAGAACAGCAAAACACATGCACAATACATGTTACAAGATACCCACCCAGAACCAAGTTAGCATGTCAACACTGTTGGGGAGTACAGCCCACCTGTTAGCACACATCGCCACACACATCCAGTCAAGTGGCCCATGGACACACTCCCACAGCACCAGAGCACCACCCACACATCATGCCAACTCACATCATTGACATGACACCTCAGGATACTCACATTCAGCTAAAGAAGTTGGTGATGAGCTGTGTGAGGACATCACCATCACCATCATCATCATCATCATCGTCACTGGCATCGTGGTCCAGGCCAGGATCCTCCACAGGTGGCGGATGTTGGTCATTGTCATCCTGGATGAGAGGCAACTCCTTCCGCACTGCCAGGTTGTGGAGCATGCAGCAGACGATGATAATCTTGCACACTTTCGCAGGGGCATATGGGAGGGACCCTCCGGTCTTGTCCAGGCAGCGGAAGCGGCTCTTCAGGAGACCAAAGGTCCGCTCAATCACTCTCCTGGTCCGACCATGTGCCTCATTGTAGCGCATCTGGGCAGGTGTCACAGGGTTCCTGAGGGGTGTCAGCAACCACGGCATGTTGGGGTATCCCGAGTCACCTACGGACAGACAAGTGCACATTAGCTGACTTGGAACAGTGGGCGGAATACTACAGATCAGATCACACACAATGGCACAAAGTCAGTACACACCGACAAGCCAGGCACGCTGGTTCTGCATCTGTGCCATCGTCCTGGGGATGCGACTACTCCTCATCACAAAGGCATCGTGTGCTGAACCAGGGAAACGGGTACACACGTGTGTGATGGTCATGTCAGCAAGACACACCACCAGTGCATTGACCGAGTGGTAGTGCTTGCGGTTCCTGTAGGCCTGCTCCTGGGCCTGTGGTGGTACCAAAGCCACATGTGTCCCATCAATGGAGCCAATTACATGCGGCATCCTCCCCAGGGCATAAAAGTCACTCTTCACGTCAGTGAGTCGTCGCAGTCTAGGGAAATAGATGTACCGGTTCAGGAAGAGCAACATTGCCGCCAAAACATCGCGGAGCACACGGCTGAACATGGTCTGTGACATCCCACCAGCAGTCGCCACAGTATGTTGGAAGGTACCAGTGGCAAAGAAGTGTAGGGCTGCCATCACCTTCACCTTGGGGGTCAGCGCTGTAGGATACGGCCGGCCAGGCTGCAAATGTGGGGACAACTGCACTGCCAAATCCTCAATCAGCTGCCTGGTGAAGCGGTACCGTCAGATGCTGTCCCGTTCCACCATCGTTGCCAGGTCTGGGAATGGCCGATGGACATCAGGAGCCCTGCAGTGCAGAGGAGAAGTAAGCAAGATTGTCAGTCACCCCACATATGCGGCATTGAACACACTCAAGATCCCAACATACATCATTATGAGGCACAACTACATGAAGTGTGCAGTACCGGAAGGACATGTATGGTACATACATGGCCAACATCTGTCAACACGGTCCAACAGGTGGCATCAATTAGTCCCAGGTTGGCCCATTGGATATCATGAGGCCGTGTCACAGTTCCCATCTCCTGCTGCCGTGTCACAATAACCCCCACAGGGACATGTGAGGACAGATGTGCCCCAGGCACCACAGCTCAACGACAGGTACATTCCCAGGGACCCTGTAATGCCACATGGACACTGGCATTACATGGAGTATCATGTATACACCACAGCAAAACAACCATGACCCCCACAGGTAGTGGCCCCACTTGCCACGGCAGGACAGACATGGACGTCTGTGACACACACGCACAACATCAGAGTCCATGCACACACAACGTGGATGTGGAGACTGTCTCCCATTGTGCACATGAAATCAGAGACATTGTAAACACCACATGCACAAAGACTGTGGAGGACCATCACTATTGTGCCACTGGGACACCCTGGCTCAAACATACCGTCCCACATGGGACTCACGGGGTATGTGACATGACATACACATACACCACTGTGAAATGTGACCATGGCACATGCACAGATATGAACAGTTGCACATCACAGTGGTCACGTACACGTAACACCCAGGATCCTGTCCCCATGAACACGTGCACAGCCTGGGGGTGGCTGCCCACAGGTGACACCCACAGGACAACATGTACACCAACATACACACAATAGGAAATGCAGCCTTACATGCCTTATGATAAAGTTTGGACAGGCTGTCGTGTGGTAGGTGTGCCCCTCACTCCCTGGGAGCTATCTGTGGCTGGCATATGTCCATCTGAGACAGGCATGCTGACATATGCCAGTCACATGTACAGTGATGCGTTGAACTGCAATGGACCGATCGGTGCCTCCGGCCGGCCCATTGCTTTCAATGTGTGCGGGTACGCGTTGTACCCCTGTGCGCGTTGAACAGCAATGGACCGATCGGTGCCTCCGGCCGGCCCATTGCTTTCAATGTGTGCGGGTACGCGTTGTACCCCTGTGCGCGTTGAACAGCAATGGACCGATCGGTGCCTCCGGCCGGCTCATTGCTTTCAATGTGTGCGGGTACGCGTTGTACCCCTGTGCGCGTTGAACTGCAATGGACCGATCGGTGCCTCCGGCCGGCCCATTGCTTTCAATGTGTGCGGGTACGTGTTGTACCCCTGTGCGCGTTGAACAGCAATGGACCGATCGGTGCCTCCGGCCGGCCCATTGCTTTCAATGTGTGCGGGCACGCGTTGTACCCCTGTGCGCGTTGAACTGCAATGGACCGATCGGTGCCTCCGGCCGGCCCATTGCTTTCAATGTGTGCGGGTACGCGTTGTACCCCTGTGCGCGTTGAACTGCAATGGACCGATCGGTGCCTCCGGCCGGCCCATTGCTTTCAATGTGTGCGGGTACGCGTTGTACCCCTGTGCGCGTTGAACAGCAATGGACCGATCGGTGCCTCCGGCCGGCCCATTGCTTTCAATGTGTGCGGGTACGCGTTGTACCCCTGTGCGCGTTGAACTGCAATGGACCGATCGGTGCCTCCGGCCGGCCCATTGCTTTCAATGTGTGCGGGTACGCGTTGTACCCCTGTGCGCGTTGAACAGCAATGGACCGATCGGTGCCTCCGGCCGGCCCATTGCTTTCAATGTGTGCGGGTACGCGTTGTACCCCTGTGCGCGTTGAACTGCAATGGACCGATCGGTGCCTCCGGCCGGCCCATTGCTTTCAATGTGTGCGGGTACGCGTTGTACCCCTGTGCGCGTTGAACTGCAATGGACCGATCGGTGCCTCCGGCCGGCCCATTGCTTTCAATGTGTGCGGGTACGCGTTGTACCCCTGTGCGCGTGGTACCGCAATGGACCGATCGGTGCGCACCCATTGACAATGGGCTTGCCTGGCAACGGACGCGTTTTCGAATTTCGAACGAGTCGGGTGCTGGAAAATCAGTTGGTCACCCACAACAATGTTGCAAAATCATGTATGTCATGAAGTTGAAGATTTGAAGGATGCTGTGGGCGTGTTTTGGTGCTGCTATTCCATGGATTGGCCAGATTCAGAAGATGCAAACGACTTGGACCTATCACTTTGGACACAAGGGACAGTATCTGCCTCTCCAGCACATATATATTGCTGGCTGTTCCCCTGAGAGCCCACTTGCCTGCACTACATGCTCCAAGACGACATCTGCCACTGCACTGCTGCTGTCTCTGCCCCTCTGGACCCTGCAATGGCACGTACTGTGGAGAGAGCCCCAGCCTTCAGCCTTGAAGAGAACCAGGCCCTGCTGGACAGCCTACTTCCACAGTACAGCAAGCTGTATGGGACACCAGGGGAGCAGGTGAGTGTTCTGTGCACTGCCTTTCTGAATGTGCATTTTGTCTGACTAGCAAGGCTGAGAGTCTGCACGCCACTGGCTAGCAGGCTCACTGAGTAGTTGTCACCCCCCATAGTGTGTAGTGACTTGCACTGGACAGGTATGGTGCAGTGACAGTGCATTTGAACATGGTTTTACTTCCCATGCAATGATACCATGTAGTGACGTCTGGCAAACTGTCCATGGTCAGCTTTGCACTGCCTGTGTACATCATGTGCCCCTGTGATTGAGACATGTATATACAACTGTGTCATGTACGGATATGTTGCATGTGTGGTAATGGCCTTTTCACTTTGTCATCCTGACAGGTTAATGCCCATCGGAAGCAGGAAATCTGGAAGGACATCGTCCGGGCTGTCCGGTCCGTGGGGGTCTACAAGCGCCGGATCCGCAACTGCCAGAAGAGGTGGCAGGACCTTCGGGGCTGGACCCGGAGGATTGCACGGGTCCAGCTGAAGCTGTCGCCTCCTCGCAGGAGTGGCGGAACACGGACCCTGACCCCCACATGCTCCAGATCCT
Source organism: Calotriton arnoldi (assembly GCA_963921515.1). Lineage (NCBI taxonomy): Eukaryota > Metazoa > Chordata > Amphibia > Caudata > Salamandridae > Calotriton > Calotriton arnoldi. Next base: position 1,449,939 of record CAWUFW010001384.1, read on the forward strand.
GGCGGTGGTGTTTCCAGACCTGGATGGGCAGCTGAAGGCCAGACAGCAGCAAGGAGGGGGTGAGTCAAAGACTGCACTGTGAACTCTGTATTACATGCTTTGTGCCCTCCTCTGGCCTGGTTCAACTGCCACAGTGCAGCAGTCATGTTGTCCAGGAGCCATGTCCCTCTATTGTGCACTGCCCACTGCTCATCTGATACCCAGGTGTGGCCCTTACAGTCAGGGAATTGTGTCACTTGGGACTGTGTCCTTGCAGTTTGCTTCACTAAAGGTGGGGGACAGCATCTGTTTCCCTAACTCTGTTGTGGGCATCATGGGTGGGTCCATTGTTCACACAACGCCTGGGTTTGGACATGTGATCTGCGTGTTGCTTTGATATGCGGTCCACTTGCTGAGCTGAGCCACCACATGTGCTTGGGGTATGTGGCACACGCCCATGCAGCGGGTGGGAACAATGTTTGTGCCCCAGGAGTGTGCAGATTAAGTGTGTCACACATACATAGCCAGCTATCCACTGTCCAGGGCACATCCCTCATTCATGTGGAGCAGGACAGTCATGCCTACTCCAGGCCATGCAATGCACTCTGTACTCCCACTCCCGTGTATCAGCTGACACATTGTGCACAGTGATTTGACCCCTCCGGTGTCTGCCTCTGTGTCAGTGTGCTGTGGATTAGTTGCCAGGACTGCTGGGGTGTTTCTTGGTAGGGGCTCAGCATGCCCCTGGAGATGTGACCATAGGAGACGATACTTGTGTGTCACATAGGTGTTTGATCAGCTGCCCGTGCAGACTGGGGTATGCAAATGTGATGTTCAGGCAGCTGTTCCCCATTCACAGCAAATTGTGAGGGGCTCAGGTTCAGAGGGTAGTGTCACAGGTCTCCCATATGTCCAATAGGTGTGACCTGGACAGATGAGGGTTGAGATGATGTGTTGTGTGGGGGATGTACATGTGCACTTGTGCAGCTCCAGGACTTGCATTCCCCATGACCTACTATTGTGACACAGTGCATAGTGTTGTTGTGTGGCTGCCAAGTCATACATCACTGAGACAGTGATGTATGACTTAACAGTCATGCCTCTGCCATGGCATGTGTCAACTTATTTGTGGTCCTGCAGGGGAGTGACATGTGCTTTATGCACACCATAGTGGCGCTGGCTATCAGGACATGGGTGCATCATGGTGTCTGTCGCTGGTATGCATCACATGCATTTCCTATTTGACTCTGGGCATCCCTTTCATCCGGAAACCTGTACTGACTCAGTGGCAAGAGCTGTGATGTGTCCACACCGTGTCCTCTGCACTGTCCAACTACTGTGTACTTGGTGCATGTGTCCACACTGGGGTGTTGCAATCCAACAGACACCAGACAGATGGGTGCAAGGCCATGTGGGATGTGAGTGCCATGCTTGGCATCAGACTGACAATTGGCTTCTCCTGTTCAGTTAGGGCACTTTTAGCAATGTACAACTAATGATGCCAGGCCTTGCTCTGTGGTGTGCTGTGCTCACAGTGGTGTGTGCGTTTGGTGCAGGTGACTGATGTCTGTCTGTTTCCCCATTGTTTACAGATACATCCACGGCCACGGAAGGGGACAGCTCCACGGACCAGGAGGAGCCAGAGAGCCAGACTGGGTCAGCAGCCGAGGAGTGGTCGGAGGGACCCAGTGGCACGGAGGGCGAGGGGAGCCACACCGAGGAATCCTCAGCACCATCCACCTCAGCTGAGGACCAGAGCAACTCGGAGGATGACTCCCTTGTGGAGGCGGGTGTCAGCAGCCACCACACCCCAGCTAGTGTTGCTGTCCCCGCCACCACCAGCACCACCACCGCCCTCCCATCGGCTCCCATTCCCCAGGTCCGTGGAGGCTCCCATGTTCGGGAGCGTGTCTCCTTTGGCCCAGGCACCGCACCCCCTGCCCCTGTGTCCCCTGCTGCCCTGAGTGAGGAGTCTGTGTACCTCCTTCGCCAGCTCCATGTAGGGCAAACAGCCATGCTGAGTGTCCTCCATGCGCACACCGCACTGTTAACTCAGCTGGTGTCGTTCATGGAGGGCATCTCATCGGGCATGTCTGACCTACAGAGGGGCAACAGGTCCATGGACTCCTCCCTGACGGCAGCAGTGTCCCTCCTCAGACAGTCCCTCACCCCTCCTGCCTCTGCTCCATCCACACTCCCCAGCACCTTGCCCGTCCCAAGCACACACACACCGGCACAGGCACACACCAGCACACACACATCCAGCACACAGACACACACGCCACAAACTAAACGCACACGCACGCACAGTCAGGGGACTGAAACCAGACTCACAGGGGATGGGGCCCTGGTACACACACACACGCATCCACGGGCACTGCGCAGTCCTCACTTGCCTCTCCCTCCAAAGCACCCTCCCTTGCCTCACCTGCAACCCCAAAGACCCAGCGCCTCTTCCTCAGTGACCTCGGCCTCTTCCCCTCCGATCCAGCTGCCCCAGCATCCAGGGGGAAGAGGAAGCCCCCCCACACGGAGCAGAGTGCCCCTCGCCCCCGGACACCCTCCCCCAGGCGCAGACAGACTGAGGCCCCCACCCGCAAGTCCCCCGGAGTGGTAAGAGCAAGACCCCGCCGCCGCCCTGCAGCTCAAGCACCAGGTCACCTTCCTCCATCCCTCAGGCCCCCACTCCACAGGTGCCCCCGCCACACCCTGCCCCAGGTTCCCCCACCCACAGATATACCATCCCCAAGAGGCTCCGGCCTTCTCCCCTGCCACTTGCTCTCCCGGCACCACACCCCCGCTGCGCTTGTCTGTGCCACTGATGTGGTGAGGGTGTCCTCCCCCTCTGTCCAGCCCACCTTGCCTGTTCCCCATTCTCCTCCCCTGGTGGTAGGCACTGCAGTGGAGTCCACTACCACCCTGTCTGACTTGGGCACTGCAGTGGCGGACCTGTCCACTCCATCTGCAGGGTCCACTGCAGTCGTGCCGGCACCCACAACATCTGAGCCATGCCCCCCAGTTGTGCCGGCACACACCATGTCAGACACCTCCACTGCAGTTGTCAGTGGCTCTCCAGCACCCACCACCCCTTCCCTGCTTCCTCCTGGTGAGCCCTGATCCTGTCCCTGCGGTGCCTGGCCTACCCCCCGGTTGCCCCTCCTAGTGGATTGTCCCTGGTTTTGTGCAGGCATGTGTAGGGTGGCATCTGCCACTGTCACCCACTTGTGACTTTGTTGATGGACTGGCCATTGGCCTTTGTTTATGTTCTACCTGACTTCTACTTTTAATGCCACATATGCTGAATAAAGCAACTTTCTGTTCTCTAGTGCTTTTGCTTCTGATGTACATGATGTTGATGATGCTAAGAATGCCCTTGCTGCAGTGATGGTGATATTTGGTCTCATGATAATGAAGTGTTACTGTGCAGGAACCCATGTGGTCCAGGGGTTATGTGTCCTATCCTGTGGTGTATCCATGTCATCCATAGCAGCATCTGAGGGTGTCATGTGTTCAGTATTTGGCAATGAGATTTCCTACTTAGATTGGCAACTTCACATCTGTGGCTTCCACCCCTGCACATCTGTTGTGCCTGCCATTGTTCTATTCGTCTACTTCCCTGACCGTGTGGCCATCTCCAGTGAACATGCAGGTTTGGGCATCAATGGGGAAGGACTCATCTGTGTTGTCAGTGCAACATTGCTATACAAGTGTGTTGGATCTGTGCTGATGATTCCGTTGGCACTTCCATGACCAGGCTGATGGGACGGGAGCCCTCATTTGTTGCTAATTGTTGATTGTGTGTCCCATTGCTGCCATGGTATGGTATCTGTTCGCCTCACATCTGCAGTCTCCACAGGGTATCTGCATGTGTGTGCCCATTGGTGCAAATATGTGGGTCTGCATTCGGATGGTCACTTCTGTCATTGTGTCATTGATGATTGTTGACGGTGTCAGCCCCCATGGGTGTTGTTTGTCTGCACATGGCCAAAGTTATGTCTTATTTGCACTGCAGGATTTGGCTCCCCCAATTTATGTTGCAATGGGACACATACACTACTTTGCCACTGATGTGTTTGTTGTTCTGTGACCAGGAATCATCCATGCAGTTTGGCAGTTGCACCTCTTACTTTGTCAACACTTGCCTTTTGGTCACTGTGATGATGGGGGTTTGGACCCCATTGCCACAATGTTCAAGATGTGCTGCAGCTATGGACCCCACACTTGCCTTTTGGTCACTGTGATGATGGGGGTTTGGACCCCATTGCCACAATGTTCAAAATGTGCTTCTGCTATGGACCCCACACTTACATTTTTGTCACTGTGATGATGGGGGTTTGGACCCCATTGCCACAATGTTCAAAATGTGCTTCAGCTATGGACCCCACACTTACCTTTTGGTCACTGTGATGATGGGGGTTTGGACCCCATTGCCACAATGTTCAAGATGTGCTGCAGCTATGGACCCCACACTTGCCTTTTGGTCACTGTGATGATGGGGGTTTGGACCCCATTGCCACAATGTTCAAAATGTGCTTCTGCTATGGACCCCACACTTACATTTTGGTCACTGTGATGATGGGGGTTTGGACCCCATTGCCACAATGTTCAAAATGTGCTTCAGCTATGGACCCCACACTTACCTTTTGGTCACTGTGATGATGGGGGTTTGGACCCCATTGCCACAATGTTCAAAATGTGCTTCTGCTATGGACCCCACACTTACATTTTGGTCACTGTGATGATGGGGGTTTGGACCCCATTGCCACAATGTTCAAAATGTGCTTCAGCTATGGACCCCACACTTACCTTTTGTTCACTGTGATGATGGGGGTTTGGACCCCATTGCCACAATGGTCATGGCCTGCTTGCATTGTGGGTGCCACACACATATATGTGTGGCACATGTGCTAGGGGGTCACATTGTATGTTCAAAGTCATGTTCGGTGTTGTAGGCATTTGACACAGTCTACACACGCTTGTCATGGTGTTGGGGGGATGTCTTCTTCTTGCATTCCCTAGTTTGTGGTGTGCTGGTTGTGTCATGCATTGTCCATCCTATGAGTGGGGGTGGTAGTAGTGGTAGGCATCCTGCCCCCTGGCTAAGGGTGGTGGTAGGCATCCTGCCCCCTGGGTGAGGGTGGTAGTAGTGGTAGGCATCCTGCCCCCCTGGGTGAGGGTGGTAGTAGTGGTGGGCATCCTGCCCCCTGGCTAAGGGTGGTAGTAGTGGTAGGCATCCTGCCCCCCTGGGTGAGGGTGGTAGTAGTGGTAGGCATCCTGCCCCCCTGGGTGAGGGTGGTAGTAGTGGTGGGCATCCTGCCCCCCTGGCTAAGGGTGGTAGTAGTGGTAGGCATCCTGCCCCCCTGGGTGATGGTGGTAGTAGTGGTAGGCATCCTGCCCCCTGGGTGAGGGTGGTAGTAGTGGTAGGCATCCTGCCCCCCTGGGTGAGGGTGGTAGTAGTGGTGGGCATCCTGCCCCCCTGGCTAAGGGTGGTAGTAGTGGTAGGCATCCTGCCCCCTGGGTGAGGGTGGTAGTAGTGGTAGGCATCCTGCCCCCCTGGGTGAGGGTGGTAGTAGTGGTGGGCATCCTGCCCCCCTGGCTAAGGGTGGTAGTAGTGGTAGGCATCCTGCCCCCCCTGGGTGAGGGTGGTAGTAGTGGTAGGCATCCTGCCCCCCCTGGGTGAGGGTGGTAGTAGTGGTAGGCATCCTGCCCCCCCTGGGTGAGGGTGGTAGTAGTGGTGGGCATCCTGCCCCCCTGGCTAAGGGTGGTAGTAGTGGTAGGCATCCTGCCCCCCAGGCTAAGGGTGGTAGTAGTGGTAGGCATCCTGCCCCCCTGGGTGAGGGTGGTAGTAGTGGTAGGCATCCTGCCCCCCTGGGTGAGGGTGGTAGTAGTGGTGGGCATCCTGCCCCCCTGGCTAAGGGTGGTAGTAGTGGTAGGCATCCTGCCCCCCTGGGTGAGGGTGGTAGTAGTGGTAGGCATCCTGCCCCCCCTGGGTAAGGGTGGTAGTAGTGGTAGGCATCCTGCCCCCCTGGGTGATGGTGGTAGTAGTGGTAGGCATCCTGCCCCCCCTGGGTGAGGGTGGTAGTAGTGGTAGGCATCCTGCCCCCCCTGGGTAAGGGTGGTAGTAGTGGTAGGCATCCTGCCCCCCCTGGGTGATGGTGGTAGTAGTGGTAGGCATCCTGCCCCCCCTGGGTGAGGGTGGTAGTAGTGGTGGGCATCCTGCCCCCCCTGGGTGAGGGTGGTAGTAGTGGTGGGCATCCTGCCCCCCTGGCTAAGGGTGGTAGTAGTGGTAGGCATCCTGCCCCCCGGGTGAGGGTGGTAGTAGTGGTAGGCATCCTACTCCCCCTGGGTGAGGGTGGTAGTAGTGGTGGGCATCCTGCCCCCCCTGGCTGAGGGTGGTAGTAGTGGTAGGCATCCTGCCCCCCCTGGGTGATGGTGGTAGTAGTGGTAGGCATCCTGCCCCCCTGGGTGAGGGTGGTAGTAGTGGTAGGCATCCTGCCCCCCTGGGTGAGGGTGGTAGTAGTGGTGGGCATCCTGCCCCCCTGGCTAAGGGTGGTAGTAGTGGTAGGCATCCTGCCCCCCTGGGTGAGGGTGGTAGTAGTGGTAGGCATCCTGCCCCCCTGGGTGAGGGTGGTAGTAGTGGTGGGCATCCTGCCCCCCTGGCTAAGGGTGGTAGTAGTGGTAGGCATCCTGCCCCCTGGGTGAGGGTGGTAGTAGTGGTAGGCATCCTGCCCCCTGGGTGAGGGTGGTAGTAGTGGTAGGCATCCTGCCCCCCTGGGTGAGGGTGGTAGTAGTGGTGGGCATCCTGCCCCCTGGCTAAGGGTGGTAGTAGTGGTAGGCATCCTGCCCCCCTGGGTGATGGTGGTAGTAGTGGTAGGCATCCTGCCCCCCTGGGTGAGGGTGGTAGTAGTGGTAGGCATCCTGCCCCCCTGGGTGAGGGTGGTAGTAGTGGTGGGCATCCTGCCCCCCTGGCTAAGGGTGGTAGTAGTGGTAGGCATCCTGCCCCCCTGGGTGAGGGTGGTAGTAGTGGTAGGCATCCTGCCCCCCCTGGGTGAGGGTGGTAGTAGTGGTGGGCATCCTGCCCCCCTGGCTGAGGGTGGTAGTAGTGGTAGGCATCCTGCCCCCCCTGGGTGAGGGTGGTAGTAGTGGTAGGCATCCTGCCCCCCCTGGGTGAGGGTGGTAGTAGTGGTGGGCATCCTGCCCCCCTGGCTAAGGGTGGTAGTAGTGGTGGGCATCCTGCCCCCCTGGCTAAGGGTGGTAGTAGTGGTAGGCATCCTGCCCCCCTGGGTGGGGTGGTAGTCGTGGTAGGCATCCTGCCCCCCTGGGTGAGGGTGGTAGTAGTGGTAGGCATCCTGCCCCCTGGGTGAGGGTGGTAGTAGTGGTGGGCATCCTGCCCCCCTGGCTAAGGGTGGTAGTAGTGGTAGGCATCCTGCCCCCCTGGGTGAGGGTGGTAGTAGTGGTAGGCATCCTGCCCCCCTGGGTGAGGGTGGTAGTAGTGGTAGGCATCCTGCCCCCCCTGGGTGAGGGTGGTAGTAGTGGTGGGCATCCTGCCCCCTGGCTAAGGGTGGTAGTAGTGGTAGGCATCCTGCCCCCTGGGTGAGGGTGGTAGTAGTGGTAGGCATCCTGCCCCCTGGGTGAGGGTGGTAGTAGTGGTGGGCATCCTGCCCCCCTGGCTAAGGGTGGTAGTAGTGGTGGGCATCCTGCCCCCCCTGGCTAAGGGTGGTAGTAGTGGTAGGCATCCTGCCCCCCCTGGGTGGGGTGGTAGTCGTGGTAGGCATCCTGCCCCCCCCTGGGTGAGGGTGGTAGTAGTGGTAGGCATCATGCCACCCCTGGGTAGGGGTGGTGGTGCGCATTCAGGCCTCTGTGTGCATATGTGGCATTGGTGATGGGCATCCCGCCCCTATGGTGCTGCTGTTGCTGGTGTAAGTATATTCAGCATCCCCGTGTGTGTGTGTGATGTGTCGTGTACGTGTTGTATGTGTTTTGTGGTTGGTGTCTGGCTTACCTTCTGCGCCGTACGCGTCCGTGCCTGTTCCGGTAGTAAATGTAGAATATTGGTATGATCGGGACGAAGGGATTCATGGTTGGTTCGTGTCGTTCGTCCTTCTCGTTGCTTCGCGTCGTCCTCGTCGCTTCGCCTCGTCCTCGTCGCTTCGCGTCGTCCTCGTCGCTGCCGTGTTCGTCTCGGAGCCGTGGATCGTGTTGTGGCGCGAATCGGAGCTTATGTGCGCCTCTCCCGGATGCTTTGACGTGCCGTGCGTAGCGACGGGTTCGTCGCGTACGGAAAGCGCATCGTACTTGTCCGGCCGGACGGGGCTGCATTTTTCCTTCCGTGCGACTCGATTCGGCGTTTCCGGATTCGCCTCGGTCGGAGAACAGGACCTGGTTTGGGTGAGTACGGCTCGGCCGGATTTTTTGCTGTTGTGCGCATCGTACTTGCTCGTTCGTGTACTGTACGGATCGGTCGGGAAACAGGCTTTCGCATGGCTTTTTTCCCGACCGAATGGTATTGGGTGCGCCTCCGACCGAGATCGGAATCGGCCCCAAAGGCGGAAAGAAAATATAAAGAAACCGGAAGTTGTACAAGGCCACTCTGTTTCGGTGCGCCCATTTAGCCCTCAAACGAAACAATTCCAAAATTAATGATCCCTTGTGCTTTCATGTCCCACCTTTGACCCTGCGATATATATGTACTGTATTTATCAAACACAGCAAGAAATATTAACTGAACTGTATGTCATTGACCAAAAATATAAACATCTCCATTGGATATTGAAACAATTTTTACTAAAAATACCCCAACGAAAATAAATATTTGATTGCCAAAAAAGCTGGTGGTTTCTCCAAATCAAGTTTTTTTCAATGGCATTCCATGAATGCCGTCCACACTGTTGGTTTTAGCTTACCTCCACTTACTGCTTTTTGTAAATGGTTCAGAAAGTTGAGGGGGCTTGGTCTTTTGTAAATATCAGTGCTCAAACTCCCAGGGGCCTTCTCATAATCCCACCTTTCACGCTGGGCCGATGTAAAAAAGAAAAACGCAGATCCCTTTTATGTCAGCCCAAGGCAAAGAATGAGATCATGATATGGCCCAATATGTGAGCGGAAGATGTGAAAAAGAAATCCACAGACCCTATCTGTATTGGCGCAGTCCAGCAAACAGGATCACAGTATGGGCTCCAGTGTGAGTTCCTAAGACCATGATATGTTCATTCATGCAAACTTCCAGATTTCCAAGGGGTGTCAAAAATAGTTTAAAAAGCAGACACTGAAACGCGAAAATAGAGCAGGTGCCTAGCCATCTCTTGATGTTAGTGTGTGTTAATTAAAAATGACACCGGGGCCAGATGGGCTTTTTGTTCCACCAGGCATTTCCCCAGTGGGCAGGAACCTTTGGAGGCCGATTTAGAAAGTCACCCAGGAAGGTTCAGGGCAATTCCTAACCAAGTGGTGGTACCACAGTGGAGGAAGGAGCCAAGCTGAAGAGCCAGGTGAACCACACAAGCATCGTTCCCAGTTCAGATATTGCCTCCAGATCTGTGTTGAAAAGCTTCCTATATGATTGAGATCATTGCCTTAGTTTATTAATTGTTTTGGGGTCAACTTGTTAAGTCGGTTGGGTAAGTTGCAGTACATTTTAACTAGAATGACCTATTCATAGGGATTGATCCTGCTTCTTTTGATTTGCTTTATTCCGCTTCATTTAGATTGTTGAGGCATCTGACTCTTCATCCTTATCACTTATGTGGCATAGCATGTTCGACAGGTGGAAGATAATAGCAGAACTGTCCAATTAAATTAATGGATGTATAAAGTTGTTGGGTAAGTGGGCACTAGGCGAAGCAAGCGGCACCGTGAGAGAAGGGCTGCAGACAATTTGGCTGAGCATCAGGTCATCCATTTTTTTATTCAGTCCAGCAGCTGGCAAATCTCCAAGCTTGTCTACCTATATGTTGTGGTTTCCGTCTGATTATCATTATTTCTTGAGCTAAGGTTTGCAGATATAAGGGTGGTGCTAGTCAATTATTTAGGACTTCGGCACTGTGCCCCAGGGGTCGGTATATTACTGCAATGATGGGATTCCTCCTTGGGTTTAATGGGAAGCTCACGACCACAAACATGAAAAGAGTAGAATGTGACAGACATTTGGTTTGTAAAACAGGTTTGTTGAGTGAGTCGCTGAAATGTCTCCCTCTTCTTACCAATACAGCTCCAAAGATACACACCTGGTTGTGGGAGGAGGTGCATTCACAAGATAATGTCCTGGCAGCTCACCCAAGATTTCCAGATGCGCCACAGCATTGGGAAAAATTATTTTGTTTTTTCCCTAATGCTGTAAAGCATCGCCAAAAGATACTGGAAATCCCAATAGTTCCAAAGGCGAGACCTGTTAGCTTTGCCAGTGCTTGTTGTATTTGCTGTTTTGACTCGGGCAGTTATAGTAAAAACTGGTGAAAATGATTATGCTACATTTGTAGCTCTACTAGTTATTCAGAGCTCAGCGCTATTGGAACTCACCTGCTCAGGTTTAGTGCTGTATATTACCACCAACTGAATATTGGTGGTAACATGAAACTCTGAATGTAGTAAGAGTCCAAAATCAGGAGCAAAACAGGCCCAAAAGCTCAGAGCTAACTTTGGCCTAACTGTAAATGTGCCTTGGGGTTTTACTATCCAAACTCCAACAGAGCCCTAAATGATGTCCTCGGTTGCGCTAATGTCTTTGGGCATCAGGCTAGTGTTTTTTGTGTTTTCCCATAATTGCACGCGAGTCCCTATGTCCCAATGGTCTTTCCAAAATGCCAATCTAATTTTTGAATATAATCTTGTTGTGCTTTTTTTCTTGTATTTTGCATCGTATTTTATATTGCAGAAGAGGCAAAGGGGTGGATGGTAAAAGGGACAGAAGACGTCATAAAGAGACGTGAAGAAGGCATCGTGGGGTGAGGAAGGGTGTAACTCCACCGAAATGGTTATCATGATATTCAACTGCTGCACAACTTTACAATGGGTGGCACTGCAGACAACAGGACACTACGGGGCATATTTAGTACCAGTTGTGTCGCTCCTGCACCACGCAAAGTGGTGCATGCGCGACACAACTCAGTCAGATTTATGAAGCCACGCAAGCTGGCTTTGCACTTCATAATTCTGGAGTAACGCAACGCAGCACAAATCACTGTGTTGCTCTGCCACAGGAAAGCGTTCCATGCGTGTTGCGTGGGTGCTCCAATGCAACTCCCATGGATTTGGAAGCATTCCCAGATTTACCAGAATGGGTAAACCTGGGAATGCGGCAACATGCTACCCCTTCCTAGGGGAGGCGTAACGAGGAGAAATATCTTTATTTCTCCTCGTTACTTCCTCTTTCTCTGTGTGCTGCATTCTGCAGCACACAGAGATGGAGTATTCCTCAGGGGATTGTTTTTGTGCAAGAATGTGCCTTTTCCTGCACAAAAATAATACTGCATTCAACAGAGGCACCCTTGTACCATGGTGCAAGGGTGCCTGCGTTGGCGCTAGGCAGTCAAAAGGGCGCCAGCGCAGGGAAAACACAGGTATGCGCCGTTTTGCCTTAAATACGGCGCATTCCTGCCCTTTCCATATCACACAGTGCAGCGCAGCAAGGTGACTTGCTGCGCTGCGTGACTTAGCAATAAATATGGCCCTACATATCTTGAGGAAATACCATTACAATTACAATTAAAAGGGGCTCACTTCTAGCAACACATATTACATTCAGACCTTGATTTTCTTTCTCTGCTGCTTCACCATGCTCCAAACAACCCTGTGCAATTAACACCCTTTAGTTCAGTTCCTGTCATTCCGTCTCTGTATGTCATGTTTGTTTACATCCTAGTATCCACTCATTTCTCCCCTGGGCCTTGACAACTACTTTGTGTTGATGTTACATTATCCCTCTGTATTTTCGTTATCATTGGGAACCCGCACATCCGATTCTGGCACATTGGAGTTCACAATGTCACAGTCTAGGATGCGTTCGTGTACACAGAGCAGCGCGCATCCTCACTTAGTCAGTTTTCTCATGCTCTTGTTCCACATCAATCTCGCTGCTTGTCAGCTTAGTCACTTCCTTAATAAAAGGCTTATTGTCTCGCGCAGGTGCAGTTACAACGCATTATCTTTTCTGTGACGTGCTTTCCTAATCTAGCCCTCGCTCCATGCATCCTGTGGGTTGTCTGTTCTTCCAGCAGGAAGCTCCATAGCAGATCATATCCGCCTGAATCCACGATGTGCAGGTATCCCGGAATGGTATTAGCAGGTGTGAGTGTAAATTCTGACAGTCTAGTTCCGTCCTGCACATGATTTAAAAAATTCAGAAATTAGGAGCACAGTGGTGCAGCGCAAATTTACCCACTCTTTACATGTCACAAAATACGACAGAAAATGTCAACAGATACATATCATGAACGTGACCTTAGCACGTTTCTTACCTGATTCAATGATTGATAAAAATATTTCACTAGACATTACTATTAAAGAGAGCATTTATTGTAGAATTAGAGAATTTACTCATAAGTATGTCTTTAACTATGCTAATTAAGTTGTTTTAATGAAGTTTGATTAATATAAACCATCCTCGTTTAATAAAGAATGTACCTACTCTGAAGAAAAACCCAATTCTCCCAAACGTGTGCTATAACGTGTGATAGATACATAATGAGTTGAAACTGTGATTAGAACCATCCTCCTATATGTAAAATGTGATCTTAATTAAAACGATATAGTTTATGTACTGTGTGCACTAATTTTACACATATATGCATTTAAATGTAGTTCTTAACCATACTTACAGCTGACTATTTTAATGACTTACTGATTAGTATGTGATGTGAACTTAATGCAATTGAAATTTATATTCATTTATGTTTAAATGTGCACATGCATATTAAATTCGCACTTTTGGATTTACGTGTAACTTAATAGTGTAGGCCTGAATTTCACCATGCTGCATTTCATGAAATACTGTTTTCCATTTTCTGCTAACGCAAGGTATCTTGCAGGTTTTCACATGCATTGTTAGTTTAGAACAGATATGTTACTGTACTAGAGATAGGGGAAAGAGCCTGAGAAAAAAGACCTTGACAAAGGTACATGGAGAAAAGAGCGCTAACTGAATGGACTTGATTGTTAAATGTTACAATCTGAGAGAGTAATGCCGTTCCCATGTCCAGTGAGTAGCAATCCATTAATGTTGCGGTCCGCAACTTTGGGATTTGACAAGGACAATGGACCCCTGATGGTGTGATCAACGGGGTGTTGACTAAGTGGACTTAGCACATTATAATATGCTGTTGCCCCTGGACTTTTACGCAGATCCTACTCAGATGCTTCACAGATGCTTTGCGGATCCCTTCCTACCTTTTTCCCTTGCTGACCTTTCTTGCGGATTCCTCACAGACACCTTCGCTGATTCCCCACTATCTGTAGGAACTTTAAGGTTTAACCCTCAATGCTTCTCTTTTGATTCTTTCTTAAGTTTAGCTTAGGCTAATACTTATTCTTGACCCATTGAAGACTCTTGACCGAGCTTCTGAGATGCTAACGTTTCCCTACTTGATTTCTTCTTGTCCTGACCTGACTTCCTTCATGGAAATTCCTTCATATGTGAGGCTTTTGTTCCTAATCATCCTCTGGACTTTGAAATTCTAGATTACTAATGTATAGGAGAGAGATTCTTAGTTTATTTTCGGAGCACCAGATTTTGATGCTACTATTCTGTATTGCTGTTAAAGAATTGCGTGTTTGTTTATTACTAGTTCACCCTAATTTCTTTACGCGTCTGGGAATCCCAGTTGTTATTCTGTATCTTTACAGCATGGCTTTACAGGTTGTGTATTTGAACTTTATTATTTATTTGTAATAAGACTTGTTTGAACTTGGCCACCGAATCCTGGTCCTCATTGTGTAGCCAAATGGGTTGCACTGTTAACTGAATCTGATCGAATGAAAATGCTAACTTCCCTCACCTCTCAGTTGGATCTAAAAGATCCGTCAGAGGGCCCAGAAAATGCTTGATCAACACTCTGCGCTGGAGCAACATCAAAGAAAGTGATGAGAACTAACGTGAAGTGTTGATATGGTATTCTTGTCATCACAAAATTCTATTTGTACAGAAAAGTAGCCTTAGAGTAAAACAAATAGCGCTTTGCTCTACTTTGCATCGAGGGGCATCATATGGGTGGTTCATGGAATTTCCCATGCTACCACCCGCAAAGCCCTATCTACGAATAATGATAGAGGGATTTGTGCCAAAAAATAATGCCTCCATGAGGCATCCATTAAGTTGGAGCATTTTTTTTAATTTCTCCAAACATTTCCTACATTGAATGTATGCTGCACTGTAAAGTAAGCATACATTGTGGGGAACATTTTAAAGTTAGTATAAGCATAGTATTTTGTATTGGAAGGGTAGGTACCCTTTTGTAGCAGTACAAAACTGTGAGAAATTTGGTTATTAGTTTAAAGGGGTGGAAACTCCACTCAAATAATAAACATAATCCTTGTCAGGGTGAACCACAAAAGTCACTAAAATTAACCTGTGCTTAACCTTCTGAAAACCTTGGCACAAAGCAGTCAGGCTTTACTTAGAGGAAATGTGTAAAATGTTTATGCAGCACACAAACAGTAATAAAGTGAACTACAACACAAGAAATATCCCAAACCACTTTAGAAAATAGAATAAATGTTATGAGGTGAAAGGATATCAGAATGACAAAACTGCAAACAGTAGAACCGGAGATATTGAATTTCAAAGTTTTAGGTAAGTATAGCGCCTAAAAGTACAAAGCACCACTCATAGTCATCTGATCATGCTAGAACGGGGGGAAATCATAAGTTCAGGCTGATCGCAATGGAGCACAGGCCGGATACAGGGACCACATTAGTCCTGCTGAAAAAGTTACCTGCTCAAAGTCTGGCATGAAGAGTCCAGATGGCTGTGGAGGAGGCCGCGAGGAGCAGGGAGAGCTTTGCGGATAGTTATCGCAATAGCACGAGGAGCAGGCCTGGCATTGAGGACAGTTTATGTTTATGTCTTGGTTTTGTAAAGCGCATGGCTGCCCAAGGGCTTCCCCGCGCTGGTGAGTGCTGGACTGAGAGCTGAGCTCACTAGTGTATTAAAGGGGAAACAACCAGGTCTTGAATTTTTTCCTAAAGAAGAATTCATTTTGCAGTGATCTGAGGCCGAGTGGGAGCTCATTCCACAACTTCAGTACCCAGTGTGCAAATGATCGTCCTCCCCATCTTGTCCTTTTGACTCTAGTCGTACTGAGGAGATGTTGTTGAGAGGATCTTAAGAGTTTGGTTGGAGCATACGCAGATACTAGATTTCTGAGCTTTACTGGACCCTTGTTATTTATGGCCCTGTGTACCATGCAGAGGGATTTGAACTTGATTCTTGCCTCAATTGGCAGCCAATGGAGCTGTGTAAAGGATTCTCTTACGGAAGCGTATCTTGGAACCTTTAGCAGGAGCTTTGCTGCCACATTTTGCACAACCTGAAGTCTCTTTATTGCGTATTTAGGCGAAGCCATATAAAGGGAGTTGCCATAGTCCAGGCGCGAGACTATGAGGTACTGAATAACGTTTCTTCTTAAATGATCTGGGATCAGTGCTGGTATCCTCCTGATCATTCTAAGTAGCCCGAAGCAGATTCCGGGCAATTTATTTGCTGGGAAATCCATTGCGAGGGAACAATCCAGCAAAACTCCCAGATTTTTTATAAAGGATTTGGGATCAGGAGGATTGCCCATACCGTTTGGCCAGCTCGTCAGTGGTCTAGGTATGGGCAAGTTTCCTAGTATCATTAATTCCGTCTTGTCTCCGTTTAGCTTTAAGCGACAGTTCGACATCCAGTGGGCCACTTTTTCCAAGTAGGGGATCAATTGTTGGTTTCCTAAATTGGGACCATTTGTCAGAGAGAAAACCAGCTGGGTGCCATCTGCATAAGAGACAGCCGAAATGCCAGACTCCTGCACTATGGTGGCAAATTGTCAAACGTATATGTTAAACAGCATGGGGCTGAGTGACAATCCCTATGGCATACCACATATAGTTGGCAAACTGTCTGAGCAGAGGGCTTTTACAATGACTTGATAAGATCTGTTTTCCAGAAAAGAGATGAGCCAATCCATCGCTTTATCCTGAATTCCTACTTCCCTTAGTCTGTCTTTTAAGATGGCATGATCAACGGTGTCAAATGCCACGCTCAGATCGAGCAGTAGGATAGCGGCGGAACCTCCATTATCTAATAGAGCTTTGAGCTCCTCTGTGACCGCCAGAAGTGCTGCTTCTGTGCTGTGGTGAGCACGAAAGCCCATCTGGGTAGGGTGGAAAATGTTATTGTCTTCCAAAAAATTGGCTAATGTCCGATTGACATGTTTCTCCAGAAGTTTGCAGAGAAAAGGAAGTAATGAGATGGGTCACAGATTGCCAAGTATTGCTGGATCTTGATGGGTTTATTTTAAGTAAAGGAATAATTACTGCGTGCTTCCAGTGTTTTGGAACCAAACCCGCATCTAGTGAAAGATTGAGAAGCTCCATTAGTGAAGGAAGAATAACATCTGTTGCTTTGGATAGGATATGTGGAGGTGCAGGGTCTAGTGGAGACCCTGATTTGGTTACCTTTATCAGGTTGAGGATAGTTTCTTCATTGAGCCTAGGGAAGTGTGCTAGAATTGGAGTTGAGGATGATTCTCTGACCTTGATTTCCTCCTCAGGAGCAGGTTCGAAATTGCCCTGGAATTGGCTATAAATGTCTGTCACTTTTTTGTGAAATGAAGATGCTATTTCATTGCATCTTTCTTTTGTGGCTTGAGGAAGAATATTACTTTCATGATGGGTGGTCAAGACTTGGACCACTCTAAATAGTTCTTTCGGGGAGTTTGAGGCCTGAGTGATTTTTTCGAACAATAACAACAAAAAACCTCTCCTTATCCTTTAATCTCTATTCGGGTGATACTTCCATCGTCAAAAATACATTGTCCCACTATTGCATGAGTTGTTCATCTTTTTATTTATCAAAAACATAATATATTTTTTTATTTTTTAAAAATATATATATAAATATAATCATCAATTTGCACATTATGACCAACAAATCAGCAACATATATGTTGTGAGCCCCAAAATAACAAATAAATTGAATATCTTACAAATGCACTCAGACCACACCAAACATACTACTCTCAATCATACAAACACACACATACTTCAACATATAACTTAACATTACAAAACATATAATGATTAATTTCATAAATACATGCAGTAAAAGAGGGAAGAAGCGCCGACGCGCGTTTCGAGTGGAGTCAGAGACCCACAGTTCCTTCGTCAGGCGCAAAGAATACATTATTCATAAGGTGGCCAATAATGTTCCAGAGCCATCCAAGTACTTTCTTAAATGCGGTGCAACAAGGGCTCTATGTAACAATTGTATTGAGCTTAAAAGCAATCTTCATTTAAAAAGTGGAGCGGACTGCATCGCGCACACATTGGTAGCTTTAGGGTCCAGAGGCCTGAGGTTTTTCTTTCTCGATATAAAGTCTAAGGGTAAAATAATGAAGCTCCTAAGGCAATCCTCAAAGCGGAAACAACTGTGAATCTATTCCCATGCATAAGTAGGGTGTGAGTAGTTGCAGCGTATAAATTCTCCGCAGATAATCGGGTAGGTTTAAAAAGAAAAACTATAGTACATCGGCTAGAATTTTCAAATTTCTATTCTTAGTCGTTGTTAGCTGTGGTCCCGCTCCACATAGTTACATAAAATAGCGGATCAAGGTGACAATTCACTGTGGTTTGCTCTTAGTTCAACGGACTGGACATTGCCTCCATACTTTCATGAACCGGTTCGTGAAAGTATGGAGGCAATGTCCCGTCCGTTGAACTAAGAGCAAACCACAGTGAATTGTCACCTTGATCTGCTATTTTATGTAACTATGTGGAGAGGGACCACAGCTAACAACGACTAAGAATAGAAATTTGAAAATTCTAGCCGATGTACTATAGTTTTTCTTTTAAACCTACCCGATTATCTGCGGAGAATTTATACGCTGCAACTACTCACACCCTACTTATGCACGGGAATAGATTCACAGTTGTTTCCGCTTTGAGGATTGCCTTAGGGAGCTTCATTATTTTACCCTTGGACTTTATATCGAGAAAGAAAAACCTCAGGCCTCTGGACCCTAAAGCTACCAATGTGTGCGAGATGCAGTCCGCTCCACTTTTTTAAATGAAGATTGCTTTTAAGCTCAATACAATTGTTACATAGAGCCCTTGTTGCACCGCATTTAAGAAAGTACTTGGATGGCTCTGGAACATTATTGGCCACCTTATGAATAATGTATTCTTTGCGCCCTGACGAAGGAACTGTGGGTCTCTGACTCCACTCCGAAACGCGCGTCGGCGCTTTCTTCCCCTCTTTTACTGCATGTATTTATGAAATTAATCATTATATGTTTTGTAATGTTAAGTTATATGTTGAAGTATGTGTGTGTTTGGTATGATTGAGAGTAGTATGTTTGGTGTGGTCTGAGTGCATTTGTAAGATATTCAATTTCTTTGTTATTTTTGGGGCTCACAACATATATGTTGCTGATATGTTGGTCATAATGTGCAAATTGATGATTATATTTATATATATATTTAAAAAAAAATAAAAAAAATATATTATGTTTTTGATAAATAAAAAGATGAACAACTCATGCAATAGTGGGACAATGTATTTTTTGACGATGGAGGTATCACCTGAATAGAGATTAAAGGATAAGGAGAGGTTTTTTGTTGTTATTGTTCGATTGTACCCTGCCTTCTTCTCCTTACATGACAGGATTCAGGGACCCTCTTGTGTTCTGTACTGAGTGATTTTTTCCTCATAAAATTTAACCTGCGCTTTCTTTATTTCGTTATGATAAGACCTGATTGAGGCTTTATATTTCATTTTAAGGGCCGGGTCATACTCCTTTCTCCAGTTCCTTTCCAATTTCTTACATTTTTTTTCAGTAGAATGAAATGGTCATTAAACCGCGGGGCTTTCTTTGTATGTGATTTAAGGTTGGAGCCTATCTTTGGGATGCATGCATCCAGTGATTGAACCATCCAATTCTCCCATTGCTGGTAATCCTCCTCTAAATTGCCTACAAAATTGGGGATTGTGTCCTTCAGGACTGTTGACCAGATTCCGGGATCAAGCTTAGACCAGCATCTAGTGGCAATGGTCTGGGCCTTAACCCTGAACTGCTGGGCAGGTTTGGGTAGCCTAAAAAGAATAAGGCAATGGTCTGACCAGGGAACTGGGATTACTTTAGATACTGTAACCTGGGGGTCATTGGAGAATATAAGATCCAATGTATGCCCTTTCTCCTATGTGGGTGTTGACACATGTTGAGTTAGTTGTAGTGCCTCAAGGTTGTCCTGCAGCCTTCTGATGGTGGTGGCATCATGTACGTCAAAGGGAAGGTTGAAATCACCCAATATTGTCATCGTGGGTTTTCTCTACCGCTAGGCTAGCCAGTGCATCTGGTATTGCCTCCATACATTTGGAACTTGCACCCAGTGGTCTATAAATAAGAGCACCTGAGAACGTACGGGTGGGAGAGAGTGTGATCTGAAACTGAAGACTTTCACACTCTGGAAGAAAGAACGGGGAGGGAGTACATCTAAAATCATCTTTTAAAATAATAGCAATTCCATCCCCATTTTTTCCTAACCGATCTATTGTATGCATTTTGTAGCCTAATGGGAGGGCAAGATGAATATCTGGGCCTGAACTATCGATAAGCCATGTTTCCGGGACGAATAATACGTCCAGAGGGTCTTCCTCTAACAAGGTTCTAATGTCAATAATATGCCAAGGGATTGAGCGAGGGTTGATCATTCCCAGTTTTCACGTAGCTACTTGGTGCTTAGGAGTTGCAAGATGTGTATCCTTGTTTGTGGGCAGCTTGAAGCCGCAATGACTACAAACTCCTCTGGAATCAGGCGCGTTGTTGACTCCCAGCAACGGAGCACATAAGGGATGTGGCAGAGGTCTGATCACTAGTAGCTGATTTATGGTGTACTTGTACAGACCTGTGCTGGAAGGAGCAGGGTTCCTGGCCCCTCGACCCATTCGGGAGCGGATGGGTGCGGACGGGCTTGCCTTTGGCACGTCCGCTGTGCACCCGGGCACGCAGCCGACATTTAAGGAGGAAGTGGAGTTGGCAACTAGAACGCCAACCTCCCTCCTCTGCACGCAACTCTATGGTTGAGGAGGCAAGATGCCTCTCTATGGTTCTAGCGTGCTGCAGTAAGTAACGGTCCCCCGTCTATAAAACATATGTTTTCCCTGAGTTAAAATTCAATATACCAGTACATTTGGTGCATCAATCATTTTAAAACATATAAAAGCTTAAAAATAGTGAAAGTATCACAGCGGTTTAGCAAGTGAGGCAGAGCTTCAGAGTGCAGCGCTCTCACCTTCGCTATCATACCGCAGCCGACATTTAAGAGTAAGTGGAGTTGGCAACTAAAACGCCAACCTCCCGACTCTGCCTGCAACTCTATGGCTGAGGGGGCAAGATGCCTCTCTATGGTTTTAGCGTGCCACAGTAAGTAACGGTCCCCCGTTTATAAAACGTATGTTTTCCCTGAGTTCAAATTCAATACATCAGTACATTTGGTGCATCAATCATATTAAAACATATAAGAGCTTAAAAATAGTGAAAGTATCACAGCAGTTTAGCAAGTGAGGCAGAGCTTCAAACTGCTGGAGCTTTGTGTTGGCAGTCACTGCAGGCTAATGTTGCTATAGCGCAAAGTGTAGATCTCGAGTTGCCAGTCGTCGCTGGCTGTAGCGTAAAGAGTCTGCACGAGCGGCATGAAGTGGCCTGTTCACTGTCACGAAGAGCCCAAATCTTTAGGATTTAACCCTACTTTACAGAAGCGTGCACTCTGATGCTAGCCAAGGTTCCTGGATCTGGGGAGGACCTCTTGTGGATCAGAGACTCACACTAGCAGATGCCAGCAGGGCTCAAGCAGGTCCAGTTGCAGTTCTGGTCAACTGAGCAGATGGAGGACAAGTCTCTGGAGCTTGTTATGTCCCTGTAGCCCACACAGGAAGCCAGTCAGGTAGCACTTTGAGTCACACTCGTGATCTGGGTTCAAGGGGCAGGTCCAGGCTTCCTTCTTCAGGCAGCAGGACAGTCCTTCCAGCAGCAGGGCAGCAGAATAGTCATTCTGCTGAGTCTTCCACAAGGCCAGAAATGATCTGATAAGTGGCTCAGGAGGGGGATTACCTATACCACCCCCACATCTGGTTTTGGAAAGTTCTTCCCTTCTCCTGCCAAGACGGCAGGTAGTCTGGGGTACAAAATAATGGTGGCAGGTCCCTTTGTGTGTGCTGTAGACATACCTTTGAAATGTAAGTGGGGCAGGGAACAGCTCCACCCTAACCATCCTAGCAGGATAGCTCATCCTGCCAACACCGATTCCCCCTTTGTCTCACTGTCTGAGAGGAATACACAAAGGCCAACTGCCACGCTAATCACAGCCGTGTGACCCAGGACTAATCACAGCCGTGTGACCCAGGACACAGGCTGCAGGCACCAAATGGTTAGGGCAAGAAAACACCAACTGTCTAAGAGTGGCATTTTCAGAATTGTGACTTAAAATCTTACTTTACCATTAAAGAGGATTTTAAATTACAACTCATTTGAGTGCAAACATCATTTTTCTATCTGCTCCCAAACTTAAGTTATCACTTATTAAGTGTAATAAGGTAACCCAATGTTATCTTAATGGGAGAGATAGGCCTTGCAACAGTGAAAAATGACTTTAGGGGGCTTTCACTTCCAGGGCTTGTAAAAACTTACACCCACATTTCCAACTTTTTAAATACAATGTGTCTTGCCATACGAGCATATAGGGCCCACCTTAGGGGTGACTTATATGTATTAAAAAAGAAGGTTTACCTGGCTAAAGGTTTATTTTGCCAGGCCAAAATGGCAGTTTAAAAGTGCACTACAAGCTGCAATGGCAGGCCAGAGACATGTACTCAAAAGATACTTTAGTGGGTTGCACAATGCGTGCTGCAGGTCCTCCAGTAGCATTTAATTTACAGGTCCTGGCTACATGTAGTACTGTTTACTATAGACTTACAAGTAAATTACATGTGCCAGTTAGGTGTAGGTCAATTGTACCATGTTTTAGGGGGAGAGAGCACAAGCACTTTAGCACTGGTTAGCAGGGGAAAGTGTGCAGAGTCCTAATGCCAACAATAACAAATTCAGCAAAACAGGAGGGGTGAAAGCAAAATGTTTGGAGGACTACCTCCATATGGTGTCAGATTGTTAGGCCTGTCATCCTTCGTGTGGTCTTCCCCCACTTGTATTCACTCCTTAAAACATGGTAAAGTTGGCTTACATTTTAATTGGCACATTTAATCTTCCTATATGTCCCTAGTAAAGTGGTATACCACATACCGAGGGCTGGTAAATTAAATGCTACTAGTAGGCCAGCAGCACTTCTCAGCCACCCTCTTAAGTAGCCTTGAAAACATGCTTCAGGCCTCTCATTGCAGCCTGTATGTAGTTATGAACTGCCAATTCGACACAGCAAAATGAACCCCTTAGCAGGCCTAAATCTCTATTTTGATTACATATACTTCTCCCCTACGGTAGTCCCTCAACAGACCATAGCACAGAGTGCATTGTATTTAAAAAGTCAGACTTGCACTTTTAAGTTTTACATGTCCTGGTAGTGAAAAACTCACAAGTTTGTTTTTCACTACTGTGAGGCCTACCTCTTCCATGGGATAACATTGGGTTACCATATTACAATTAATAAGTGATAATTTGACATTTTATTGTCCTAACCATTTGGTACATGCAGCCCGTTTCCTGGGTCACTTGACCAAGTATAGATGGCAGTTGGCCTTTGTGTATTCCTCTCAGAAAGCCAAATAATAGGAGGGGTAGGGATGGGGGGTGGGTGGGGTGGAGCAGTGCACAGCCCCAGTTGCACTTTTAAAGACACTGCCTCAGCATACACACAAAGAAGTTCACAGTAGCCTTTTGAGACTTCAGACAGACTGGGAGCAGGTCAGGAAGAGAAGAAATTCTAGGCACCTCTGCAGGGGAAAAACTCCAGAAGTTCCACTTCAAAGCTGGCACCAGGTATGCTTCTGGACCTATGCATACTACAGAAGAAGGACTGCCCTGCTGTCAGAGGGCTGGTCTGCTGCCTTAAGCCTGCCCTGAGGTCTGAGAAGGAAGTTGGTCCTGCTCCCTTCATCCCAGGCTGCCTGAAATGACTCCAAGGTTCAGCTGACTGACCTTCTGTTTAGCGCTAAAGGGACATAACAAGCTCCAGAGGCCTCCCTGCAATTGCCCAGCTGATCTGCTGCACCTAGACCTGCCTGAGCCCTGATGGCCTCTGCAAGAGTGAGTCCCTGATTCCCAGGAGGCCTCTCCCCAGGTCCTGGGCCCTTGGTTGGCATAAGAATGCACTCCTCTGAAGAAAAAGGGAGAAATCTTGATGTTTTGGGCTCTTCACACCCACGAACGGGCCCATTTGCACCGAGATATCACCGCCCACAACGACCGCCAATGCAAAGCTCCAACAACGACCATCCGTGACACCCAACAGAATCTTTGTGCTACAGTTACAACCGTCCACGATGCCCTGCCTGCTCTTCGCACTACAGCAACGACCATCCATGGCACTGTCCTTGCTTGCAGCCTCCTCTACCAAAAACTGGACTCTTCGTGCCAGTCTTTGAGAAGGCAATGCTTTCAGTGGGACTAACCTGGTCCCTGTATCCATTCCACACTCCATTGCAGTAGGCTTAAACTTGTGACTTTCAAATGGTCTCGTACGATCAGATAACCATGAGTGGCGCTTTGTGCTTTTAGGCGCTATACTAACCCTCTATATTTTAAATTGCATATTCTGGTTTGACAAATTGGATGTTTGTTGTTTTGGTGTCCAACAATTTGTTAGATTTCTACTCTATTTTTCTAAATTGGGGTGGCATTGTTCTTCTTTTGTGTTTTCACTTTATTATTGTTTGTGTGCTGCACTAATGCTTTATATATTGCCTCTAAGGTAAGCCTGACTGTTTTTGTGCCAAGCTACCAGAGGGTTAAGCACAGGTTAAATTAGTAACTTTTGTGGTTCACCGTGGCAAGAATTGTGGTTGTTGCTTGCGTAGTCCCCTCCCCCCCAACCAATAACCCAATTTCTCACAATCCCCATGTTCACTGATATATAGGGCCATATTATCAAGAACGGCGATAACATTATCACCGCTTTAGCGGCAGGAAACTGCCGCTAAAGCGGCGATAAGGGGCTTGATAATATGCCCTATAGAATTCCAATAGAAGCCCAGGTTCTGGTGTGAAGGACATCAAACCTGGGCTTCTATTGAATTCTATAGGGCATATTATCAAGCCCCTTATCGCCGCTTTAGCTGCAGTTTCCTGGCGATAATGTTATCGCCGTTCTTGATAATATGGCCCATAGACTCTTGTGGTTACTGCTACACTCCAAATATTCATTATATCCTGCCTCTTTTTCATTATGTTTATTTGTACCAGTTTTGTCATGATATCTTCTTCTTGATCCTTCCATTGACCTTACTGATTCTCTTCTCACATGGACGAAAAAACACACAGACCGTACACATGGCCCAGCCCCATTGTGTTATTCACTAAGCAGTTTAACAAGGTGAATGTGGGGTATCTCACTGAAAGTTCAAGCTTTCAGTGTGGGTTGAGGATAGGTGTTTTCAAGCTATGCTTTCTTAGTATATACAGTCCATGCCTGCTAGAGGTCCTTTATGATGTGCAAAATGCTCCTTTATGTCACAATTTGCTTCACTTGAATAGCAAAGCCTGCTCTGTATATCTTTTCCATGATGCAATTCATTAACATGTAAACCTTGAACATTAGGAGTCTTGGCAACCCCAAGAAACAATGATCCATTCTGCTTGATCGGCAGGATATCAAAGTTACCTTGTTGCAGGAAACTCATATTGACCCAGCCAGGGACCACAACATTGCAGACCACTGTAGTCATACCAATTACCTTGTCACCTACAGTTCATATGCATTTGGGGTGGTGCTGCTAATCTGTAATTGGGTTTCAAACCTGACAACTTTTATCCTGACCCTAGGGGACAATGCATATATATGTGTCAGGGATACTGCAGGACTGCCCCCTTACACTTATTGCCTGATAGGCCCCGAATGCTCACTCCCCAGAGATTTTTTAGGCTTGTATGTAGAACTGCCAGCTACGTGGCAACAACAACATAGTTTGGGGGGTGGATGCCTTTAACCTTACTCTGAATCCACACTTAGGGGCGGTGAGAAGTTGGCCGGGTATATGCTGTCCGCTAATTAAAGTGGGTACCTTGCATCAGTCCAAACGACCCTTATGATGTATGAGGTCAAAGATAACCTTTAGAAAGCTATCCTAGTGGTAGCTGTGGAGAGCAGGCTTCAGGCTTAATCTTGAAGGAATGTAAAGCAGCTTGTTTTACCAGAACATCACCTCCTATATTGACTAAATAAAAGGAGAACCACACAGTAGTTTATATAAAAAAATGTATTTATTAATATAACACTCTCTACTATCCTCTACACGAGGATAGAACACATAGCACACAATACGAGATCAATAGAACTGTTGTAAGTAGCACAATTCACAGTGGGCTCCAGGGTGAGACCAAACCATATAGTAAATAGTGGTATAACAATCACGACTGAGATCAAGACCAGGTCTGGAGCACGTAGAATCGCTGGGATCCCAAGGAACCACCCCAGGTGAGTAGCTAGGGACCCCACAGAGGACGGGTGCAGTGTGCTAACACGACCGCGGGCTCCGTGCAATTCTATGGGGAAGTCACGGTTACAGTTTTAAAGTTTAAGGACCCTTCTAGGAGGACTTCGAGCAAACCCTTTGAAAATTAAGGGGTTGGACAGCCACTCCACCCATGGATACCGTAGTACCCGAGTTACCAATCCCAGGGGAGCCGGGTGCATAGGTCTGGAGTGGCATCGGAAACCGCTGTCGTTCTCAATGGAGGGCTGTGAAGAAGTACTGCTGCCGTGAAGGTAAAAAGGGTCCGGTGGAATCCAAGCCTGGATTCTGGAAGGAAGGAACCTGAAAGCAGAGGGGACAGAGTCTGGGTCACTTCAGAGTGACCAGGGGCTTGGTAGACGAATGCCCACCGATGTCGGGTGCTTCAGGTGCGAAGAAGGGATGCTTGACTCTGCAGCCACGAGGACCAGGAGATGTCGAGGATGACCAGGAGCCTTAGGTGAGCTGTCCCATGAAGGATGTCGAGTGCTGAGGGGTCGGTGTCCGGCTGGAGCACCAACAAGCCTTGGCAAAAGCAACCCACGAAGGAAAATCAAGCAGGTTACGGTGTGGACCAGCAAGGTCCAGGGGACTCACCAAGCAATGGAGAGTCAGGGCACGTCTGGAGCAACCAGGAAAGCCCAACAGAAATCAAGATGGCCCTCAGAGAGACCCACAGGCCGAAGGACCAGGAGTTGCAAGGGGACCTCGGGCAAGATTGCAAAGTACCAGCCCACAGAGCACTTGGTGCAAGGAGGCCACAGTTCTTTTGTGAAAATACTGCTCAGGCTCAGGACTACACGGAGTCCAATGCACAAGCTTGGGAATTGCCAACAAGCATATGCAACTGGAAATGAACACAGTGCCCAGGGGTTCAGGTTATGCAGTCCCCACGAGGGATACTGGCCTCAAACTTGCTGAGAGGGCAGATCAACTTCAGGGACCTTCAGAAACCCAACTCCTGTGTTGCTGAAATCTTCAGAGTCCGCAAGAGCTCAGGAGCAGCAGACCGGTCAGTTGTGTTAAGGTGCCTGCTAGGGCAGGGGAGTGACTCCTTCACTCCAAGGGAGATTCTTCAGTTGTCCTTAGTGCACCACAGGTCCTGCATGGAGCCTGTATGGAGCAACAGCACAGACAAAGCTTTGGACAGAGAGGGGGACGAAGTCGGGCCCAGTCGAAGTCCAGCGAAGTCCAGAGTGTCCAGAGGGTCGAAGGTCAGTGGTTTCTTCTTGTAGAATCTTGTCCACGTAAAATCTAAAGTCTTACAGCCAGGTAAGCCCTTTTGTACCCACTGGAGAGGGTTGGACAGATTCAAGGGACCCTCCTAGGGGAGGGTCAGGACAAAGGAGTGGTTACACCCATGTCCTTCCTCCAGTTTCATACCAGAGCAGGAGCCAATGGCTCCCAGATCTGGTTTGAGCTGGACTATGCACAGGGACACCAAATGTGCCCCAAGTGCAGACTTTCAGGCACTCTCAGAGTGCACCCACCCAGCCCCAATACACTAAATCCTGTCTGGGAGGTGGTCACACCTCCCTGTGACAGGATGCCTATTGTGCTGCCTTCCTCTGCTCGAGCTTGGCTCAGCAGCAGGAGGGCAGAAATGTGTCTCCGGTCGGCAGCATCCATTTTGTGCTGACCGGGTCGAGAAGGCTGGCACCGGATAGACCAGTAACCCCAGGAAGCTCGCTTCAGAAGGGTGGAATCATACCTCCCACACCGGTTACCGGTGTGGAGGTATGATTCCAAGGTGTTTGATACCAAACACAATATGTTTCTATGCAGCCGTTTTCGAGATAGCATTTACCGCGAGGTTATAATGCACTTCTACCTATATGTCCGGCTGAGTCACAGACAACCCGGGAGAATGGTCTCCGAAGGCTGCAGAGAGGCTCTGCTCATGCAGGGGCACCCTCTCACTAAAAACCCAGCACCCTGCCTTCAGGATTGATAAGGCCTGCTATAGGGGTGACTTATAAGTTTTAAGTGTAGTGACCTATAGATATAGTGAACCTATATCTAATGTAAGTGGTGCAAGCACCATCTTACACAGGTTGCAGTAGCAGACCTGTAGTTCCATTTTGCATGGCCTCTCATGTGTGGCATAATACATGCTTCAGCCCATGGGAGGCCTCTGGGGTACCTATGCCCTGGGTACATGTGTACCATATACTAGGGACTGATAAGGGTACCCCAGTATCCAATCTAGAGTGTACCAAAGTACATGTCACAACCAATTTAGGGAGAAAGCAGATAGACTGGGGTCCTGATTAGCAGGATCCCAGTCAGACTAGTCAAAAACCAGCAAAACACCAGGCAAAAAGTGGGGGTAACCATGCAGTCAGATCCTACCTTCCTACAGGGGCACATTACGATGGTGGTCGGTCGGGAGTCCGACCGCCATCGCAGCGGAAGTGAGAGAGGCCGACAAGTAGTCGGCAGTCCCACCCACCAGATTAGGATGCAACTGCTGTGTAGGCGGTCAGAAACATCCCGTTTTCTATTGCGGCTTGTACTGCGGCCCAGAAAAAAGCCGAAAGTACAAGCCGCAATCGAAAAAGGGATGTTTATAAACATCCATGCAGTGTGTGTCAGGCAGCACATGACGCCGGGCTCACGGTGAAACATGTTTGGGGGGGCACCACATGTGCCCCCAGGCCACATAGCATAGGCTGAGGGGGGACAGGTGCCCTACTAGGGGCCCCCAAAGTCCCTTTCTGTCGGAAAGGGATATCCTAATACTTATAGCGGTGCCTGCGCAGGCACTGCCCCCATTGTGGGGATTAGGAATCCCACCGCCATCCCGACAGGATCTTTGATCCTGTCAGAGGCGACGGTCCTTCCCCCCACCTCTGCGGTCCAACCGGCTGCATTGTAATCCAGCGCGTGGACCGATGCCCTAGATGGTGGCGGATCGCCACCGACGGCCTGTCAGTGGCTGTCCGCCTGCCATCGTAATGAGGGCCTTAGTTAGCACTAATTCACACAGAGACAGCAGGATTGTGACTGTTACTTAAGTAAGATTTCACCTCCCTCAACCAACAACCCAATTTCTTACACAGGTCTAAAAATAACCAATGCTAGACGTCAGGCACAATGATGCAAAGATGTTTGTGTGGCACTAGGTAGCATGTTTGAACACCAGTGGGGGAGAAGAGTCACTCACACCCTAGTCACTAGTGAGTTGGACTACGGGAACACCTCTATGCTGGGATCACCAAGCAATTCACTAGAAGACTGCAAACCATCAGGAACTCAGCAGCCAGATGCAACACACCACACCTCGGATAGCTCCACTGGCTCCCGATACACAAACGCGCTCATTTCAAACTCGTCACACACATACATTCAAGACATTACACAGTTTAAGTCCCAACTACCGGAACAGTTGCACATCCTTCCATCAACCACCCACACACCTCCGTTCCTCATAACTCCTACTTGCAATCATCCCATGCATACACAGAACCAGATCAGGAGGATGGGCGTCTCATACATTGTTCCTAGAGCATTGAACAGCCTTCCACTCCACATCAAAGCCTTCTCCTCTCCTCTTGAATTCCACAAGAAGATGAAGACCTGGCTTTTCGATTAACCAGCCTCCTATAGGCTGCTCAGTGTCAGGATACTTTCCTGGGTGATAGTGCGCTTTACAAATAAATATAACATCACATAACAGAAAGGAGTCCTGTGTGCATCTGGTTCTGGCATGAATGTTTCATGGGTGCTTTATGATGAAGGCCGGTTACCTACATAGGTGCCCATTGAAAGAAACCTGGCTTCCAAGCATGATTCATCAGCCATTATTTATGGAGATATTAATTTCATAACTTTTCCATTGTGGAAGAACAGTAAAATCGGGATAGGTGGGAATAATGTTCAATGGGCTACTTGGCTGGGAGCAGGGGTGAGACACATTAGAGACATAATTTTTGGCTGCAGGTTCAAAATGATTGAGGAGCTCAAGGCAGACTTCCATATCCCTGCCCCTCAAAGGTGGAGGTACTTTCATCTTATCCAATGCTTAAACACAACTTTGGGTCACCCACCATACAATCCTCCAACATCTGTAATTGATGCTTATCTAAGGAAATTGGGAAACTGTAAGAGGAGTCTTTTCGGGGTTATATGGAACTACTATTTTCAAACCCTATAGAAACATAGCTGCAACATGTATGGATGGAAAGATAGGGACTAGCCATTAGGAAAGATAATTGGAAGCCCTATTGGGGTATCAAGGGGAGTGGCTGTAGGAGGTGAGGCTAAAACTTACTACCTTCATGATACTGCACGGGTGGCACTTGACATCACAGAAGTTCCATCAGTTCCATCTGTGTCCTGATGCAAACTGTTGGCTTGGATATTTTGCAGATACTATGGTCTTGTGGATTACTCGCAACAGACTGGATGGCCCTGCAAGTAGGAATGAAATGTACCTGTGAACATTAGGTCTCTCTCAATGCTCCTATGGTGCTATTGCATGACTTCTCTAAAATCCCAGATGTCACAAACCATAAATGATATGCCACTGCTTTATCTTTTCCAACCTAGTGTGTCAGGATTTGGACATCTACAACTTCTCCAGATAAAGAAGAATGGTTTCAGGAACTGGCACAAATGGCAGGATAGGAAAGGTTGATATGTAGGCTCAATGATCAGCAGTCTAAATTTGAAGAAATATGTGGACACTTTTTGCCTGAAAGACTGTACTGTGTATGTATCTTAGGCACCTCCAGGAAACATTAAAATCATATTAGATATAAGGCATATAAAGTATCACACTTCATCTGTTTTTCCACTAAAAGGGTTTAGGATACCAGACATGGTTTTTCAATGTTCCTGGCATTGTCATAATCTGTATACTAGGGTGTCTTCTTTAAAATGTATCGCGTTTACAGTACCTTAGGGTCTCTTTTGTAAGGATGATTTTGGTTTCCTTCTTGTGCACTGTACTAAAGTCATGCTATGATACCTATACTGTACTATAGGACAGAATACAAAGGAAAGTAAAATAAAAAAGAAGAATTTAGAGTTGAAAGCCTCAGAAGTCAGGTAATGCTTGACGTTCTTCAGAGGTATATAACATTCTGAAGCTTTGACTGAAATAGTGGCACTGTAAATAATTGACAAGGACGTAGCGCTATGGATGAAGTGGTTTGTGGCTCTTTGAGGTTGAAGCACAGTGGTGCTTTAACTTGGATGTGCTGCCTTGAGGGTTTGCTCTGAATTGGTTTGAAAAAGTACTTGTAACAGTTAAAGTCGATGCAATTCTTTGAAGCCTTGCAGGGGTTAAAGAGTCTCCCAGCTGCCTCTCAGGTGCACATACCACTTTCTGTCAGAGGGTGCAGTACTTCAAACTCAGTCATAGATTAGCTTCACCGAACTTCAACCCTGAAAGTTGTTGCGAGGAAAAGGAGATAGTCACTAACAAGTGGCAAGCAGCATGTAAAAATTGTTTTCAGTGAGGGGTTTAGTATTTGGCACCAAGAGACAAGCATAAGCGTTAATCATTTAACATAGCAGATTTCGGACACCAGGCCTACCTCTGGAAGCAAACCTGCTGCAGTGTAAGTCCTTTGCTCTAGTATTGTGTCCTGGTCTGACTGTGACTAGCAGCGGAATTTAATTTTATATAGTTCCTCTGAGGTAAAATGGTGAACAGCTAATCGAAAGCTAAAGGGAATATTTATGAGTGGGGTTGTGTCACGCTTGCACCACGCAACGTGGTGCATGTGCGACGCAAGCCCAAAATGCCATAGATGAAGCCACGTGGCCCTGAGTGGCTTCAAAAATCCAGAGTAATATAACACAGCGCAAATTGCTGTGTTGCATTAAACTGCGCCAGGGAGGTGTTCCATTGGTGTTGTGTGGGTGTTCCCACGTAACATCCATGGATTTTGACACATTCCCAGATTTACTAAAAGTGGCAGACCTGGGAATGGGGAAAAATGCTATGCCTTCTGTTGGAAATGGCCCTTTTTGCAGGGTTATCCCCAAACCTTTTGCTTCTTCCTCCTATTTTTTCCTGACCTGTGGTTGTTGGCTATAGGACTCTGGGCACTTTACCACTGCTGATCAGTGCATATGCTCTCTGTGTAAATTGTTATTGTGATTAGTTATCCATTATTGGTGTATTTGATTTAGCAGTAGGTCCCTAGTAAAGTGCACTGAGTGTGCCAGGGCTGGTAAATCAAATGCTGCTAGTGGGCCTGCAGCACTGATTGTGCCACCCACATGAGTAGCCCTGAAAAGATGTCTCAGGCTTGCCACTGCGGTGCCTGTGCGCAGTTCAACTGCCATGTCGACTTGGCAAGTCCACCCACTTGCCAGGCCCTACCCTTCCCTTCTCTTACACATTGGACACCCCTATGGTAGGCCCAAGGTACCCCCCTGGGCAGGGTGGAGTGTATGTGAAAGGTGGGACATGTACTGGTGTGTGTAACATGTCCTGATAGTGCAATACTGCCAATGTCGTTTTTCACTATTGAAAGGCTATCTTGCCCCATAGGACACAATGTGGAATGCTTTGCATAATTTTACAAACATATCTTCCCATAGGGATAAGATAGAAAAATGGAGTTTGGTATCCCTGAACTCAGGATTTAATAACACATCTTTTACTAAAGATGGTTTTTAAATTATGTGTTTGAAAATAGCACTTTTAGGAAGTGGCTATTTTCTTGTTCAACCTTCCTGTGTGCCTCAACCTGTTTGTGGATTGACTCTCTGTCTTTGGGGTGACAGGGGCTGGGGAGGTGCAGTGGCTCCAGGAGTCTGGATGAGTCAGCACTAGGCTGAATAGGCCTGATCTGCATTTGGAGTGGTGGGAGGAGTAGCACCTGTACCTGAATAGGGCTGTGCCTGCCTTCCACAATGCTGGCTCTGCCCCCCTGTGGTGTGTCTGGAGCCAAGGCTCACACTGACAAAGGATGTTGTTGTGCACTTGCAGAGTGTCCCCCAGAACTGGTTTGAACTGGGCTCAGAGCCCCTTGCACAAAGAGAACAAAGACATTTTGGGGTATAAGTATCAGACCCAAAACCCCAGACTTTAGATCATTCCTGGAATTCAAGAGGAACCTTTGCCAAGGAGAAGAGCTGGAGAGACTGAGGAGAAGAACTGCCCTTGCTGTGTGTCTGGGGTTGGCCTGCAGTTGCTGTTTCTGCCAAGGAAAGGAGAAGGACTTTGCTGTGTGCTGTGTCCCCTGCTTGAAGGAGATCTCCAAGGGCCTGAAGTGAGCTGGCCTCCTGTTCTGAAGTCTCAGGGGCACAAAGACTTCACCCCCAGCTCCCCTGAACTCTGCTGCTGTGAGTTCTGACCGGCCAAGAGGTGCCTGTGCCAGTTTTGGGCCTCTAGAGGTTGTTGCTGCTGTTTGGGAGCAGGAAGAAAGAAGAAACTCAAGGAACTACAGAAATCGATGCATCGAGGGATCGCGGCTGAAGAGGACCGACGCAGCGCCGCTTGACGCCGCCGCATCGATCGCCGACGCATCCCGGATTTCCACGCATCGTGCCTGTGCGGCAAGTTCGTCCGACGCATCACCTGCTGACCGGAACCGTCACGAAGAATCGACGCATCTCTCCCCATACAGACCGGATTCGACGCAACCCTTCCTCTGCGTGCAGCGGGACTTTCGCATCGCCTCCCCAAGTTCTCAGGAGTGTTGCATCTCTTTGTTTTCCGACTCTGCTGCTGTTTGGCTTTGGAACTTTGACGCATCTACAGGTACTTTGGTGAAAAGTCACGCATCCATAGCTTTCTATGGTACAAGTTCTTGAAACCTTTTGAAAGTCATATTTTTAACTGTGTATGTTGGATTTTTGTCGTTTTGGTCTTGTTTAGTTTAGATAAAGATGCTTTATTTTTCTAAACTGGTGTGGTGTCCTTTTGTGGTGTTTTCACTGTGTTACTGTGAGTGTTGGTACAAATACTTTACACATTGCCTTTGGCATAAGCCGGTCTGCTCGTGCCAAGCTACAGAGGGGGTGAGCAGAGGTTATCTAAAGTGTGTATCCCCCTTACCCTGACTAGAAGCAAGGGTCCCTATTTGGACAAAGGTACCTACCTCTGCCAACTAGAGACCCCCATTTCTAACATTGGTGGTCAGCGGTGAGGATTTGAACTTTTATTTGTACTTGACCCACAGTGATTGGTGTACATCACTAGTTTAGTGCAGACCACTACGCAACCACATACTGTGTTTTATTTTTGTTCTATTTTTTATCTGACCCAAGAGTATCCACGCACCATGTCTCTGAGTAGTAAACCAGCAAATGAGGCTGAAGAATTGGAGTTTGACATTGAAATGTTAAGTAGTTACAAAGTAGAGCAACTCAAGCAGTTCTGCAGGAGCTTTGTATGCTCCATGAGGAGCAACTCTAGGAAAGAGGAGCTACAGAAGGCCTTAGGGTCCTGGTGGGAGGCATGAGAAGCTGGGGAGGCAGATGATGCAGATGAGGATGCGGGGGTGCCAGAAGGTCGTTTCACGTCCCAGGATTTGCCTGTTGGGAGAGCAGCCTCTAGGGCTGGCAGCAATCAGTCTTCCAGGAATTTTTCTCCAGAGGATTTGGAGGAAAGGCAAAGGGCCAGAGATCATGAGTTAGAGGTCATGAGAATAAAAGTAGAGGAGAGCAGGAACGCTTATGCCTTGAAAGAGAAGAAATTGATCTTGGCACATGAACTGAGAATGAGACAGCTTGATGAGGAGCTCAGAAGGCTTGAGGCCATGAGTGTCTTAGCTAAGAAAAAGGACATGTGTGTAGCTCATGAAGTGAGCTTGGCTGGGTTGGAGGTGGAGTCCAGCTCAGATGGTGGCAGCAAAAATGTAGTGTCTACTGCTGAGGGAGAAGTACACACACCCGAAGATGTGGCGCCTGACTTGAAGGAGGGGGTTGACATACACCAAGGGATTCAGGGTTATGAGGTAGCTCCAGTGGTGTGCAGTGTCCCTTAGGTGGATTGGGGAACTGGCACAGGGGTTCATATTCCTAGTGGTGAGAGGGACACTCTACTGACTCTAGATGAGAGGTGCAGGGAGAGGGGTTCCTCCATGGTAGCAGCCTTGGTGTGTGAGTGTGAAGACCGCCCAGAAGAGTGTGGGTTGAGTGACAGACACAGTCAGACACTGTCTTGCCAATCTCAGGAGAGTGGTGTGGGGTACTTGAGTGAGGCACTGGATGGTGAGGCAAAGGGTAGCTTGGTTAACACATCTGTGGGGCTGTGTGATTTGATTGTTGGAGAGCATATTTTAAGTCCCTGTTTTCCAGAGCAATGCCAACAGCCGGTGAAGTGTGAGTTCTCTGACCCCAGGGAGCTTGCACTGGAGGCAGACATTTTGGTGGATTCCAGAGGGTCTGAAGAAGCTTTTGGGAGTGATCCTGAGAGGGGTGACTCAGGTTTTCCCCAACCAAGTGAGGTAGGGGAGGTTGGTGGTAGCCCAGATAGGTCCCAGTGTAGTGGGAGGGGTGTAGGGTCCCAAGTCCTGTCTCAGAGAAGAAGGAGTGGGAATGGGATGTGTCCCAAGGTGCCTGAAACCCAGTCCCAGGGCCTGGTTGGTTCATGGAGGGAACACCAGGAGGGGAGCCTTGTCTGTGCCGGGAGGCCATCCCCTGAGGGGGATCCCAAAGTGTCAGGTGAACTGGGGGGGACTGCTGTAACAAGCATCCCACCAGTTCTGGTGTCTGGCAGCACTGCTCCAGTGGGGAGGGTGCATGAGTCCAGAGAAAAGGGTGAGGGGGGGACAAAGTCCCCAGTGGAAGGACCAGTGGGTCAGGGGTTGCCAGCTCTGAGGTCAGGCCACCCCAGGACTGACCCTGGTGAGGCCACTTCTGGCCTGGGGGGTCTTCATGCTCTGTCAGATGGACAGGAGACTGGAGACCTGCGCCAGGCTGACTCGCACACAACTCGTGAGGAGTGTGTTTCCCTTGGGGGGGGGGGTCGGTTTACTCTCTCGGAAGTCCTGGGTTGCCAGGCACAGGTCCAGCCTAAGGGTACAGACCCTGGGTTGGAGGACCAGGTTCGGGGTGTCCCCCCTGATGTGGAGGAATGGGCGACTGCTAACAGTGCCCCTACCAGTTTGTCTTCTGGGGGTACCAATTCAGGTGGGAGGGTGCAGAGCCCCATGGAGGAGGACCGGTGTGGGAGAGCCCACCCCAGTCCTGTGTCCAGCCACAGGGTACAGACCTTGGGCTGGTGTACCAGTTGCAGGATAGCACCCCTGAACTGGTGGGAGAATTGTGCAGAACACCTGCCACAGGTGCCCTGACAATTCTGGAATCGAAGGGGACTGCTCCCAGTGGGGGGATGCAGAGCCCCGGGGAGGGGAACAGGGTGTGGGAGAGCCCACCCCCATCTCCTGTCCAGCCGCAGGGTACCGACCCTGGGCTGGTGGGCCAGTGTCAGGATGCCATACCTGACTTGGAAGGAGGGAGAGTGGACAAAAGGTGCCAGACACCTGGGGCTACCGCCCCCCACTTTCTGATGCCAAAGGGGTTAGAGGGGCCTGAAAGGCATGAGGCCTGGCTCTCATCACTGACAGTTGTCAGTGGCCACTGTGGCTTGCTGTCCTGGTGGACAGAGTTGCCCCTGGGAGGGGGACAGAAGTCACACCACAGGGGTGGACTGGGCCACACCACTGTGTTGGCCATGTGGGTACTGTCTACCTGTTGGGACACCTCTGTGAGCAAAGTAAGTTTAGGCGCTGCACAGATGGGGTCCCCAGGTGAGGGAAAGGGTCCGCCATGGGTTAGCCTAGTGGGCCCTGAGAGTATGGATAGAGGGATCCAACTGGGTTCAGGAAGGCGTAGAACAGGAATAGACCCCTGCTGTTCAGGCCAGGTTCCATGTTCTGTCACCCCAAGCCGGGAAGCCCATCGAGGTATTGATTGGTCTACCCTGGCTTTGGGTTTGAAATGGTCCTTTTTGCAGGGTTATCCCCAAACGTTTTGCTTCTTCCTCCTATTTTTTCCTGACCTGTGGCTGTTGGCTATAGGACTCTGGACACTTTACCACTGCTGATCAGTGCTAAAGTGCATATGCTCTCTGTGTAAATTGTTATTGTGATTGGTTATCCATGATTGGCGTATTTGATTTACCAGTAGGTCCCTAGTAAAGTGCACTGTGTGTGCCAGGGCTGGTAAATCAAATGCTACTAGTGGGCCTGCAGCACTGATTGTGTCACCCACATGAGTAGCCCTGAAAAGATGTCTCAGGCCTGCCACCACGGTGCCTGTGCGCAGTTTAACTGCCATGTCGACTTGGCAAGTGCATCCACTTGCCAGGCCCTACCCTTCCCTTCTCTTACACATTGGACACCCCTATGGTAGGCCCAAGGTAGGGTGGCCCTGGGCAGGGTGCAGTGTATGTGAAAGGTAGGACATGTACTGGTGTGTGTAACATGTCCTGATAGTGAAATACTGGCAATTTTGTTTTTCACTATTGAAAGGCTATCTTGCCCCATAGGACAGAAGGGGGAACACTTTGTAACATTTTTCAAACATATCTTCCCATAGGGATACATAGAAAAATTGAGTTTGGTATCCCTAAACTCAGGATTTAATAACACATCTTTTAGTAAAGATGGTTTTTAAATTATGTATTTGAAAATAGCAGTTTTAGGAAGTGGCTATTTTCTTGTTCAACCTTTCTGTGTGCCTCTGCCTGTTTGTGGATTGACTGTCTGGCTTTGGAGTGACAGGGGCTGGGGAGGTGCAGTGGCTCCAGGAGTCTGGATGAGTCAGCACTAGGCTGAATAGGCCTGATCCGCATTTGGAGTGGTGGGAGGAGTAGCACCTGTATCTGAATAGGGCTGTGCCTGCCTTCCACAATGCTGGCTCTGCCCCCCTGTGGTGTGTCTGGAGCCAAAGCTCACACTGACAAAGGATGTTGTTGTGCACTTGCAGAGTGCTCCCCAGAACTGGTTTGAACTGGGCTCAGAGCCCCTTGCACAAAGAGAACAAAGACATTTTGGGGTATAAGTATCAGACCCAAAACCCCAGACTTTAGATCACTCCTGGAATTCAAGAGGAACCTTTGCCAAAGAGAAGAGCTGGAGAGACTGAGGAGAAGTACTGCTCTTGCTGTGTGTCTGAGGTTGGCCTGCAGTTTCTGTTTCTGCCAAGGAAAGGAGAAGGACTTTGCTGTGTGCTGTGTCCCCTGCTGCTTGAAGGAGATCTCCAAGGGCCTGAAGTGAGCTGGCCTCCTGTTCTGAAGTCTCAGGGACACAAAGACTTCACCCCCAGCTCCCCTGAACTCTGCTGCTGTGAGTTCTAACCTGCCAAGAGGTGCCTGTGCCAGTTTTGGGCCTCTGGAGGTTGTTGCTGCTGTTTGGGAGCTGGAAGAAAGAAGAAACTTAAAGAACTACAGAAATCGACGCATCGAGGGATCGCGGCTGAAGGGGACCTACGCAGCGCCACTTGACGCCGCCGCATCGATCGCCGACGCATCCCGGATTTCCACACATCGTGCCTGTACGGCAAGTTCGTCCGACGCATCACCTGAGGACCGGAACCCCATGAAGAATCGACCCATCAGTCCCCATACCAACCGGATTCGATGTAACCCTTCCTCTGCGTGCAGCGGGACTGTCGCATCACCTCCCCATGGTCTCAGGAATGTCGCATCTCTTTGTTTTTTGACTCTGCGGCTGTTTGGCTTTGGAAATTTGACGCATCTACAGGTACTTTGGTGAAAAGTCACGTATCCATAGTTTTCTATGGTACAAATTTTTGAAACCTTTTGAAAGTCATATTTTTAACTGTGTATGTTGAATTTTTGTCGTTTTGGTCTTGTTTAGTTTAGATAAAGATACTTTATATTTCTAAACTGGTGTGGTGTCCTTTTGTGGTGTTTTCACTGTGTTACTGTGAGTGTTGGTACAAATACTTTACACATTGCCTTTGGGATAAGCCTGTCTGCTCATGCCAAACTACCGAGGGGGTGAGCAGGGGTTATCTAAAGTGTGTATCCCCCTTACCCTGACTAGAAGCAAGGGTCCCTATTTGGACAAAGGTACCTGCCTCTGCCAACTAGAGACCCCCATTTCTAACACCTTCCTAGGTAAGGCGTAATGAGCAGAAATATCTTTATTTCTCCTCGTTACCTCCTCTTTCTATCTGTGCTGCATTTTGCAGCACACATAGAAAGAGGAAATGCCTCAGGGGATTGTTTTTGTGCAGGAAGTTGCCCCTTCCTGCAAAAAAACAATCCTCCTTACAACACAGGCACCCGTGCACGACGGTGCAAGGCTGGCTGCATTCGCTCTATGCAGCAAAAATTGCACCAGCTCAGGGAGAAAGGCAGGAATGCACCATTTTCTTTTAAATATGGTGCATTCCTGCCCTTTCCCTGTCATGCAGCGCACAAGGTGACTTGTTGCGCTCCGCGACTTTCTTATAACTATGCCCCTTAGTTTCTATTACGTGTTATGGAACGTAGCAAATTAAATACATTGTCCAGTCCTGCTTGCTCCAATATGTCCTCTATGTCAAAGGATGTATTTCAGTGATTGTTAGACCTGGCCTTTTTTGCAGGTTTATCCCCAAACATTTTCCCTTTTGCCTCCTAGTTTTCTGACCTGTTTTTGTTGACGTTAGGACTCTGGCCACTTTACCACAGCTGATCAGTGCTAAAGTGCATATGCTCTCTGTGTAAATTGTGATTATGATTGGTTCTCCATGATTGGCATATTTGATTTACTGGTAAGTCCCTAGTAAAGTGGGAGTAAGTAAAGTAAAGGCCTGAAATACAAAAGCTGCTTGTACATGTAAGTTTAGCTTACCCATGCCAATAGTCTTTTTTATGAGTGGAAAACCACTTTTGATATTCCTGAAATTTCGATGTGGTTTTAAACATGTCAAAAGATTTAGGGCCTGATTACGAGTTTGGCGGTGTTACCGCCGTACCGCTGTGGCGGCGGTCCCAAGAAGACTGCTGTGGCAGCAATCTCCTGCCCGCCATATTACAATGTAACCTCTGGGCCAGCGACAGAGTTTCTGATGGCGGTGTGTATTTTTTCATATGTGTGGACGTCTGTGTGTATATTTTGACTGACACGTGAAAAAATACCTACTACTAGTACTTTCCCATTGCTGGAGTCTGTCCCATATGTGCCCAGTCCAGTCAATGGGTAAATAGTACAAAACAGACTTACCTGGATTTCAATGGCATCATTTTCTTTGTGGTCAAGATGCTGCTGTGAAGGAGAGACCTGAAGGAAGGTATCCACGTGGGAGACTGAAGGGAAGAAAAGGAAATTAGTGAGTATGCACCCCAACTCCTCTGATTCCGATGACACGAAGCAGGCGGTCTTCCTGCCATGATTGGCTCATCAGAAAGCCAACTCATAACTCATACGGTGGTGAACTTCTCTGTACCGCCCTCTGACAGCAGCTTTTCCCCTACCGACATCGCGTCGGTCTGCGAATCGTTGACGTGTCAGCGATGCTCCGGCAGTCTTTCGTTCTGCAAACCGACAACATTGTAATATGGCAGGCCCTTACTCACACAAAGATTTTTGCTTGAAAGAGTATACTCCCACAACAGAGAACGGACATCCAAAGCACAAATGGAACGAACGCTAGTGCACATCTACTTGTAGGTATTCACAAACATTTTCCCCACCCATTTCCACCCTGGAAGTGGGTGGAGATATACTTCTGCCAAAAGCAGCAGTACATTCTTTTTCAGAGAATGAATGGTTATGGAACACCCACAAAACATTTACCCATTGAGAAATAAGAAAAACAAGCTAGCAAGTGCATATAGACTTTCTGTGAAATAATTGCATGAGCATAAACGTATGTTTTCTTTAAGAAAATGGAATGCACTAAATGCTTTCAGTAATAGAGGTGGAAGAGTCACTGAAAGGTTGTGCCAGGCTCTGGCTCAGCTCAAGTTCCTCCTGGACCCGCGAGTCCAAAACGAGCAGAGCTTTCATCTGACTTCTCCCTATATCCACTGCCTATCCTCATGAACCAAAAATTAAGGACAAAGCAGTAAACTTCCATGTAAAATGAACGAGAGTATGAGATACCCATTGAGTAGCTGAACTGCACAGTGTGAAACCAAACTGAGATTAACACCAGCTTCCCCACTTCAACAAATTGTGTGACCCTATGCAAATATCGTATTTCACATAGCCTCCTTTTCCTTCATTATAACATACAAGACCACTTTCAATCGCATGAGTTCAGGATGTGCGCTGTACAGAAACATCTTGGGGCATATTCTCAAGAACGTGTGATAACCACCGCAAGAGTAGCTTAACGCAACTTTGCACATCGCAGTCTAGCGCGGGAAAACAATGCCGTGTTAAAGTAGAATTCCCAACCTGGCGGCACCATGCGATAGTCCCACTATAACGTGTCAAATGACCGCGTTAAAATCAACGCGACGCCGCAAAAGTGCGAAACGCGAACAAAGTTGCGGTGATGCCAACCGCGATATAAAAATCAGCGATAACCAGCGACAGGCCAACAATTCCCACGCGTCATGCGGGAAAATGCACCATAAAAGCCGAACAAGGAAGACACACCAAAAAGAAAATAAACTGCGTAGCAATATGGATGCACCCGGAACGAGTGCCCAGGTCAACGCGAACCCCACAAGCCACACAGACCACCAGCAAGGAACCTCGAGGTCCGGGAAGGCCAAGGAGAAGAGGAAGAGGAAGACGGGGTACAGTCTGCATGACAACCGGATCGTCGTCACGGAGGTGACAGAGCACTAACAACAACTGTCCGTCACCTCCACCGTGTCATTGGCAACACAGACGGAAAAATGGCATTCCATCGTGAATGCAGCAGAAGTGTCGAGGAGGCCAAGATGCGCTGGCACGATGTGAAAAGCCAAACCAAGCAGAAACCCGCTGCCAACAGGAAGGTAGCAACGGCGAATGGAGGTGGGAGTCCTGCGCCACAGGAGGAGCTGGAGCAAATGCTGGCCTCAGTCATCAGTGTGGAGACGGTGCAAGGAGTCGGGAGTCCGGACACTGACCGACATGACCTGACACAACATCAACAGGGTGAGTAATGAACAGGGACTGTGGGGACGGGGGGGACGGGCACAATGGCACACATGCACAACGACGTGTAGCACACCGCACACCCACAATGACCCTGGGTCATGTCCCTGATCCCCGTGGCACACTGCAGCACACATACAAACATCAAGTAGGCCCCCGTCCACCATGTGCCCAAAGGGCTCCCACCCCACACATCACCAATTCCACAACACACACATGCACCCGTGCGAAACACAACAAAGATGCGTATGTGAGAACAACACTGACAATGCAAGTGACACCACATGACGAGCAGCATGGCTGGAGTACAATCACCATGAAATTGTGCACGCCACGAGACTGAGGTGGCTAGGTGTGGACCACATCCGGAAAGGAGCAGGTCACACTCTGACACATCCACCTGCACAAACAACCACTGACGTCAACAATACATCGGCAGACAAACAATGCACAAGAGTACAAAAACCATCCAAGAGCACAAATGACCCAAGTCGCCAACATCACAGCACCTGAAAAGCACAAAAGCCAAAGGCACACCGCCTCCAAGGGATAAGGGGCAGCAAAATCACAGCTGCAGGTGCGACTCTCACACAATGCAGCACACACACATAGCAATGACAGCACATCCACATGGACGACAATGTGGTACACAGTGCAACACTTACACTGCAGAACAGAGGACACAACTGGGTCCGCCTGTGCGTAGAAAATGGCCAATCACATCGGACATAGCAGGAAACTGTGAGATGCAAATGTACGTGTACAATCTCACCTACGTCATGTAGTCCAAATGTCCACTGTCCCGCAATAAATAGTCTGCCCCTCCCAAACAGTCACAATGTACATCGGCATGCAGTCTGTATGTAAACTTGAACAATACGGCAACATACATGCCAACACAATGTCAACAAGCATCTCCCCTTCACATTGCAGAGGGACACACAACACCTCCAGCAGGGCAGACCAGACAACTTTACAGTGATGCTGAAGAGGACCTCCACACTTCCGACACCGACGCCCTACAACAGTCCATGGACATCTTAGGCAATCGACCTCCAGGAGCAGGGCAGCACCGCTGCATCGAGGATACCCCACCCCCTGCACCAACAACACAGCTGGATGCACCCACCACCCCGGCTGGCTCCCAGCAGCCCACCGAAGCACACATCGCATTCCAAGGCCAGGTGTCAGACTGCCAGAAGGGGGTGGCCGAACATGTGCGGGTGGGGTACTACCTCATGGAAGCCGAACTAGATCACATACGTGGGTGTCCAAGTCCCATCAGGGACCACCTACAGTCCCCAGCAGAGACCCACACTGCGACAGAGACACATGCCTTCGCACATTTCCAGTACTGAACCACACCCAGAGCCACGGGATAATCATCCACACCCCCACGCTGGACTGGCGTATGCCGGCCCAGGTCACTCCTCTTACGTATTGAGTGGGGGACGACAAAGCTACATGTGCAATGTCTCACCCGCTGCCTGCGGTGACATGGCTGCGTCCTCTGTACACGGCACAATGTAATGTTGTAGGTCCCGGGGCCCTAATGCATACATCATGAGCACACGGACACACTCAGATAGTTCGTTGAAATGGCTACGGACACGTGCGCTCGACACCTTTATTGGCATGGTCACATGTACAGTGACGCATGTGCTGGATGTGTGTGGGGTGAGTGTAAGCCAGCCCTCATGAAGTCGTTGATGCTGGCAACAACTTGAACAGTGATCACAATTAAAGCGGAACCAGAAAACACCAGCATAACAGAAACAACTGTGAAGCATCATGGTGGTAGCCGGAGAAAGTACAGTGTGCACCCAACATGCAAGCAGAATGGTCCATGATTTGTGGTGCATTGAGTCAGTGGCACCTGAAGAGCTGAGCAGGGTATCAAGCTGATGATGGTACCCACGACAGGTGTGAGCAACTCTGATAGTCCGGCAGTAAGACACTTCCGACTCTGGCACCTGTTGTTTGGAGTTGGTCCTGGCGGTGGTGGCGTGTGCATCCGGCGGTGATGTGACATCCAGGCAGGTCAGGATTCGATTTGATGTGTGAACCCAGGTGGACCGCAGTTGAGGCCGGAGGCAGCGGACAGCGCAGGGCCACAGACACATGGCGTTGATGACCCTCAGTCCATCGACCCAGAGGCCATCCAATATGCTATCAGACAGGGGCCATGACTTGAGCTGCACAGAGTTAGTGGCCCCGGATGCACTGCGGCCGGCACAGGCACACCGCCACTGGACGGTGACTTGCGGTGCAGTGAGATAGGACCACGCGAGGTGAGCGGGTCCTCATCGATGTCGAAGGTGAATGTAGCGGAGGTTTGCGGGGAACAGTGGAAGGTGTCCTCCAGGGCATGATGCAGAGGGCAGAAGCCGGCCGGAAGCAGCAAATGGAGGAGTGGAATGCTACAGCCTCGTTTTTGCCACAAAGTCAGTATCACCGACATGATGATGA
Source organism: Calotriton arnoldi (assembly GCA_963921515.1). NCBI lineage: Eukaryota > Metazoa > Chordata > Amphibia > Caudata > Salamandridae > Calotriton > Calotriton arnoldi. The sequence goes on from CAWUFW010001384.1 coordinate 1,494,270, forward strand.
AGACAACCCCCAGTCCATAGACTAAGTCGCCACCAAAGTTCAACCAGAAAGTGTCCATGGATGTCGGGGAACAGACTTAAAGGCACCGGAGCTGAAAGGGGATGCAGTCTGCGATGAGGCCAGTACAATGATATCAAGTCTAACATAAATGAATCATGACTGAATTCCCAATGTGTGACCTACTCGACCGCAGTGTAGGCCAAAGGCGTAGTCATCAAGGGACCACAGACACGTGTGGTTGGGATGCCATGCACATACTTTGTGTCACCACATCGAAGGGAGTATAGTGAGTTAAACTCAGCATTGATATGTGTACTCGGCCATTGTGTAATCAAGACTCAGTTCCAAATGTATGACCTACTTGACCGTAGTGTAGGCCGGAGGCAGCGGTGGAGTATGTAAACGAAAAAGGAGTAAAGCGGACCTGTGTCGCGGAGGCCGTGATGGTCTGGGGAGGCTGCCAAGGTCGCGGGGTTCGGGCTTGGAGCTTGCGCCGGCACGTGGTGGGCCCTCTTCGACACACGCCGGTGTCGGCAGGTGAGCAGTGAGGCCTGGCTGCGCAGGGCCCAGCATGACGGGTTCCGGGACCAGCGGCCCGAGGAGCAGCCGGCACACAGGATCGCAGCCACACCGCTCACGGCAATGGCGTCGGCCTCGTGGCGGGGTGGGAGGCGCCGCCCTGGCAGACATGTTGGGCATTCCGGAAGAGAACCACGCCCAGACCTATGTGCTTTTTATTCACACCCCTACGCTGGCCTGGCGTCCTCCGGGCCAGCCCACTCCGCACACGCTTACAGGGGGGGACGTCACAAGCTACATTTCCGCGATCTTCCCCACTGGCTGGGGTGACATGGTTGCGTCCACTGTCCACTACACTCCAAACACCAGCAGTGCATGTAGACATGGATATGTCTGTGGTCTCCATACTGCAGTCTGTCCAGCACTTCCACGCCACACTTGGCATTGTGTACATTCTCCTTCATGGGTCACTTGCCTCCTTCGCACATGCCTGGTTCCCACCTCTCCCCACATTCCGCTATTGTGTGGCTGAGGTGCCATGCCGTTGATGGCTCATGTACATGGCTAACCAAGGTTGCCACAGTAAGTTGTGCTGTCGTGTCTGGTGGGTGGGCATGTTGTTTGGCATGTTGTATGTGATTTTGTGACGTGTACAGTGCCAGAGTTGTGAGTTGCATGATTGTGGAGTTGAGGTGTGTGGTGTGTTCATTTGGTACTTGCCAATGAGCGTTGCATTCCCATAGGTGCATTCCTGGAAGCGCTGGTTGATGTTGGACTGTCAGAAGATGAGGGGATCATGCACACTGCCTGGGTAGTTGGCTACGACATTGGTGAAGAGTCCCCTGTGGTCCACTATTGCCTGCACGTTGATGGAATGCGTGTGCTTCCTGTTGCGGTAATTGTGTGCAGTGTCGGCAGGGGGCACAAGTAGGACATGTGTGCAGTCGATTGCCCCCAACACGTGCGGGAATCCAGCTATGGCGTATAGTCCTTGCTTGGTCTCCAGCTGTTCCTGCTCATTGTGGGGGACGTATAGGTACTGGGGTACCTGGCTGATGATGGCATCCAGGACAGATGTGAGGAACTTGGATGGGGCTGGCTGTGAGACTCCTCCGACTCTGGCGGTTGCTGGTTGGGAGGTACCAGAGGCCAACAGGTGCAGCACAGCCAGCAGCTTTGTCTGCGGAGGGATGTTGGTTGTCCACTGTGTTGGTACCGTCAGCCTGTGGGCAATGATGTTCAGGATGCGGAGGATGGTTGTCCTTTTGAGCCTCTAGTGGGCATTGACATTGTCTGGTGTTAGGTCTGTGAGGCTGGTGCATTTCCTGAAGGTCCGCTGTCTTTGTCTGCGCTGCCTCTGTGGTGGTCCGGGGGGGGGGGCGGGGAGGTACGGGGGGAGCGATCCTGGGGGGGGTGGCGGTGGGTGTTGGTGCCCTCTCGGGGCTCCGGGATGCATGGTGAGTGGCTCCATGGCATCTGTTGTTCTTCATGTGTGGCTCTGGGCTGCGCTCCCTTTGATGGTGCAGGTTGTCGTCCGACTTTACACCAGGTCAGAGCAGGTGTTAATTTCCTGCAGCTAACGCGCCTTATCGCCTGTTTTGTGGTCTTATCGCCGATGTGGCTGGTCGTTGAGAATGTTGAGGTGTGGTGTTGTCGCGGCTTTTTGCTCGGGAACGCCTACTCTGCATCTCATTAGCGATAGTTGCCGGGGTCATCTGTGGCGATGTTTTTGGCGGAAGCTTTCGCAAGTAAACTGGTGGTATCGGCTGTTAGCACCAGCTTGTGAATGGGGCGATGAAATTATCGCGACTTTGGCTGCAATAAAGGGCCGATAACTCGCCGATAGGTCCTTGAGAATATGCCCCCTTGTGTTTTATTAAATAAGCTATAATGAATATATGCCAATAACCATGATGTAGGCGGACTGTCTCTCGTGTAAAATTGTGTCTGCTTCAATAGAAGTCACTGGAGAAAATCCCGTCCCATTTTCCTTTTCAAAATCTCCCACATCCCAGGTTTAAAATGTTGCCATGTATGTTCAATGCTGCTCCATGTATAATGAGAAGTTTGGCCACATATAGAGTACACACTGACATGCCTCAAAGTACACTGATACCATTGTGGGCAGAACAAGTGGGGGGCACGAATGATTCTAAGTTAATGTGTAAAAACTTTTTTTTTTTCAATAAAAGCCTATCAATGCAGTTATATAATGTGGTGTAGTTGGAGGTGATGATTCCACATGTCAAATGAATTTTGTTGGGGCTCTACCATATTGTTATAAGATGTTTGTTGCATGATATGCGTGTCCAATATTTTTAATGCTCGTCTTGTGCATCGACTCGTAGAGCAATGATGGGCCATTAGCTCATCTCTGGCTCTGCTCTCACTGTAAACTTCATGTCTCACCCACCTCTATTCAGTAGTAGTGATTTTAAAACTGTGATATAGCAGGGGAACATCTGGCAAATATGTGAGTTTCAAAGAAACCATAAATCTACTCCAAACATAAGAGTAGATGTGTCATTTTATTTCGATGAATCTGTCCTGGCGAGACCTCCAGTCCCACCACTACTGTACAGAAGTCCAACCTTTGCCAGAGTAGGAAATATGAGACCAGAATCTCTCGGAGGTCCATTCTGATTTACTGTTCAGGCAAATGCCAATCAGACTGTATTGTTGCCAATGAAACACTAGGTGATTTTTTCCAGATGTCTGTGTCCCCTTTTGCCCATTTTTTTAAAAATATGAGTAATTTTAGAAGTGTTGAAAAATGTTCTTTACTTCTAGATGTGCTCCTACAATGTTATTCATGGATCAACATGAAGGCGTAATCTTATGAATTTATGACATGTCTACGTTTTGGGTTCACAAAAATCCCACATTCATGAAGGGAAAGGTATAAAAGCTTACATTTAATGAGTATCCCTAACTTTGAACAGTCAGATTTTCAACCAGGTTTTTTCTTGTCTAGTGGAAAATTACTTTTCCTCGTGTATAAATTCCTTCCACTATACACTGATCAAATGATGGGAGGGATTACCTGGGTCTTCATACATATTTTACAAACTTAGGCCATCCTTTTAGTTTACTAGTAGACATGTACAAATTGGGTGAGAAAAATCATAGGGATAGAAATGTTTGCGAATGAGGGTTTTTTTTATCACCTTCCTAATTACCATCACCCTGTTTCTCTACCCTGGAGGACACTACTGTCCCTATCCGTTTCCTAACTTTCAGACTTTAGAAATCAACAATTTAAACAGGATTTTGTGCTGACTGAAATTGAATTTTGTGCTGAGCAAATTGACAAGTCCTCATCCTTTGAAGCTGGGTTTGCATTTTATATCTGCCCCAGATCTTTAACTGACCTACTGTGTCCTCGGTTCTAATCAATCAATTCTATGTTTTTTAAGTACACAAGAGTTCATGGTTATATTTTAGATTAAAAGAATGGTTACATAGCTTAAATTGTATCAAAGCAAAGGGCAAGAATGCTTTGTGAAGTTACAGTTTACACCGGTTGCAAATCACAAAGGCATCTATTGTCGTAAACATAAGTGTAGGTCTGAAAATACACCCATTTATGCCTGTCAGGAATTCACAAGATGATTCCTGGTAGGTGTAAATGGTTTTATTACTGTAGATTCTTCTTTCTCTGCAGGGGAAAATGAATAGAAATGAGCATTTGCACAATATGCTCAAACTGCCCTCCCCTCCCCCAATCTTCAATTCATCACCATTTAGAATAATGGAAAGGGAAATAGGAGTCCAGGGGAGATGTCAGACCACATTCACTAAGCCTGGAAAGCTGCACTTGGTGTAACAAGTAGTAAATCTGCCCCTGTACATAGTCATAATTTTACGGGTGAAGATGTCCACATTTCTTTGTGAACTGGCCTCATATAATCTGCAGATCGATGTCAGAGACTCAAGCTATGAGTGCAAGAAATAACTGCAAAAATCCTGTAACAATTTTCATACAATATCTCAGTGCTTGTGTGTTAGACTTGGCATCTTTTGGCGTGTTTCCCCTGACTTTTTGCTTTCTGACCTCCCGGTTTTGACTCTGTTTTTGCTGGTGTGATGATTCTGCGCACTTTCCTCACTGCGGTCCAGTGGGAAAGTGCAAGTGCTCCTGTATAAAATGTGTTATGGATTGGTGTTTCCATGATTGGCCTATTTGGTTTATGTGTCAGTCCCTTGTAAAGTGCACTGCGAGTGCCAGGGCCTATAGACCAAATGCTGTTGGTGGGCTGCAGCACTGGATTGTGCCCCCACGCAAACAGCCCGTAAAGTGTAACTCGGGCCTGCCATCGCAGAGCCTGTGCGCAGCCTGGGGCTGCCATGTCGACTTGGCAAGTGCACACACTTGCAAGTCCCTAAACCTTCCCTTTGCTACATGTTAGTCACCCCTAAGGTAGGCCCAAGGTACCCCTGTGGGCAGGGTGCGTTGTACGCGAAAGGTAGGACATGCCCGGGTGTGTGCGGCATGTCCTGATAGTGAATTACAGCCTAGTTCGTTTTTCACTATTGCAAGGCTACCTGTTCCCCTAGGCCAGAACGGGCAGTTTTGATTATTACAGCTTATAATCCTAACTGACCCCGGGAACATGGTAGAAATTCGAGTTTAGTATGCCTGGACTCAGAATGATAAAATGCAGCTTTTAGTAAGGTTGGTTTTAACATTCTGTGTTTGAAAATACCACTTTTAGAAAGTGGGTATTTTCTTGTCTAACCATCCAAGCCTGCCTCTGCGAGATTGTGTATTCCTTATCTGGAATGTGAGTGACAGGGGCTGGGGGAAGCCAGGAGACAGGGTGAGTCAGCGCAGGGCTGAATAGCCAGATCGACCTGTAGATGGGTGGGAGGGGTCGCACCTGGGCCCTGAATAGGACAGTGCCTTCCCTCCACAATGCTGGCTCCACCTCCTGTGGTGCGTCTGATGTCCCTGGCCTACTCACTGAAAGAAGGGACGGAGACTTGTCAACAAAGTGCTCCAGAACTGGTTTGGACTAGGCGAAGGCCTCTCTGCCTTCAGAGAACAAAGGAATTTGGGATATAAATATTGGGGCCCTGACCCCATGAATTTAGATCTCGCTGGAATCAAGGAACCTGCCAAGACGAAGAGCTGGAAGAGCTGCCAGGAGGAGTACTGCCCCTTTGCTGTGTTGTTGCTTTGTTGGGCTGGCCTGCAGCTGCTGCTTCTGCCTTGGGCAGTGAAAGGACTGGACTGAACTTTCTACAAACTTGTGCTGAGTATCTCCACGGGCCAGGAACCGAGCTGGCCTCCTGTTAAGAAGTCTCAGGGACTACAAAGACTTCACAAGCCTCTGGGTACCGCTTCTGGAACGCTGTTTCAGTTGCCACAGAGGAAGGGAACTGCAACCGACTCCGTCAACCGAATCCATCCCTGGCCGGTGACCTGTTTGCACCGCAGACCGCATCGCCCCGCTTCGCATCGCAACCCTGGTCTCACCGTGGGCGACGTCCGACGCCGCCAACATCGAGCCGCTGCTTGCACCGTGACCTGTGGGCACCGCAGTTCGCATCGCATCGCTTCACTGGGCCAGCCGGACCAGACCGACGCTGTCGCTGCAACTGGCTCAAGAGTCGAGACCGCACCGCATTTGGGGCACCGCTCGCACGTCTGCGACGCACCGCTCCGACTCGCACCGCTGTCCGACGCCAGCTCCCGCACTCCGGCTTGGTCGCCTGCATCGCAACCTGTCAGCACCGCATCGAGCATCGTCTCACCCTGCATCGCACGCCTTGGACTCACCGACTCCGTCTGCACGACGCTCATCGAGCCGCTGCCTGCACCGCATCGAGGGACACCGCACCTTGCATCGCTCCATCTTGCACCGCAACCGCGACGAACGCCGATCGGCTCGTACACTCCATACCAGCCACAACGAGAAAGGTACTGTAACCGAGTCTGTTCACGACTCTGCTGGCCCGTATCGACGCGGTCGGCTGGAACTGTTAGACTCTGTGGTTTTCAGCATCGCGGTAGGCTCGGACGGAGCTACCGACTCGTACGAACTTTGCTTTTGTGCTATTCCTGCAAAGAAGAAGTTACCGTATCAAGCATTCATTCGTAAAGTATAGTATTGTGGATTTTTGTCGTAATTGGTCTTGTCTTGAGTATATAAAATATTGGTTATTTTTCTAAACTGGTGTGGTGTCCGTTTGTAGTGCTTACACTGTATTACTGTTGGTTATGTGCAAATGCTTTACACACTGCCTCTGAATTAAGCCTGACTGCTCGTGCCAAGCTACCACGAGGGTGAGCAGGGGTTACTTCACGAGTGTAACAACCCTTACCCTGACTAGGAAGAAGGGTCCCTACTTGGACAAAGGTGCAAGCCCTTGCCAACTAGAGATCCCATTTCTAACATTGGTTGTCAGCGGTGAGATAGGACTTGCGTTTGCACTTGACTTACAGTGATTGGTGTGCACTACTACCATATCGCAGACCATTACGTACCACATACTGGTTCTTTTTCTTTTGGCCTATTTTTGATCTTGCCAGTTTTTAACTCACGACTTTTGTCATGCCTGAATCAATTGCATCATCCGTTGCATCTCTGGAAGTTATCTTTGAGGAGGACAGGTTGGAATCCTACGCCGTAAAGGAGCTACGAGCGATTTGTAAAAACCTGAAAGTCCAAATTAAAGGCCTCACAAGGAAGGAGGAGCTACAGAAGGCGCTGAGGGCCTGGGTAGCAGCCAGACATGCCAATGGGCAGCCTGGTAATCTCAGTGAGGAGGCGGAGGAGCCTATTTCCAGGGTGGATGTGCTTTTGGGGAGGGGGGAACCCGCCAGGTCGGGCAGCAGCAGTCTGTCCCCAGAGGAGCTGGAGGACAGGCGGGAGGCAAGGCAGTTTGAGCTGCAGAAGCTCAGACTGGAGAGTGAGCGGGAGGAGAAGAGATTGGCCATAGAGGAGAGGAAGATGCTCTTAGAGCATGAGAGAGAACTAAAGGAGCTAGAACTTAGGAGTAAGTCAGGCTCAGATGGTGGCAGCAATTCGTCCAGAAAGGCAGACAGGATTGTGCACATTCCCAAGAACGTAGGCAAGGAGTTCAAGAAGGGGGATGACATACAAAGGTGGTTTCAGGGTTATGAGGCAGCCATACACATGAATGGGGTCCCTGAGGAGAATTGGGGAGCAGGATTGTGGCCGCTTTTCCCTGAAGAAGCAAGGGATGCTCTGATAGCTTTGGGTAAGGGGTATCACCTCACCTATGCTGACATGAAGGATGCCCTTCTCACGAAGTATGGTCTTACTCCTGAAAAGTACAGGGATCAGTTCAGGTCCAGTAAGAAGTCTGATGCCAACACTTGGTTGGAATGTGTGGATGTGTTCTGCAGGTCTCTGGATGGTTGGGTGAAGGGCAGTAGTGTAACAGATTTTCAGGGGCTCTACAACTTGATTGCATGGGAGCACTTGTCTAGTCTATGTTTTGCAGATCTGTGCCAGCACCTAGTTGATAGTAAGCTAACTGACCCCAGGAAGCTTGCTATGGAAGCGGACCGCTGGGTGAGTACCAGGGTCCACAAGAAAGCGTTTGGGGGAGACTCAGCCAAAGGTGGGCAGGGTCCCCAGCAGAAAGGTGGGGGGGACAAGGGTAAAGCACAGGAGTTCTCTAAAGGGCCCCAAACTAGTACCCAGGGTAAAGGTTCCCAGCCCCCCGGTGATAAGAAGAAAGGGGTCTCTACAGGGAAGCCTGTTGAGACCGGCCCCCGCAAGTGTTATGCATGTGACCAGGTAGGTCACTTTAAGGGGGACCCCAAGTGCCCGAAGGGGACACAGCCACCCACCGGTGGACAGTCCAAAGTGTTGGCTAGTGTAGCGCTTGGGGAGGAGGGGTGCCCACAGGAGGGTGGGGATCCCGCAGAAATGACCCTTGTCTCACTCGGGGACAGTGAGATGGTCCCAGGAAACCAGGTGCCCCCTAACACAAAGAAATATAGCACCTGGGTGACCATCAATGGGAACAGGGTAGAGGCTCTCAGAGATACTGGAGCCAGTGTGACCTCAGTCCGGTGTCACCTGGTGTCCGAGAAGCAAGTAGTCCCAGGAGCATTCCACCAAGTAGTTGCTGTCGACAACTCAGAGCGCCAATGTATGGTGGCGCAGGTTCCCTTTGAATGGGGGGTCTCAGGTCCCTTAAGGGTGGTTGTGAGCCCTACCATGCCTGTAGATTGTCTGCTAGGAAACGACCTGGAGCAGTCCTCATGGAAGGAGGTTGAGCTCAGGTCCCACTTGGAGATGCTTGGGTTGCCAGAGTGGGCATGCGTGTCTACTCGGTCAATGGCGGCCAGAAAGGGTGATCAAGAGGACTTGGAGCCTGAAACAGTGGCCCAAGTCCCTGCCAAGAGAAAGGGCAGGGGCGCGGGAAACCGGCCCCCGAAGTTCCCACGGACCGGGAGGAGGCGGACCTCGAGGGGGACGCCCCGGTGCCTACAGGGGAGCAAGTAGCCGAACTGGGAGACATCTCTGAGCTGACCCATTGGCAGCAAGAAGGGGGTCCCACCAGGGAGGAGTTCTGCAGGGAGCAGAACGAGTGCCCTACTCTGGAGGGTCTGCGGCGGCAGGCTGCAGACCAGGCAGCTGGTAATCAGTCCGGGTCACATCTGATCTACTGGGAGAGTGGTCTCCTATACAGTGAGCCTAAGGTTGCTGAGCCTGGGTCAGCCCGTGTGCTGGTGGTACCCCAGCGCTTCAGGACCTTCCTACTGGGTCTGGCTCATGACGTGCCTTTGGCAGGACATTTGGGGCAGGACAAGACCTTTGACAGGCTTGTCACCCACTTCTTTTGGCCCCAAATGCGAAGGCAGTCAGATGCACACTGTAGGTCTTGCCAAACTTGCCAGGCAAGTGGTAAGAGTGGGAGGAAGGTCAAAGCTCCTCTCCAACCTTTTCCGGTTGTTGGAACACCCTTTGAAAGGGTAGGGATGGATATTGTGGGGCCACTGGATCCCAAGACAGCCATGGGCAACAGGTACATCCTGGTCTTGGTGGACCATACCACCCGGTACCCGGAGGCAATCCCTCTCAGGACAACGACGGCGCCAGTGGTGGGCCGGGCGTTAATGGGGATCTTTTCCCGTGTGGGATTCCCCAGAGAGGTGGTTTCCGATAGGGGGACCAATTTCATATCGAAGTATATGACATCCCTGTGGAAGGAGTGTGGTGTAACCTACAAGTTCACCACTCCTTACCACCCACAAGGAAACGGTCTGGTGGAGAGATTCAACCAGACCTTGAAAGGCATGATCAAGGGTCTAACAGAACCCATGAGGCGTAAGTGGGACGTCCTCTTGCCATGCCTACTCTTTGCATACAGGGAGGTGCCTCAGAAGTCTCTTGGGTACAGCCCCTTTGAGCTCCTGTATGGCCACCCTGTCAGAGGACCTCTGAGTTTGGTGAAGGAAGGCTGGGAGGCGGCTCCCAGGAAAACTCCCCAGGATGTATTTAGCTACATGCTGGCCTTTAGAAACCAAACTGCCCGCTTCAGGAAACTCGCTCAGGCGAACCTAGAAGCAAGCCAGGAAGAAATGAAGAGATGGTATGACCAGAACGCCACTCTGGTCGAATTTCAACCTGGGCAGAAAGTGTGGGTAATGGCCCCAGTGGCACCTTGTGCCTTGCAGGACAAGTGGACTGGGCCATATGAGGTAAAGGAGCGCAAAAGTGACGTCACCTACCTGGTGGATTTGCAGGCTCCAAGGAACCCTTTGAGGGTCCTTCACGTGAACCGCCTCAAGCCCCACTTCGAGAGGTCCGAAGTGAGTATGCTCTTGGCGACAGATGATGGGGTGGAAGAGGAGAGTGAGCCTCTCCCGGACCTCCTGTCTACCAAGGAGCATGATGGGTCAGTAGAGGGTGTGATCCTCTCCCCTACTCTGACTCAGGAGCAGCAGGGGGACTGTCGCCAGTTGTTGGGACAGTTCGCCCCACTGTTCTCTCTGACCCCCGGTGTTACTCACTGGTGTACCCATGACGTGGACACCGGTGACAGCCATCCTGTGAAGCACAAGATTTACAGGTTGACTGACCGGGTCAGAGCCAGCATCAAGGAGGAGGTCTCTAAGATGTTGGCGTTAGGGGTGATTGAGCCCTCCCACAGTCCTTGGGCCAGCCCAGTGGTCTTGGTCCCAAAGGCTGCGGCGCCCGGTGCCACTCCAGAACTCCGGTTTTGTGTGGACTACCGTGGGCTCAATGCCGTCACCAGGACTGACGCGCACCCCATCCCCAGAGCTGATGAGCTCATTGATCGGTTGGGAGCTGCCCGGTTCCTCAGCACGTTTGATTTAACGTCTGGGTACTGGCAGATTGCCTTAACCGATGGGGCCAAGGAGAGATCAGCATTCTCAACCCCAGAAGGTCATTACCAATTCCGGGTGATGCCCTTTGGGTTGAAGAATGCCCCTGCCACCTTTCAGAGGTTGGTCAATCAGGTGTTGGCTGGGCTGGAGGATTTCAGTGCCGCCTACCTGGATGACATTGCTGTGTTCAGTTCCAGCTGGGAAGAACATTTACAGCACCTTGAGAAAGTGTTGAGGGCTCTGCAAGGTGCAGGCCTCACGATCAAGGCCAGTAAGTGCCAGATCGGGCAGGGTTCTGTGGTGTACTTGGGACACCAGGTAGGAAGCGGCCAGGTGGCGCCCCTACAACCCAAGATTGACACCATTCTGGCTTGGGAACCCCCAAGACCCAGACAGAGGTGAGAGCCTTCTTAGGTCTCACCGGTTACTATAGGAGATTTGTTAAGGGCTATGGCACCATCGTTGCCCCCTTAACAGAGCTGACCTCTAAGAGGCAGCCCAGGAAAGTGATCTGGACTGAGTCCTGCCAGAAAGCTTTTGATGCCCTGAAGGCAGCCATGTGCACGGCGCCCGTGCTCAAAGCACCTGACTTCTCCAAGGAATTCGTCGTGCAGACTGACGCTTCAGAGCATGGTGTGGGAGCGGTGCTCTCACAACTGAACGAAGAGGGCCTGGATCAGCCTGTAGTCTTCCTTAGCAGGAGACTACTTCCCAGGGAACAGAGGTGGAGTGCCATAGAAAGGGAAGCTTTTGCTGTGGTCTGGGCGCTGAAGAAGTTGAGACCATACCTGTTTGGGACTCACTTCCGGGTTCAGACAGACCACAGGCCCCTCAGATGGTTGATGCAAATGAGGGGCGAGAATCCAAAACTGCTGAGGTGGTCCATCTCCCTACAGGGAATGGACTTTACGGTGGGACACCGTCCTGGTACAGAACACGCCAACGCAGATGGTCTGTCCAGGTTCTTCCGCCTTAGTGAAGAGAACTCCAATGGGGTTGGGTAGTTCTCCCTACTTTCAGCTGGAGGGGACATGTGTTAGACTTGGCATCTTTTGGCGGGTTTCCCCTGACTTTTTGCTTTCTGACCTCCCGGTTTTGACTCTGTTTTTGCTGGTGTGATGATTCTGCGCACTTTCCTCACTGCGGTCCAGTGGGAAAGTGCAAGTGCTCCTGTATAAAATGTGTTATGGATTGGTGTTTCCATGATTGGCCTATTTGGTTTATGTGTCAGTCCCTTGTAAAGTGCACTGCGAGTGCCAGGGCCTATAGACCAAATGCTGTTGGTGGGCTGCAGCACTGGATTGTGCCCCCACGCAAACAGCCCGTAAAGTGTAACTCGGGCCTGCCATCGCAGAGCCTGTGCGCAGCCTGGGGCTGCCATGTCGACTTGGCAAGTGCACACACTTGCAAGTCCCTAAACCTTCCCTTTGCTACATGTTAGTCACCCCTAAGGTAGGCCCAAGGTACCCCTGTGGGCAGGGTGCGTTGTACGCGAAAGGTAGGACATGCCCGGGTGTGTGCGGCATGTCCTGATAGTGAATTACAGCCTAGTTCGTTTTTCACTATTGCAAGGCTACCTGTTCCCCCTAGGCCAGAACGGGCAGTTTTGATTATTACAGCTTATAATCCTAACTGACCCCGGGAACATGGTAGAAATTCGAGTTTAGTATGCCTGGACTCAGAATGATAAAATGCAGCTTTTAGTAAGGTTGGTTTTAACATTCTGTGTTTGAAAATACCACTTTTAGAAAGTGGGTATTTTCTTGTCTAACCATCCAAGCCTGCCTCTGCGAGATTGTGTATTCCTTGTCTGGAATGTGAGTGACAGGGGCTGGGGGATGCCAGGAGACAGGGTGAGTCAGCGCAGGGCTGAATAGCCAGATCGACCTGTAGATGGGTGGGAGGGGTCGCACCTGGGCCCTGAATAGGACAGTGCCTTCCCTCCACAATGCTGGCTCCACCTCCTGTGGTGCGTCTGATGTCCCTGGCCTACTCACTGAAAGAAGGGACGGAGACTTGTCAACAAAGTGCTCCAGAACTGGTTTGGACTAGGCGAAGGCCTCTCTGCCTTCAGAGAACAAAGGAATTTGGGATATAAATATTGGGGCCCTGACCCCATGAATTTAGATTTCGCTGGAATCAAGGAACCTGCCAAGACGAAGAGCTGGAAGAGCTGCCAGGAGGAGTACTGCCCCTTTGCTGTGTTGTTGCTTTGTTGGGCTGGCCTGCAGCTGCTGCTTCTGCCTTGGGCAGTGAAAGGACTGGACTGAACTTTCTACAAACTTGTGCTGAGTATCTCCACGGGCCAGGAACCGAGCTGGCCTCCTGTTAAGAAGTCTCAGGGACTACAAAGACTTCACAAGCCTCTGGGTACCGCTTCTGGAACGCTGTTTCAGTTGCCACAGAGGAAGGGAACTGCAACCGACTCCGTCAACCGAATCCATCCCTGGCCGGTGACCTGTTTGCACCGCAGACCGCATCGCCCCGCTTCGCATCGCAACCCTGGTCTCACCGTGGGCGACGTCCGACGCCGCCAACATCGAGCCGCTGCTTGCACCGTGACCTGTGGGCACCGCAGTTCGCATCGCATCGCTTCACTGGGCCAGCCGGACCAGACCGACGCTGTCGCTGCAACTGGCTCAAGAGTCGAGACCGCACCGCATTTGGGGCACCGCTCGCACGTCTGCGACGCACCGCTCCGACTCGCACCGCTGTCCGACGCCAGCTCCCGCACTCCGGCTTGGTCGTCTGCATCGCAACCTGTCAGCACCGCATCGAGCATCGTCTCACCCTGCATCGCACGCCTTGGACTCACCGACTCCGTCTGCACGACGCTCATCGAGCCGCTGCCTGCACCGCATCGAGGGACACCGCACCTTGCATCGCTCCGTCTTGCACCGCAACCGCGACGAACGCCGACCGGCTCGTACACTCCGTACCAGCCACAACGAGAAAGGTACTGTAACCGAGTCTGTTCACGACTCTGCTGGCCCGTATCGACGCGGTCGGCTGGAACTGTTAGACTCTGTGGTTTTCAGCATCGCGGTAGGCTCGGACGGAGCTACCGACTCGTACGAACTTTGCTTTTGTGCTATTCCTGCAAAGAAGAAGTTACCGTATCAAGCATTCATTCGTAAAGTATAGTATTGTGGATTTTTGTCGTAATTGGTCTTGTCTTGAGTATATAAAATATTGGTTATTTTTCTAAACTGGTGTGGTGTCCGTTTGTAGTGCTTACACTGTATTACTGTTGGTTATGTGCAAATGCTTTACACACTGCCTCTGAATTAAGCCTGACTGCTCGTGCCAAGCTACCACGAGGGTGAGCAGGGGTTACTTCACGAGTGTAACAACCCTTACCCTGACTAGGAAGAAGGGTCCCTACTTGGACAAAGGTGCAAGCCCTTGCCAACTAGAGATCCCATTTCTAACATTGTGTAAGAACTGAGACCCATTTTTCACAATGGCATTGGGTACGCACCAGGAATATCTTCACCCCGTGGTCCTACTGCACTACTTCTGCAGACAGACTCAGACTGTCCAGTCTATCAAAATGAATTGGAAATGAATACAGTTTATAAAGGCCAGTCTCAGCGATGTAGCGGCATTGTGTGACATTTGTGGCTATACGATTGCTGTCCGTAAATACTACCAACAGCACAGTAGGAACTGAAGGCCACATAGTGGTTCCATAAATCTTCATCATCGACACTGTCTGGGTGCAATCTGTGTCTTATACAGAAACAAACATGGCTCTCTTGGGACATATTGATTTCAAACAGTGGTCTGGAAGAAATGTCTTTAGTTGTTTCATCTGTTGCTAAGGAATGTAAAGGGATGACAAAAGCTAATTATTGTGTTCACAAACTTGAGGACACTTTAAGCCTGCTGTTTGAGAAATGTCATAGTGAAATTAAATGTATCTCAAGCTGTTCCACTTCACAGAAGACACTCCTTGGTTACAGAACATAATATTGAGTGATGTGTTCTCACAGTTCTTTTAGCATAACATCGGTGTTTCCTAAATGTCTGGCTTCCAAACCTGTTTCTCCAGTCGGGCGTTTTCTCAGTAGTGATATCATAGGCCGCTCACAGCAGCGTCCTGTATAATGATAAGGCTTAAGTTAATTATGTAATTTAGCGTTCTTCTCAACAATCTCCACAATCCATTGAGCTGCACAAATCGTAGAATTATATTATGGACAGAAGGATCTCACTGGTGGGTGATAAACACAACATCTGTAGTGCTGCATTGATGCAGTTGTCAATAATAATATGCTATTTTATGTTATGGCCATTTATTTAACATGCATTTTTTTCTTTTTCTATAATTCTCATATCACCACATTTTCTTGCCCATGTGTCTCTTTGCTTTTTGTATCTCTGCAGATACTGAGCAAACCATAAGACTGAGAACTCATAAACACCTCTTTACAAGAACCCTCCTTGTTGACCAGCGAGGTTTATCTAGCATGATCATCATATTCCGTGCTTTTCTCGATTTCTTTACTCCAGCCACTTCTCAGAGCCTCTTCATATTTTCATTCCCATTTTAGCCATGCATTTGTAATCTAAACTATAAGTATAATTAACCATTTTTAATCAAACGATACTTGTGGGAGGAGTAGGGAACATCCACCTCCTACAGATCTCATGTCTTGCTAGAAGCATTAACTAGAACAGCCTTTCAACCTCTGTGCTTGAACAATCTCTCTCCTTGATATCATTCAACTCAAATAGAATAAGAGTCGGACTTACCTTGATTTCATGCTGTAATATAGTATTTGCAATCTTACCCTCAGTGTTCCAGAATGATTTCATGCTGTAATATGGTATTTGAAATCTTACCCTGTGTGTTCCAAAATGATTTCATGCTGTAATATAGTATTACAATCTTACCACTGTGTTCCAGAATGACTTCATGCTGTAATATAGCATTTACAATCTTACCCACTGTGTTCCAGAATGATTTCATGCTGTAATATAGTATTACAATCTTACCCACTGTGTTCCAGAATGATTTCATGCTGTAATATAGCATTTACAATATTACCCTCTGTGTTCCAGAATGATTTCATGCTGTAATATAGTATTACAATCTTACCCACTGTGTTCCAGAATGATTTCAAGCTGTAATATTGCATTTACATCTTACCCACTGTGTTCCAGAATGATTTCATGCTGTAATATAATATTTGCAATCATACCCACTGTGTTCCAGAATGATTTCATGCTGTAATATAGTATTTGCAATCGTACCCACTGTGTACCAGAATGATTTCATGCTGTAATATAGTATTTGCAATCTTACCCACTGTGTTCCAGAATGATTTCAT
The DNA here is from genome assembly GCA_963921515.1 of Calotriton arnoldi. Classification (NCBI taxonomy): domain Eukaryota; kingdom Metazoa; phylum Chordata; class Amphibia; order Caudata; family Salamandridae; genus Calotriton; species Calotriton arnoldi. Next base: position 1,510,461 of record CAWUFW010001384.1, read on the forward strand.
GCTGTAATATAGTATTTACAATCGTGTGTTCCAGAATGATTTCATGCTGTAATATAGTATTTACAATTGTACCCACTGTGTTCCAGAAGGATTTCATGCTGTAATATAGTATTTACAATCGTACTCACTGTGTTCCAGAATGATTTCATGCTGTAATATAGTATTTACAATTGTACCCACTGTGTTCCAGAATGATTTCATGCTGTAATATAGAATTTGCAATCTTACCCACTGTGTTCCAGAATGATTTCATGCTTTAATATAGCATTTGCAATTTTACCCACTGTGTTCCAGAATGATTTCCTGCTTTAATATAGCATTTGCAATCTTACCCACTGTGTTCCAGAATGATTTCATGCGTAATATAGCATTTACAATCTTACCCAATGTGTTCCAGAATGATTTCATGCTTTAATATAGCATTTACAATCTTACCCACTATGTTCCAGAATGATTTTGTGCTGTAATATAGTATTTACAATCTTACCCACTCTGTTCCAGAATGATTTCATGCTGTAATATAGTATTTACAATCTTACCGACTGTTCCAGAATGTTTTTAGACTTGGGCAGCTCACGAACATATGGGAATCATTTGTTTGTAGCTGTTCACATTTCTTATAGCTCCCATTTTATTGGTCTGATATCCTGCCCATTTTCTGTGGTGTCCAATAAAATATATGCCGAGTGAAAAAGGGGTTTCTCATCAATGATGCAGGTTTTACAGTTGTATAGATTGTGAAGTAACATACTTGCCATACGCTGCCTAACTCCACTTTTGGCATATATTTCCCATCTGTCTCCTGCATCACATAGTTGCTGATAGATTTTGAGACTTCTTTCTTTTTAGATGGCATATTTTGTAGATCCAGTTCGATTTCCAATGTGTTTGTTAACTCATTTTTATCTCTTAGTCCATGTTGTTAATTGCATATACTTGATCTTTGATAACCCCCATCTGTTATTTCTTGCAACCGACTCTAGGAGTATATAACCTGTCATCGCCCATCAACTTTCCCCACGTCACTATTACCACATCCTTCAAAGGGGCACTGAGATGATCATTCATAAATTCTGGTGTACCCGGGGAGTCACAGGTTGGAGCAAAGCTATTGTAGTAATCAATCTTTTCTTATGTCATACCATAACTTGGCTGCAGCTTGTACGAATTTCAACCTTTCTTTGCTTTTTAAATACTTTGGAGCTGCAAATTTGTACACATAATTATGTCCATAAATTCCTATAATCATTTCCTGTAGTAATATACCCACATGTATTGAGTGGAAACACAATCAATACAGTTTATCATTTGAAAAGCCCAGCAATATAATAAAAAGTTGGGAAGAGTCAGCCCACCCTTCTCCAAACTGCATTTTCAACGAAAGTCTCACATCCTTGGATGACCAAATAAAATGATTAACTTTCCCTTGTATTTTGAAAAATTCCTTATGATCAAGATTAAGCGGAATGATAACAGAAAAGTAAGTTTAGGTAAGATAAACATTTTTTCCAGATTTAAACAACCTTAATATCATATGCGGAATATCACTCCTTCTCTTAATGATTTAGGGCCAGATGTATGTAGCTAGCATTTTGCTATTCCCTAATTGCGAATCACAAGGATTTGCAATTAAGAAATAGCAAAATGCAATGTATGAAGGTGTATAGTACACCTTTTGCGATTCCTAAGGGGTCGCAAATGACCTACCTCATGAATATTAATGAGGTAGGTCGCAATTTGCGACCCCCTAGGAATCGCAAAAATCACGGGGATGGTGGCCTGCTGAGATCAGCAGACCACCATGTCCGTGATTGCTTTTCAATAAAGCAATCTTTTTTTTGTAAAGCAGCCCGTTTTCCTTAAAGGAAAACGAGATGCTTTACAAAACGAAAAATGAAAAGTTTTCTTTTAATTTTTTAAGAGCAGGCTGTGGTCCGTGGGACCACTGCCTGCTCTTAAAAATAGTTTTACAAGCATTCACAAAGGGGAAGGGGTCCCTTGGGGACCCCTTCCCATTTGCGAATGGGTTACCCCCTACTTGAAGTAGGTGGTAAAATGCGAATGTTTTGCGACCGCAATTGCGGTCACAAAACATTCATACATACCGATGCGATTCGGTATTAGGAAGGGACGCCCTAAACACGTCCCTTCCTAATACCGAATCGCAAACCCATTTTGCGATTCGGTAACAGGTTACCGAATCGCAAAATTAGGTTTGCTGCATCGGAAAAGCAACTTTTGCGTTCGCAAACGGGCAGATTCTGCGAATCTGCCCTTTTGCGAACTCAAAAATGCTTGATACATCTGCCCCTCAATCTATTTCTTTTGCATTTCTTAGTAAATTTCTGTTGGGAAGATTGACAATGTAATGTGTGATGGTTATTCCTAAATATCTTATCTCCATATTTCATACCTGTGAGAAGCTGGCCTGGTATACGATGTCCACTTATGTAAGTGGGCACCTTGCACCAGTCCAAACAACCCTTATGGTGATTTAAGAGGTCTCATACAACCTTAGAAAGCTATCCAAGTGGTAGCTGTGGAGAGCAGCCTTCAGGCTTAGTGTTGAAGGAGTGTAAAGCAGCTTGTTTTACCATAATGCAATCTTATAGTATAGATTAAATGAAAAGAGTACCACACAGTAGTTATAAAAATATGTATTTATTATATTACACTATCTAGTACGGTACAGTGTCTCCCACACGGAGATAGACACAAAGCACACAATACTTTAGCAAAGAAATCACAGTAAATAGCACTAATGCACAGTGTGCCCCAGGGGGGGAACAAACCATATACTAAGAAAGTGGTATAAGAACCACGACTCAAGTCAGGACAATGTCGAGAGGACGTAGTATTGCTGGGACCCAAAGGAACCGCCCAAGGTGAGTAGATAGGAACCCCACGGTTGGATTTTTAAAGATTAAGGACCCTTCCCAGTGGACCCTGTAGAAACCCCGTGGAAGACAGAAGGTTGGAGAGCCACCCCACCCGTGGATACCATGGTACCCAAGTTACGTATCCCAGGGAAGCCGGGTGCATAGGTGTGGTGGCGTCGGAAACCGCAGTCGAACCCAATGGAGGACTTCAGGAAAGTGCCGCTGCTGGAAGAGGAGAAAGTGTCCGGAGGAATCCAAATGTGGATTCTTGATGGAGAGTACCTGAAAGCAGTGGGGACAGAGTCTGGGTCACTTGAGAGTGACCAGGGGCTCGGTAGACGAATGCCCACCAATGTTGGGTGCTTCAGGATAGATGTTGATGACCTTGACTCTGCAGCTGTGGGGATCAGGCGATGCTGAGGATGACCAGGAGCTGGATGCGAGATTTCCCACAAAGGATGTCGAGTGCTGAGGGGTCGGTGTCCGGCAGGAGCACCAACAAGCCTTGGCAAAAGCAACCCACGCAGCAGGTCAAGAAGTTGCAGGAAGAGGACCTGCAAGGTCCAGGAGACTCACCACATGCAGGGGAGTCAGGGAAAGCCCAGAGCAATCATAAGAGCCCAAATAAGTCATAGTTGACCCTCCACAGGACCCACAGTTTGAAGACACTGGAGTCACGGGAGGACCTTGGGCAGCTTTACAAAACAACAGGCCACGGGGCACACGGTGTGATGTGGTTGAAGATCTTTGCAGGAGAAGTTGCCTGAGGTTGGTGCTTCTTGGATCCCAATGCACTTGCTGCAGAATTGCCAACAAGCATTTGCAGTTGCAAAAGTACGCTGTGCACTGGGGTTCAGGTATTGCAGCCCCCACGAGGGATTCTGGCCTCAAACTGAGTGAGAGGGCAGCTCAGGCCTCGCGGAATGTAGAAACATACCTCCTGTGTTGTTGAACCCTTCAGAGTCCGTAGGAGCTTGGTTCAGCAGACCGGTCAGCAGTATTGCGGTGCCTGCGGATGCAGGGGAGTGACTCCTTCACTCCAAGGAAGATTTTTTTTCAGATGTCTTGGATGCTAGACAGGCCCTACATGGATCCTGTATGGTGCTCAGGCACAGACGAGGCAGCAGACTGAGAGGGAGACGAAGTCAGGCCCAAACGAAGTCCAGCGAAGTCCAGAGTGCCCGGACGGTAGAAGTGCAGTGGGTTCAGTTCTGAATCTTGTTCACGACAAATCTAGGGACCTACACCCAGGTAAGCCCTTAAGTACCCTAAGGAAAGGGTTGGGAAGATTCAGGGGACCCTCCCAGGGGAGGGTCTGGACAGGGGGGAGGATACTCCCATGCCCTTTGTCCAGTTTCGCGCCAGAGCGGGAGCCAACAGCTCCCAGGACTGGTTTGACCTGGAGGATGCACAGGGACACCAAATGTGCCACCTCATGCAGACTTTCAGGCACTGGCAAGCGCACCCACCCAGCCCTAATACACTAAATCCTGTCTGGGAGGTGGTCACAACTCCCTGTGACAGGATGCCTATTGTTCTGCCTTCCCCTGCTCGAGCTTGGCTCAGCAACAGGAGGGCACAAATGTGTCTCTGGTCAGCAGCAACCATTTTATGCTGTCCGTGACTAGAAGGCTGGTACCGGGAGCACCAGGAGCCCATCGGAGCCCGGTTCTGGTGCTTGGAATCATACCTCCCACACCGTTAATGGTGTGGGGGTATGATTCCAACATGTTTGATACCAAACATGATAGGATTCGTTGCAGCCGTTTTCGAGATGGTCATCGCGCAGTCACGTAATGCCCCTCTATATAGTATATGGCTGCTTCACTGACAACCCGGGAGAATGGACTCCGTAGGCTGCAGGGGTGTCCTGCTCATGCAGGGGCACCCTCTCACTTAGAACCAACCACCCTGCCTTCAGGATTGTAAAGGCCTGCTATAGAGGTAACTTATAGGTTTTAAGTGCAGTGACCCTTAGATATAGTAAACCTTTATCTTAAGTAAGTGGTGCATGCACCAACTTACACAGGCTACAATGGCAGGCCTGTAGTTCCATTTTGAATGGTCTCTCATGGGTGGCATAATACATGCTGCAGCCCATGGGAGACCTCTGGATACATGGGTCTCATGGGTGCCCTGGGTACATGGGTACCATATACTAGGGACGGAGAAGGGTACCTCAGTATCCAATCTGGGGTGTACCTAAGTACATCACACAACAGTTTAAGGAGAAATCAGATAGACTGGGGTGCTGATTAGCAGGATCCCAGTCAGACTAGTCAAGACACAGCTTAGTACCAGGCAAAAAGTGGGGGTACCCATGCAGAAGGATCCTACCTTCCTACAATACCATTATTTCAGATTTTGACTCAATGACTAAATAACTGGGTATTGCTCCGAATTTACAAGCTAACGCCTCGACTCTAAAGAGGGTTTTATCTAAAATAGATATATAGATCATTATTTCATCAGCATATAGCACCGCTTTAGTCTTACATTGCTCACATGAAAATGAGCTAACCTCTTTATCTGTTCTTAATAATTTGGCTAAGGGTTCTATTCTTAAATTGAATAAGAGGCTATTATCCTTCTGAAGAAAGCACAGTGGACATCATGGATGAATAATGCCTGAGTGAAATCTAACAGGAACAGCAGATTTTGCAGCAAAACACATGGTGTTACTAGGTGTCTCACACCTTCTCTCTATGTATGCTCCAGGATCAGACATATAGAACTTGTCACCCATACGTCCTCCAGGATAATGGTGAGGATGTCTCCATTCTGCAGCCATGTGAGGTTCTCCTTTCTGATGAGACTGGCCACTAACATAGAGGTATAGGGGTGGCAGTGGTGATAAGTGGCTTGATTGACTGATTGCTGGTAAACATGGCTCTGCTGTTGAGTGTCTCTCATCCCCTTTGTCTATAAAGTTAGTATGCTGAGTGTCACCTACAGATGGACTTGGAGATTACAATGTCGTTCATGGAGTCGTTCCCCTCATTCTGAGTCTTGCAGGTTACTGAAATTTGAGTATTGTCCTATGTGGTTTTACTGGCCGCTTTCAATGTTTTTCATTCAGGATGGGAATATTGTGCATTTGTGGTCTTGCCTATTGGTAAAACCACATTGTGCCTCAATTTGTGCATTGTTTTTACTCCAAGATTTACTCCAGGTAATAACTTGGGGTATTTGAATGGAAGCACCCCTGCTGCGAGCACACTGTGCCTGTGTATTAGATTGTGAAAATGTGCACAAACAACATTTACACTCATTTTTGCCATTCCTCTGCAACGTTTTGCAATGTTCTTCCTCCATTTTGGGTTCTTCTACCTCCTCTTGATTTCCTTCACTTCCAACACATGGGTGGGCATTGTGTGGGTCGTCTACCCTGTTTCACACCCTCCTCTGCTCAGAAAGCAGGTACCTGGTCCGACATGCATTTACCATGGTTACTAATTGCATATGCCATAATTCCATGCTGTATTTTTTCTGAACAGAAGAACAATATACAGTTAAATCACATGAAATTAAAGTATTTGTAAGTATCAGTACTGCACAACATGATATTTACTCAGAATCGTGTGTTTTTATTAAGTTTATACTGTGTGGTATCAGTAATTCTGCTTCGGCCAGTTCATGGTGATTTATTACCTCGGGCATTGGAAATAATCTTAATACTGCAGTATTGCTGTTTCGCAGAGCTCTGGATTACAGGAACACTATTAGAAGACGTAATGATGGATAAAAGTCAGGCATGTGGTTGCTGGGATCCACACTTGTAACTGCTAGTTCACACACAGATGTCAACAACAAGGGCTTAAGTCAATGAACCATCATGTAAACTAGAGGCCCAATGTGCAAAGGTACTTTGCATTTGAAAACCCTGCGAATCACAAAAACACAAGGTTTGCCACTTGTAAATACTTTTCTGAAACATACAACACTGTATTTGAGAGCCAGAAAAGTCAATTTGGCTACCAAAATGGTTTTAATGTTCATTTATTTTGTAGAGCGTTTGTTAGAAATGGGATCTCTAGTTGGCAAGGGCTTGCACCTTTGTCCAAGTAGGGGCCCTTCTTCCTAGTCAGGGTAAGGGAGTTACACTCCTAAAATAACCCCTGCTCACCGCCTTGGTAGCTTGGCACGAGCAGTCAGGCTTATTCTAGAGGCAGTGTGTAAAGCATTTGCAAAAAAAAACAACAGTAATACAATGTAAGCTCTACAAACTGACACCACACCAGTTTAGAAAAATATCCAATATTTTTATATACTTAAAACAAGACCAAATACGATAAAAATCCACAGTACAGTACTTTAAAAATCTTCAGTTATCACAGTGTCCTTAAAAACAGTTCCTTGATGTCGATAGCTCCGTCCAGGGCTATCACGGCGTCGTGAACAAACAAATCCAAATAGTTCTGGCTGACCGCGGCGTCGCGGGTCAGCTACGGTGTCGGGAAGACCCGCAAACAGTACGTTTCAGAAATGCAGGGCGTCGATGACCTCGCGGTGAGCTTCCGAACACACGGCGTCCGCAGGCGTCGGTTCCGGAGGTCGGTGCGGCGTCGTCGGGGCCCTCGAAGTCACACGCGTTGCAGATCGATCTCCTCTCTGTTGAAGTCAGGAGCGCTGGCGTCGGCCTGCGTCGGGTGCTGCGGTGCGAAGTGCAGCGGTGCGGCGTGCGGTGCCCTCAGGTCTCGGTGCGAGCAGCGGCTCGGTGGCAGCGTCTGATGGCGTCGTCGGTGAGACCAGGGTCGCGGTGTGAGATGAAGGTGGTGCTCGTCACGGTGCTGGCAGGTCACGGTGCAGCAGCGGCGTCGTCATAGCTGCAGCGCTGTCGTCGGCTGATGAACTTGGAGTCGATGGCACCGGCGTCGGTGGGCCAAGGCTGCGGTGCGGGATGAGGGCGGTGCGTCGTGTAACTTACGAGCGGTGCCCCCGAACCACGGTGCAAGCAGCGGCGTCGAGTCCGGTGTGGAGCGGCATCGTCGGGGATACCACAGCGTCGTCGTGAAGCGAGGCGGTGAGGAGTGCGGTGCCCACAGGTCGCGGTGCGAGCAGCGGCTCGGTGGCGGCATCAGCAGGCATCGTCGGTGAGACCAGGGTCGCGGTGCGGCATTGTGGCGGTGCCCTCTGCGGTGCCTTCAGGACACGGAGTCGGCAGCGCCGTCGTAGACGGCATCGGGTTTGAAGTCTTTGCTGTTCCTGAGACTTCTTGAACAGGGGGCAAGCTCTACCTCAAGCCCTTGGAGACACTCACAAAGTAGATTGCAGAAAGTTCAGTTCCAGTCCTTTCACTGCCCAAGACAGAAGCAGCCACTGCAGGCCAACACAGCAAAGCACACAGCAAAGTGGTAGTTCCTCCTTACAGCTTCTCCAGCTCTTCTTCTTGGCAGTCTTCTTGATCCCAAAGAGTTCCCTTGAAGTCTTTTCTATCCCTGAGACTTCCAACAGGAGGCAAGCTCTACTTCAAGCCCTTGGAGAAAACTCTAACAGCAGGATGATGAAAGCACAGTCCAGTCCTTTCCCTACCCAAGACAGAAGCAACCACTGCAGGCCAATCCCACAACACACAGCATAGGGGCAGTACTCCTCCAGCTTTCCCGGTCCTTCTTCCTGGCAGGTTCCTTAGTTCAGAAGTAATCTAAAGTTCTGGGGTTTGGGTCCCCCTTTTTATCCTCAGCTTCTCTTTGTTCTCTGAAGGCAGAGAGGCCTTTGCCTAGTCCAAACCAGTTCTGGTCAGTCCTGGAGCACTTTGTTGACAAGACTCCTTCTTTCCTTTCACAGTGCAGGCCAGGGACATCAGACGCACCACAGGAGGTGGAGCCAGCATTGTGGAGGGAAGGCACAGCCCTATTCAGGTCCCAGGTGCAACTCCTCCCACCCATCTACATGTAGATTTTGCTATTCAGCCCTGTGCTGACTCACCCTGTCTCCTTGCATCCCCCAGCCCCTGTCACTCACACTCCAGACAAGGAATACACAACCTAGCAGAGGCAGGCTTGGATGGTTTAGACAAGAAAATACCCACTTTCTAAAAGTGGCATTTTCAAACACAGAATGTTAAAACCAACTTCACTAAAAGATACATTTTATCATTCTGAGTCCGGGCATACTAAACTCGAATTTCTACCATGTTCCCTGAGTCAGTTAGGATTATAAGCTGTAATAATCAAAACTGCCCATTCTGGCCTATGGGGAACAGGTAGCCTTGCAGTAGTGAAAAACTAAATAGGCTGTAATTCACTATCAGGACATGCCACACACACCAGGGCATGTCCTACCTTTCACATACAATGCACCCTGCCCACAGGGGTACCTTGGGCCTACCTTAGGGGTGACTAACATGTAGAAAAGGGAAGGTTTAGGGACTTGCAAGTGTGTGCACTTGCCAAGTCGACATGGCAGCCCCAGGCTGCACACAGGCTCTGCAATGGCAGGCCAGAGTTACACTTTACGGGCTGTTTGCGTGGGTGGCACAATCCAGTGCTGCAGCCCACCAACAGCATTTGATCTATAGGCCCTGGCACTCTCAGTGCACTTTACAAGGGACTGACACATAAATCAAATAGGCCAATCATGGAAACACCAATCCATAACACATTTTACACAGAGAGCATATGCACTTTAGCACTGATTAGCAGTGGTAAAGTGCCCAGAGTCCTAAAACCAACACACACAGGGTCAAAAACAGGAGGCCAAAAAGCAAAACGTCTGGGGGTAAACCCGCTGAAAAAGCCAAGTCTAACACAACCCCTCCCAGCCTAAAGCCAGAGTAGACTAATCAATCCCTTGATGGACTTCCCTGCTTGGGGCGATAGAACATAGACCTGGCCCACAACAGCGGGGGCACGTTCTGGTTCTACGCCTTTCTAAACCCAGTTGGATCCCTCTATCCATACTCTCAGGGCCCACTAAGCTGACCCATGGGGTACCCTTCTCTTCACCTGTGAACCCCATCTGTGCAGCGCCTAAACTTACTTTGCTCACAGATGTGTCCCAACAGGCCGACAGTGCCCACATGGCCAACACAGTGGTGTGGCCCAGTCCACACCCGGGGGGTGACTCCTGTCCCCCTCCCAGGGGCAACGCTGTCCACCAGGACAGTAAGCCACAGTGGCTACCGACAGTTGTCAGTGGGGAGACCCAGGCCTTATGCCTCTCAGGGCTCTCTAACCTCTGTGGCGTCAGAGAGTGGGGGGCGGTAGCCCCAGGTGCCTGGCACCCTTTGTCCACTCTCCCTCTTGTCAGGCCAGGGAGGACATCCTGGCACTGACCCACCAGCCTAGGGTCTGTACCCCGCGGCTGGACACAGGACTGGGGTGGCCTCTCCCACACCCTGTCCTCCTCCCTAGGGCACTGCATCCCCCCACCGGGAGCAGTCCCCCTCAACTCCAGAATTGTCAGGCCACCTATGGCAGGCGTTCTGCACAATTCACCCACCAGTTCAGGGGTGCTATCCTGCAACTGGTACACCAGCCCAGGGTCTGTACCCTGAGGCTGAACAAGGGACTGGGGTGGGCTCTCCCACACCCGGTCCTCCTCCCTGGGGCACTGTACCCTCCCACCTGGAGCGGCACCCCCAGAAGACAAACTGGTAGTGGCACTGTTAGCAGTTGCCCCTTCCCCCAGGTCAGGGGGGACACCCTGAACCTGGTCCTCCAACCCAGGGCCTGTACCCATAGGCTGGACCTGTGCCTGGCAACCCAGGACTTCCGGGGGGGTACACCAACCCCCCCCAAGGGAAACACACTCCTCATGCGTTGGGCCAGAATCCGCCTGGCGCAGGTCTCCAGCCTCCTGTCCACCTGACAGAGCATGAAGACCCCCCAGGCCAGAAGTGGCCTCACCAGGGTCAGTCCTGGGGTGCTAGGACCTCAGAGCTGGCAACCCCTGACCTACTGGTCCTTCCAAAATTGTCAGGGCACCCGTGGCAGGTGTCCTGCCCAACTAGCCCACCAGTTCAGGACCTCGCTCCAGCAACTGGTCTCCCAACCTAGGGTCTAAACCCTCAAGTTGAACCGGGAGCAGAGGCGAGGACTCCCTCCCTCTGCACCCCCTTCCAGAGTTCTGCACCCTCCCACCTGGAGTGGTACCCCTAGAAGACAAACCGGTCAGGACACTGCTTACAGTCGTCCTTCCCTCCAGGTGAGGCAGGACCTGAACCAGGCTTCCCAACCCAGGGACTAAACCCTGCAGCTGAGCACCTGCCCGGCGCACCAGGACTTCCTTGGGAGCACGCATGCCCCCCCTGAAGGTAACACATGACTCGTGCGTTGTGTGACAGTCTGCCTGGCGCAGATCTCCTGACCTCTGTCCATCTGACAGTGCGTGAAGATCCCCCAGGACAGAAGTGGTGTCACCATGGTCACTGCTAGGAGGCTCAGCCCTTCTGGCTGGCCCCTGACCCACTGGTTCTCCCACTGGGGAACACATCCCCTTCTCACCCCTCACTCTGGACTCCTGCACCCTCCACTTAGGAGCGGCGCCGCGAGACACCAGAACCACTGGAGCTCCGCTTACAGATGCTCCAGGTTCTCCTGACTCTAGGAGATCCCCCTCAACGGACGGCCTATCAGTACAGCCTAGGCTCCCCACCTGGTGTTCCCTCCTGGAACCACCCAGGCTTTGGGACCGGGTTTCGGGCACCTTGGGTCGCAGCCCCTTCCCACTCCTTCTCCGCAGAGACAGGACGTGAGTCCCTACACCCTTCCCATGACACCGGGACCTAGCTGGGCTACCACGAACCTTTCCCACCACCCTTGGTTGGGAAATACCTAAGCCACTTCCTTCCGGGTCACCCCCAGATGCTTCTCCAGACCCTCTGGAACCCACCAAAAGGTCTGCCTCCAGTGCAAGCTCCCTGGGATCAGAAAACTCACACTCCACTGGGTGTTGGCATAGCTCTGGAAAACAGGGACTTAAAATATGCTCTCCAACAATTGAATCACACAGCCCCATACAGGTGTTAACCAAACTACCCTTCACCCAACCATCCAGTGCCTCAGAAAAGTACCCCACATCATTCTCACAAGACTGGTGAGACAGTGTCTGACTGTTGCTGTCTCTCCACCCATACTCTTCTGGCTGGTCTCCATACTCACTTACCAGGGCTTCTATCATGGGGGAACCCCTCTCCCTGCACCTCTCATCTAGAGTCAATAGAGTGTCCCTCCCACTACCAGGAATATGATCCCCTGTGTCAGCTCCCCAATCCACCTCAGGGACACTGCGTACCACGGGAGTAACCTCACAATCCTGAACCCCCTGGCGTATGTCAACCCCCTCCTTGAAGTAGGGCCCCAAATGTGTGTGTGCGTGTACCTCCCCCTCAGTACTAGACACTACATTTTTGCTGCCACCATCTGGGCTGGACAAAGCCCTACCGGCTTCCCAATCCAGCTCCAGCTCTTTCATTTTAAGCTCATGATCCAAGATCATCTTCTTTTCCTCCATGGCTATTCTTTTGTCTTCCCTCTCACTTTCCATCCTGAGTTTCTTTAATTCAAACTTCCTTGCTTCCCGCCTGTCCTCCAGCTCCTCTGGGGACAAGCCACTGCTGCCTTGCCTGGAGGGTCCCCCCCCTCCCAAAAGCACATCCACCCTAGAAATAGGTTCCTCTGCCTCTCCACTGAGATCACCAGATTGCCCACTGGCATGTCTGGCTGCTACTCAGGCCCTCAGCGCCTTTTGTAGCTCCTCCTTCCTAGTGAGGCCTCTGATTTGGATTCTTAGGTTTTTGCAAATCGCTCTCAATTTCTTAACATTGTAGGATTCCAACCTATCCTCCTCAAAGGCAATTTCCAAGGATGCAACCGATGATGCAATTGATTCAGGCATGTTGAAGTAGCAAGTTCAAATTGGCAAGATCAAAAATAGGTCAAAAAGAAAAAGAACCTGTATGTGGAACGTAATGGTCTGCGATATGGTAGTAGTGCACACCAATCACTGTAAGTCAAGTGCAAACACAAGTCCTATCCTCACCGCTGACAACCAATGTTAGAAATGGCATCTCTAGTTGGCAAGGGCTTGCACCTTTGTCCAAGTAGGGACCCTTCTTCCTAGTCAGGGTAAGGGAGTTCCACTCCTAAAATAACCCCTGCTCACCCCCTTGGTAGCTTGGCACGAGCAGTCAGGCTTATTCTAGAGGCAGTGTGTAAAGCATTTGCACAAAACCAACAGTAATACAATGTAAGCACTACAAACTGACACCACACCAGTTTAGAAAAATATCCAATATTTTTATATACTTAAAACAAGACTAAATACGATAAAAATCCACAGTACAGTACTTTAAAAATCTTCAGTTATCACAGTGTCCTTAAAAACAGTTCCTTGATGTCGATAGCTCCGTCCAGGGCTATCACGGCGTCGTGAACAAACAAATCCAAACAGTTCTGGCTGACCGCGGCGTCGCGGGTCAGCTACGGTGTCGGGAAGACCCGCAAACAGTACCTTTCAGAAATGCAGGGCGCCGATGACCTCGCGGTGAGGTTCCGAACACACGGCGTCCGCAGGCGTTGGTTCCGGAGGTCGGTGCGGCGTCGTTGGGGCCCTCGAAGTCACACGCGTTGCAGATCGATCTCCTCTCTGTTGAAGTCAGGAGCGCTGGCGTCGGCCGGCGTCGGGTGCTGCGGTGCGAAGTGCAGCGGTGCGGCGTGCTGTGCCCTCAGGTCGCGGGGGAGCAGCGGCTCGGTGGCGGCGTCGGATGGCATCGTCGGATGGCATCGTCGGTGAGACCAGGGTCGCGGTGTGAGATGAAGGCGGTGCTCGTCACGGTGCTGGCAGGTCACGGTGGAGCAGCGGCGTCGTCGTAGCTGCAGCGCTGTCGTCGGCTGACGAACTTGGAGTCGATGGCACCGGCGTCTGTGGGCCAAGGCTGCGGTGCGGGATGAGGGCAGTGCATCGTGTAACTTACGAGCAGTGCGCCCGAACCACGGTGCAAGCAGCGGCGTGGAGCAGCGTCGTCGGGGATACCACGGCGTCGTCGTGAAGCGAGGCGGTGCGGAGTGCGGTGCCCACAGGTCGCGGTGCGAGCAGCGGCTCGGTGGCGGCATCAGCAGGCGTCGTCGGTGCGGCGTTGTGGCGGTGCCCTCTGCGGTGCCTTCAGGACACAGAGTCGGCAGCGGCGTCGTAGACGGCGTCGGGTTCGAAGTCTTTGCTGTTCCTGAGACTTCTTGAACAGGGGGCAAGCTCTACCTCAAGCCCTTGGAGACACTGACAAAGTAGATTGCAGAAAGTTCAGTTCCAGTCCTTTCACTGCCCAAGACAGAAGCAGCCACTGCAGGCCAACACAGCAAAGCACACAGCAAAGTGGTAGTTCCTCCTCACAGCTTCTCCAGCTCTTCTTCTTGGCAGTCTTCTTGATCCCAAAGAGTTCCCTTGAAGTCTTTTCTATCCCTGAGACTTCCAACAGGAGGCAAGCTCTACTTCAAGCCCTTGGAGAAAACTCTAACAGCAGGATGATGAAAGCACAGTCCAGTCCTTTCCCTACCCAAGACAGAAGCAACCACTGCAGGCCAATCCCACAACACGCAGCATAGGGGCAGTACTCCTCCTCCAGCTTTCCCGGTCCTTCTTCCTGGCAGGTTCCTTAGTTCAGAAGTAATCTAAAGTTCTGGGGTTTGGGTCCCCCTTTTTATCCTCAGCTTCTCTTTGTTCTCTGAAGGCAGAGAGGCCTTTGCCTAGTCCAAACCAGTTCTGGTCAGTCCTGGAGCACTTTGTTGACAAGACTCCTTCTTTCCTTTCACAGTGCAGGCCAGGGACATCAGACACACCACAGGAGGTGGAGCCAGCATTGTGGAGGGAAGGCACAGCCCTATTCAGGTCCCAGGTGCAACTCCTCCCACCCATCTACATGTAGATTTTGCTATTCAGCCCTGTGCTGACTCACCCTGTCTCCTGGCATCCCCCAGCCCCTGTCACTCACACTCCAGACAAGGAATACACAACCTAGCAGAGGCAGGCTTGGATGGTTTAGACAAGAAAATACCCACTTTCTAAAAGTGGCATTTTCAAACACAGAATGTTAAAACCAACTTCACTAAAAGATGCATTGTATCATTCTGAGTCCGGGCATACTAAACTCGAATTTCTACCATGTTCCCTGGGTCAGTTAGGATTATAAGCTGTAATAATCAAAACTGCCCATTCTGGCCTATGGGGAACAGGTAGCCTTGCAATAGTGAAAAACGAAATAGGCTGTAATTCACTATCAGGACATGCCACACACACCAGGGCATGTCCTACCTTTCACATACAATGCACCCTGCCCACAGGGGTACCTTGGGCCTACCTTAGGGGTGACTAACATGTAGAAAAGGGAAGGTTTAGGGACTTGCAAGTGTGTGCACTTGCCAAGTCGACATGGCAGCCCCAGGCTGCACACAGGCTCTGCAATGGCAGGCCAGAGTTACACTTTACGGGCTGTTTGCGTGGGTGGCACAATCCAGTGCTGCAGCCCACCAACAGAATTTGATCTATAGGCCCTGGCACTCTCAGTGCACTTTACAAGGGACTGACACATAAATCAAATAGGCCAATCATGGAAACACCAATCCATAACACATTTTACACAGAGAGCATATGCACTTTAGCACTGATTAGCAGTGGTAAAGTGCCCAGAGTCCTAAAACCAACACACACAGGGTCAAAAACAGGAGGCCAAAAAGCAAAAAGTCTGGGGGTAAACCCGCTGAAAAAGCGAAGTCTAACAGCGTTCGAATGCCACTTGCGTCTTGGCGCTAGTGTCCAGACAGGGTCGCCGCAACATCGTGAAAAATGCTAATTTGCAGTAGGGGTGAAAAGCCAGGTTTTCAACTGTTTCCTAAATTTTAAAAGATTTGGCTGGGTTCTGAGATGGTCAGGCGGAGTATTAGACCACTTACATGTGAAGTAGGAGAAGCTTCTGCCTCCCCAACAAGCTTTTTTTATTCTTGGGGCAACTACCTTTCTCGCAGAACTGGAACGCAAATTGCGAGTTGGAATATGCCATTTAAACATTTTTGGGAAAGAGAGAGGGACAGTCTTGTGAAGAGCTTTATGGGCCCAACAAAGGGCCTTGAACTTAATCCTCTCCCTTACTGGTAGCCAATGCAGATCAATCATCGCTTGTGAGATTGGGCTACATTTAGGGAGCTTCATCAGTACTCGATCTGCCGCATTTTGAAGAGTCTGTAGTTTCTTTTGTAAGCGCTGTTGAATGCCCACATACAGAGCGTTACAGTAATCTAACTTTGAAATGACCAAAGCCAGAAAAACTGTCTTCTGCAGCTCTGTAAGAATGAACGGAAGAGTTTTTTTATAATGTTTAGCGTGAGGAAACAGGAAGATGTCGCCTGACCCTTTCCAAATGGAATAGGAGGGTATTTGAAAGTAGGGTCTCCCTCTTACTTATGAGTTTCACTAGGATGTATCTGGGATTTGTAACTGTAATTGTGATCACAAAACATTGATCAGAGTCTAACCCGCAAGTTTGGGAGGCAACTGAGAGCCAGCTTTGGCAATCATGACTGGCTGCTTTAGGCAGAGAAGACAGTGGTCCAGAAGGGAACAGCTGCATGCTTTTGTCAAAGTCTTCCCAGCTTGTCGCCATTTTTTATACAAGCATTGGCATAGCCAATAGCTCTCCCCTTTCAATGGCATTACCCAACATTTTGGCTTTGCCAAAGAAGTTTGCTGGTACTATCCTATATCAGCAAAAAGAAAAAAATGCTGATTGTCCATGTGGAACTGTATCTGCAAAAACTAAACATATGTCATGGTGTGCAGCCTTTTTTTTCTTTTTTAACTTTTAATTTACCATTCTAAGGTGGCAGATGCCAATGTTAGAAAGGTAAATTAAGAAAATATATAAAGCTCATTAAAGAAAAACGGTGTGGCTGTTACCAAGTTGGAAATGCCTGGCCCTCTAAAAAAGAAAAAAAACTTTTTTTTATTTTTTTTAAATGAACCTGATGTTGAGGGGCTTGGGAGAAATAGAGGAGAGTATGGTGGGTGGTAGGGTGAGGACACATCACAGAGGCGTACAGGGGGCAGGGGAGCCAAGGATGAGCTTGGGTGGTAGAAACAGAAAATAAAAAAAGCTGAAGGGGGGATGGGTGGGGAAAGCAATGAACAAGCTTTGGGGGAGGGGATTTCAGTGGGGAATCAGCACATGAGGTAGATAGGATGAAAACATATCCACTCCCATGGACTGCTGAAATCAAAAGAAAAAAGTATCTCCATGAAAGTGGAAGGAAACAAGTCAACCAATCAAAAGAATGTCAAATTAGCTACTCTCCAGGGGAGGGACCAATACATGAAGAGAAAATCAAGCCTCTGAATAGGAAGCAAGCAAAGCAAACGAGATTGACAAGAAAGACTATTAATGGTAAAAAAAAAAACTGACTTACCTAAAGCCCACTGTGCTGGTGTTGGGCACAATAGGTCTTTGGCAACAAACAGATAAAAGCACAGTCTGTAGTTGAGACCTAGAAAGCAGCACCTGTCGCTGTAAGGGACTCAGGTTGTTCTAAACAAAAAGGGGCCTTGCAGGCAATGTGAATGCAAGTATGGAGGTTTTCTGACCCTCTGCATCCACAGCCTTTCATTGAGGGTTACAAAATGAAACCTGTCACATTAATATTCATGAGGCAGGAGGTTTTGAGTCCCTCTACGAATGTACATATAATGATGGGAATGAGTGATTGGCACTTCAGTGGCACCTCAAAATGAAGTGCTGGTCGCACACACGTTGGGATGCACATCCTGCTACGCGATCTACCTTTGGTACATCAGTTCCTACTTTAAACACAGAGAACAATGTGTAATATCTAGGGGGACATGTAAAATTCGGACTGTTCTTGACTTTACCGGCAAGTTATTTTTATTAAGGCGCTTGAGGCGCAGGATAAAACAGTTTCTGAATCTAAAATCTACGCTTAATCCACAGATTCAGGAACGTCGCATTTATGGGTACGGAAATTCAGTGCACCATGCAGTTTTTTTCCCACCATGTCACAATGCTGAGTAAGAGTGTACACATTTCATATATTTACAATTTGAAGCAAGGGGAGATAAATAGATTTGATCAGCCCTACCAGACATGTTGCACGCAAAGACAGAATAAACATTCTCACCGCAGTCCATTAAAATCAAGTTCATTTTTAGGTCTCGCCTATGCAGCGCGCATGCGCTGCACATAGGCAAAAAGACCTTTTGCAATCGATTCGGCTTTTCAGCCAAAAACGTGCACGCGTTCCATTGCCTTCAATGGCAACGCGTGCACGTTTGGCGATTCACTTGCGGGAGCGAGCAGCTGGTGCCATATGGTAGCAATTATCGCTCCTGGCGCCGCTCGCTCCCACAAGGGAATCGCACTCCCCCCACCCCTCCCACTTCTTTAACCCGGAGTACTGTTTCACTTTCGCGGCCGCAGCGCGGGGCCGCACTTGTGTTTCAGTGTTTGTTTTGTTTGCCTCGGTTGTGTAGAAGCATGGGGCACGCTTTGTTTCTGCATGCATTTATTTATGCACCATGCTTTTACTTTCGATCCTCTATATGGTTCCTTCCTTTGCCGCTATCCCAGACCTGCCTGGCAGCCGCCCGATCCTGCCCAAGGCCTTCTCCCTCCATGCCTCTCTCCATTCCTTGGCTCTGGCAGCACAGGCGGCCGTGGCTGGCCTGCTCCCATGGCTGCTGCCGCAGCAGGAAGCGGATGGCAGGGAAACAATGGCCAATAACGGTAGTGCCCGGGCGGGAAGAGGAGGTTGCCTGGGCTTGGCATTGGCGTGATGATCCAGCACAACGTCGGAGGCACCAGGTAAGCACCGCAAATTGCTTGGCCAAGGCGGGCCGTCAGTGCTGCAGCCGAGAGGAGGCTCTCCGGCTATAAGGAACTCTGGGAGGCACGCCGTTTAAAAAAAATCTGTGCTTTGATCTTTTTTTCAACAGTGCAGCATGCTTGTTAGTTATAGTTTGCAGGACAACTGCTAAGACTTAAGTTGTTCATTCACGGGAACCAGCGTGGATTGTGTCTTGCTATCGGAAGCAGTGGATACAATGTTGATTGATGTGGGAACGAAAATTTCTGAACCGGCGCACTGACTCCCTCAACATCTCGTGGCTCAACTGTAACTTTTTTGTGATTAAAAAAAAAATCGTTTTCTTGAGTCCTCTCCTGCCTCTGGCCGGTACACTGTAGTGTAGGCGTCCTTTCTACTATGCACTGGAACTTAATCTTCCGCTTCCCAGCCACAAAACCATTTTAACCTGGCAGCAGTTGAATCGGGCCTATGGAAGAGAATGCAGACTACAACCCCCAGAATGCAGTAGGTTAATAAATGAATCCGCGCTGGTGGAAACAACAAGTCTCTAGAACCATCGAGCCCTAGCGAGTGTTAACCCTGTGCAAGTGTCCACCTCGCAGATTGACATTAAATGCCCCAGCCTCTTTGTTTCATGTTATTTTAACCCCCTGGCAGGACGGGTCTTGCGGGATCACGTGTACTGTCTTAAGCCCAGCGTGCTATTTCTCAATGCAGAATGTGGATTAGTAATTATTTTTGTTATGCCGCACATTTCTATCATACGGACATCTGCCATTGGCACGGCCTCGCAGCGCCTTGGAGGCAGTCAGGAGTCCTGCAGCCAGTCTCGTCCAGTATTGCAATTTATATCGAGTTTACGCTTTCGTAGTCAGATGCATTCATGTGATTACACTACAGAATCAAATGGAGTCACCGGATCACCCTACATACTGTGTTGTACACAACAAGCACATTACACGCGAAAACACACAAAAATATAAACCATTTTACATGCTCAACACATATGATCCTTAATCAGCTCTGCCATTATACATTTTCTGGTTAATCTGCTTGTTTTTACCCACTTGAGGTTTTTTTCTTACATTTTTTTCCTACGTGTTTTTCCTAGTTTCCTAATTCGCTGCTGCTGCTATACTTCTTCATTCGAGCACACGAGAAACAACCACATTTCCTAAACAGTTCCATCCTTTCAGCCTTATGACAATACTTAACACTACAAGACAGTAGCAAGAGTTAACAAGCATTTGCAAGGCAATAGGTCTCACATTTACGAGAGTTTGAGGTATTGGCATTCTAAATGACAATGCCTTTTATTTACGTGTTGATTTTTGAAACATAAATAAAAGGCATTGTTATTTACAATGCCAATAGCAATGCTTGTTGTCTTTGAAAAGGCAGCATTTACAAACGGAACCCACGGGAACAAAAAGCTGTGAAAAAGAGCCGAACCTTGCGACGCAGGGCTACGTTTATAAAAGCACTGGGATTTGAGATTTCTAAGCAGTTTCGGATTTTAATTTGGAAAATGTGAAACATTGTGTACTCTAAGCACTTCTGTCCTGGCTTTCAGCTGAAGTCTGTCTGTAGCTGAACAGAAATGATTAATGTCCAGCAATGAAGTCTGGTGGCAGACCAGCATTCGTAATGTACTTCCTGCGCGCCTCGATGCTGGTGCTCAGTAACTTTAGCGACACCTGCTGGCCCGAGACTAGTACCACAGAACGTTGCGGCCCTTTCAATACAGGAATGAAGTGTGGATTTAGAGAAAAAAAATGCAACCATCTGTTTTGTAAGGTCTCCGGCTCGGCGTTCCCCCAGTAAAGTAAATGTGCTATTGACATTATAATTGTGCTGTTTGTGAAATATTAACTTCAGAAACTAGAGGTTTTTCTCACACTCGTGATGTTTTGGGTAGATTACAACAGGCAGCCTGTGGCCTGTAGCCCTCCACCCCCAGTTTTTTACCACCTAAAATACAAAGGGTCCAAAACACAAGACTGTTACCGGCTCCACTCAAGGGAATGCATAACGCCTGCGCTTCATGCATTATAGTAGCTACCAAAAACCAGGGGCTTCATTTATGGCATTTTGGTGTAGGGCAGCACTGCAAGGCACTTTGCTACAGTGTGTAATGGCAAAGTGAAAGGGCAGGAATGCACCGTATTTAAGCAGTATGGTGCATTCCTGACCTTTTGCCTGCACTGGCACCGTTCTCGCAGCCTAGCGCCAACGTAGGCACCCTTGCACTATGGTGCAAGTGGGCCTCCGTTGCAGGCAGGATTGTTCTTGTGCAAGAAGGGGCACCTTCCTGCACAAAAACCAATCCTACGAGGCATTTTCCTCTTTCTGTGTGTGTTGCAGAATGCAGCACACATGGAAAGAGATAAAAACAAAGGGAAATAAACATATTTCTCCTCGTTACGCCTCAACTAGGGAGGCAAACTGATTTGAAACTTCCCCAGTTTTACATGACTTTGTAAATGTGGGACAGGATCAAATTCCATGGGTGTTGCATGGAAAAACCCACTGCAACGCCCATGGAACGCCTCCCGAGCACAGAGTAATGTGACGCAGCGATTAACCAGGAGAAATATGCTAGAGGTGCCGCAGGCGGCACCACCAAGCATTTTCCGAGTTGCCATGTCACCGCTCTTTTCATGGCGGTGGACCCGCCATGAAAAGGGTGGCAGAATGGCAACAAAGGGGGTCCTAAAAGGGCCCTCTGTCTGATTTGGGCCTGGGGTGCATGCGGGGTGGGGCACATTTAGTGCCTCTCTGGTTTGGCAACCCCCCTTCCTGCACACCTTGCAGGAACATGCTGCAGGTGCTCTTACAGCAGCGGTCTGCATGTCAGGCATTGAGCCTAACATGCAGACCACCGTGAGACCACCGGCGCAGAGCCTGCCTGCCCTGGATTTCACTCGGAATCCGGCGGCCGTGCTCACTACAGTTTTGATGGTCCTACAGTGGATGGCACGTTGCTCCCTCCGCTGTAGGACCGCCAAAGTCGTAATAAGGCCCTTAACCTTAAATGCATGGTAAAGGCATGCATGGTAAAGGCATATGCGTGGTAAAGGCATATGCGTGGTAAAAACTTGTTTGGTAAGAAATGCATGGTAGAGGCACTGTGAGGTCAAATCCGCACTGAAAAGAATGTTTCCCATCATAACAAAGGGCCTGATTATGATGCCGGTCGGACCGACTGACCGTCTGCTGTCTTCACGAGCCCTTTCTGACCTCCGAGGCCGGGAAGTGCCCCCCACCGTATTACAATGTAACCGCTGCTAGCGCTGCAGTTGAATCTACGGCAGTGCACATATCCCCAAATATGTTGCTGCTAGTGCATACAAAATCACAGAAAACATGTGAATTGTACACACATGCATGACATATACGGGGATATGCCTTGTGCTCCATGTACCCCATTGCTGGAGTGTGGCGGAATGTGCACAGTCCAGTCAATGGGGATACATATCGCAGAATGACATACCTGGATTCCGGCTCCCACTGGGCCGTAATCATCGGGATTCAGCTGCCCTGGTGTAGGGTGGACCTGGAGAAAGGGATCCAATGGGAAGACTGCTAGGGAGAAGTGGATTTGGGTGAGTATGCACTCCCAAACCTTTGTTTCTGACGACTCAAGGCAGTCGTCAGACCGCCATGGTCGGGTCCTCAGAAACCAACATCGTAACCAGGACGCTGGTCAGAAATCTCTGTACTGCCTTATGGCTGCTGTTTTTCTCCGACCACCATCTTGGCAGTCGGAGAAAAGCTATCAGAGTCAGTGGTCGGTTGGAGTACACGATGCATGCATAGTAATCTGGCGATCTAATCGACTGATTCCGACGAGACCACGGCGGTCCGACCACATCCAACAGGACCACGAAAGTAGGTCCAACAGGCATCGTAATCAGGCCTAAAGTCATGCCATGGATGGCACTCTTATCCTCTTGGCTCCTGATACAATATTCTATTGTAGCTGCCACTGAAGAGAACAGACCAGAGCATGCTAATAATCCAGGTTTTCCCACTAACCTAGCACTAACCCACCACATGAATATTGATTGGCCCTTCTGACCTAATGTCTTCAAAGATGTCAGAACAAACTAGTTGCATGAACAATGAAAAAGACTGGTGAACAAATGCAATGAAATGTGCCAGTAGGAAGAGCCTTGAAAGTATCTAAAGGCTTCCTCCAGAGTTCTTCGAGAACATGCAATTACTGAATAAACAGTGCACACTACACTTCATACGGTGTCAGTGAGAAATATAAACATATGATAAATATTATGAAACAGCAGCCATTACTTTTCAAAATGGAGTTGAGGCCTAGTTAACCAAAAGCCAACAAAAACAATGTTCTGAATGTCACAGCTTTATCATTTTAATTGCAAATATTTCATGTTAACATGCACATATAATTCTAATCAGAAAATAACTCCCACAGGCTTTTAGCCATTCTCTACAGCATCAACAAGAAGCTGTTCAGCAGATATGCCTACAAAATTACATGGGTACCATATTTTTTATTTACCGATCCAAGATGGATCTGTGAATAAAACAAAAATATAGGTAGCCCAAAAGAGCTTTTAAGGCAGGTGGGATGGCAGAAATTTGCTGCCTGGTCCTCCTCCAAAAAATCAATTAAAAAAGACCACGGGTAGGTGGAGGGGTCAGCAACGAGGATCAGGAGTGTGAGATGGGTAAGCAGCTGGAAGTGGGTGGGTTGGAGGGGGCAGCAACAGCGATTGGTCAGAGAAGGGCAAAGCAGTATTTGAGGGGGGCACTCAAGTGAAAAAGCTAAGCACAAGAGGGAGAGTGCAACATGGAGGGGGCAGAAGAGTAGCACACAGGCTAGAGAGAGCAACATGGAGGGCTGCGAAAGGGGGAAAGAGAAGTACATGAGGAGACAGTGAGAAAATACATGCACTCTCATGAAGAGCTTAAACAAAAAGAAAAATGTAGTTCCCAAAAAGTATGCAGTGGAAGGACACAAGTAAAGAGGATATGCTCCAGGGGAGGGACAAACACAGACAAGGAAGGCAAGACCATACAAGGCAATGAATAAAAAGCAAGCTGATGAGAGTTACAATAAAGCCAACCAATAGTAAACAATGGGGAGTCTTTAAGCCCACTGTAAGTTCACAATAGGTATTTTGCAACACGACAGCTTGCGCTGCCTGGTAGGCTTGACCTGAAAAGGAGCCTTACCACAAATTGTTTGAATTTTCCAATTTCCGATGGAACTGGCCCACATTAGTTCAAATCCTGATGAGACCCTGCAATTACGCAACTAGGGTGAGGCATGTCAACAACCAAACTAGGGGGAAATAGACCTGTACAAAACAAATATGTATTACATGTGGCTTAAGAAATTGAAAGAACTATTGTTCATCATTAGGGCTCCCGGTTTTATGGTATTTATTTTTTGCCATTTCCGTCTGTATTTATCCATATTTATTTTTTGGGCATTTTTTCTGTATTTATCCACATTTTACCTGATGCTGGTTGACAGAACAGATGCTGTCATTACATAAATGCAATATTTTTCTATTATTCCATGCATTTCACATTTTACCTTTCCCTCTTTACCTCTGTCTTGGGCAGTCTGACATTCTTTCCACCTCCCCTCGTTCGCCTCCCTGCCACCAGCAATCTGCCCCTCATTCTCCCTCCTTTCCCTCACAGGCACGTCCGTGTACCACAGACTAGTCATGATGTGTTCCATCATTAACTATGAATTAAACCACTGAGTGATTGTTAAGGGGCTAGACCATTTACATTGCAAAGGGTGCTATGAGACTTTCATGCCATAGAAATGTAAAGTTAATATTTATATATGTACTGCAAACAAAGTTAAGAAAATCATGGGGGTGGTACAAAATATTAACCAGAGGAACAGCTAACGGCGGTGCAGCAGGTGCTGTGGCACCGGAGCCTTAGGGCCCCACTGTACCCCACTATAGCTGCACTTCACCGCCCAAACTGTGGACCGAAAGGGTTCCAATTTCCTTCTTGCTTATGGCAAATTTGCTACGCCACTCACTGCATATTCCTGTGTGGGCTCCACACGCAGACATTCTAGTGGGGGGAGGTGTGGCGTAGGGTTGTTGATCTGATGCCTGACAGAGCTGTGTAGGAAATGTGCAGTGGTCGTGGAAAGCTCAGCAAGGGAAGAGACTCTCCTGTCCTCTCAGGAACCGGAGCCGGCTACATAGGATAGATCTGTCACAGTATTGTTTCTCTCAGCAACCCCCTCCCCACCCAGGGTTTCAATTACTGCGTGTGTCATTGACATCTCGTTAGGCAATACCTCATTGTACTGAAATGGGCCCGCTCAACGCTGCTTGGAAGAGGTCGCCACCCCGCCTGTGCACATTGCATAACTGTGGAGTAAAACGGAGAGACGCACTTCAAGAAATGCAAAAATACCCGCCCGCCAGCACTTTTGTGCGTCGAAAATGATACAATACCTCCTTATACGAGGAAAAATCATCTTCGTTTAGGTTTAAAAAAGCCGAGTGCCAGGATGCGCTGCTGCAGCACTGTGAATTTAAGTGCTTAAAACGTGCACTGTATGCGGCCTGGGACAGGAGGAGTCAGGGGCGTTGGGAGAGGCTACGGCATGGGGTGAAAGAACAATAAAGCCTCGTTAACAAGTAAATGGTCTTTCAAAAGACCTGTGAAGTACTCGGGTGCAGCTGTGTGTGTGCCCGGGAAGGAATTTCCAGCAGCAGGAAGGGGGCGTGGCGAGATAACTCTGGATTCGAGCACGGCAGCGCGGCAACATTTTCTAGTATTTTGCCGTTTCTAAATATAAATACAGACAAAGGAAATATAGATTTCCGTCTGTATTTATATGTAAAAATCCGTAAAAACGGAAAACCGGGAGCCCTATTCATCATCAACACTCTTATGTGGATTATATTGATCAGAGAGAGCTCTGAATATTTAAAAAACACAGGCTCATCAGTTGATTTTTTTAGATTTGGCATTAATCCATTGCTGGGATGGTAAAGTCCTTCACCTGATGATGGACGTGTACCCCTGCCTTGAGTACCCCAACTGTAATGATGTCTAAACCCCTGATGCTGATTTTTGTTGTCATGGGCAAAGACGAATCATGCATGTGTACCATGACTTCAGGCTCAATCACCGATTGTTGTTTTTTTGGACCAGGAGAGGAACCCAAAGTGCTACCCTCATATTGGTGAAAGGCTACTGCATTTGCCAGGAGTTAAGTAGTACGAGCACAGTGGTGGCAGCATGCCATATAGTGACAGTAGAAGCAAACAGGTCTTTTTACCTGTGTAACTGGAGAGAGGCCTACAGGCTTACTCATTTAAAGTACTAGTGCTGTGTGCTTAACTCACCCTTGGCCTACATCGGTTTGGTGTGTAGTGCTGCGCAGTGAGGGTGTTTCATACACGTGCTGGGTGAATTTTTGCCTGTGAATGTTACAGTACAGGGATTGTGCTGTGCTGTGTGTATATGTTATATGCATGTGCTGGGCATATATGTGCCTGGGGAAACAATCATTATAACACATCCATTACAATGAGATGCCATTAAAACAAATCCATTGCCACGCAGGGGTCGTTACAACGCATGCCATTACCACACATGCCTTTACCACGAAAATGGCATTTCCATGCATGCCATTACAATGCATTATTGTGTAATGCACTTACAACACGTTAGTGGGTAAGTGTATTGGCAAGTATTTGGTTTTTTATACTCTAAACTGTACTATAGTACTATAGTACAACAAATGTAAAAATAATAATTTTTTATTTTTTTTATTTATATGGGTGTAACACACAGGATGCGAGGGATGTAGGTGTATTGGGTGGGGAAGTGTATTAATACACAGGTATTCTTTTTAATACCTGAGTAATAATTTATATTTTTTGTACATTTAAAATCAGTTAAATTCATTTTTATAAAATATTTCTAAAGGTGTAACACACACCCGTAGGCATGGGATGCGAGGGATATAGGTGTAATGGGCAGGGAAGTGCATTAATTATTTAATTTATAATCTATTTTAAATTTGTGTAAAAATAAATACATTAATTTATAAAAAAATATTTCTAAAGGTGTAACACACACCCTTTGGCACAGGAAGTGAGGGATATTGATGTATTGGGTAGGTACGTGTATTAATAGTCAGGCTAATTTTAATAGCTGGACAATCATTTATACGCTATCTTGAGTAATTTAAAAATAATTGAATTAATTAAAAAAAATATTTCTAAGTTGATAGCACCCACCTTTAGGCACAGAATGTGAGGGATATAGTGGTATTGAGTAGGAAAGTGTATTAAAACCCAGGTATCAATTTTAATACCTGAGTATTAATGTATTTTGGATGAATTCAAATTAATTAAATTCATTTATTTAAAATATTTCAAAGTCTGTAACACACAACTTTAGGCACGGCATGTGAGGGATATAGGGGTATTGGGTGGGGAAGTGTAATAATTTTCAGCTATGAATTTTAATACCCGAGCATTAATTTACAATGTATTTTGAATGAATTAAAATTAATTAAATTACTTTATTTAAAATATTTCTAAGTCTGTAATACACACCTTTAGGCACGTGATGTGAGGGATATAGAGGTTTTCGGTGGGGAAATGTATTAATTCTCAAGTATTAATTTTAATACATGAGTATTAATTTATAATCATCAAATTAAACATTTAGTCAGATATAAAATAATTTAAAAAAAATTACTTGAAATTCTAGACCCCCAGAATAGAAAATATATATCTGGAAAATTAATGCAACATTTAAAAATTAACAACTCATTTTTTTAAATAATACATTTATTAAATAATTTTAAAAAAATACAATAAATACTTCAGCATATAAAGTAGTGTTTAAAAATAACCACTGATGTATGTGAATACTGATATGGCTGAGGATAGGAAACAGAATGGCGGTCAAAGGTAGCAGTGATGAAAACTTATGTATGCATCCTGAAAAATTCTCGGAGACCTTGTCAAATTGCACATCCAGATTATTTGAACTATCTGTACAACCTATGGGCCTAATTCACAAATCCATTTCTGCTTGTAAAACTTTGTTACATTCAAAAGGAGGAATTTCTTGGTGCCAGCCAGGAATTCTCACATGGCGACTTTGCACTTGTAAATCCTTGTAATTCAGTGGAATTTTACCGCAAAATCGCATCATGTTCAACTAAAGTTAATCCCCTGCAAGAGATGTTTATTCACAAGTTCCTTTTTTGATCTGTTCTCACCCAGGAACAAGTCGACGATTCACTTCCATCAAGAGCAGGAGTAAATCCCTTTCCAAGATTGGAAGTAGAGAAAAAAGTGCCATTGCACAAAGACACTGCAATTTTAAGAGGCATAGGGGCCGATTCCGATTCGGGCCGGGAAACGTACCGACCGACTCGGTACGGGAATTAATTCCGACCGACATGTACCGGCGCTGCCCGATCCGCATAGTACGATGCAATGCATGTGAATCACGACTGGCTCGTACGGAACACAAGCCGAACGACCGAACCGTACGGAAAACAGCTATCCGGCCGGGAAACCACGCGAATCGAACCGTCCGACACGCACCAGGAATGAACCCGACAGAAACGTACCCGCGAACTCCAACCCGCGCAGTACGATGCAATGCGTGGAAAACCAGACCGAGTCGCACGGAGCTCAAGCCGTACGACCGACACGCATACAAAACCGAGCCGAAGCAACCCAATACTCCGCGACCGACGCGTACGCCGCACATGAAACCCATCAGAAACACAGCTTTAAAGACTCGGAGAAGCCCACACGAGCCAACTTCAGCGTCCTACTCGGTCAGAAGAACGTCTCCTACATGCCCAAAACCCACAAAGAAAAAATACAAAAAAAAGGGCCAAACAAGCAATGACAAAGTCAATAAATACAGGGGTGAAAAAACATGGAACAAAGACACACCCACAACCCCACCCATATAAAGGCCACAAATCACTACCATGATCCTTTGCAAATTCAACTGACCTGCCAGCACAGAACACCACCAGACAGCAAACACAGACACACCCACAACTCATCCATCACACAAGCCACACACCATTAGCACCTCCCAAATAGCACCCTCACATACACCCAGCAAAACCTACACTCACCCACCCTCACTTGCACACTCACACACACATCAATCCCCACCACCACCCATCACCATGCCCCCAAAGAAGAATCCAAAGTTCCTAGACAGTGAATTGGAAATCCTGGTAGATGAGATCCTCAGGGTAGAGCCACAGTTGTTTGGTACATTGGTCCAACAGACCCCCATGTCGCAGAAAACCAAGATGTGGGAGAGGATCGTCGACAGGGTGAACGCACAATCACCATGTTTGCGCTCAAAGGAAGACATCCAGAACAGATGGTATGATGTGCGCAGAAGGGTCAAGGACCTACTAAAGAAGGATTACGCCTTGAGTCATCGCACCAGCAGTGGCCCTCCTGCCAAACCAGTATACCTCAGGCCCTGGGAGGAGAAGGTGCGGGCCATCCTACCACCAGTGAGCGTATATGGGCTATCAAACATCCCAGAGCCTGGTGAGTACACAACCAATATACCCAATATTGTGTGACAATACACACACATCACTGTCAAGGGGATAGTCAAACCATGCACCCTTAGCAAATCCACAGCAACCAAAAGATAATCATCCCAAGATGTGTATGTTAGTTAGATAAACACAATACATGCCATCTCATAGTGATATGTAACTGTGTCATGACATGTACAAACCTAACAACAAATAGAGCAAGGCAGTGGCACAAATCTAACCAACAAACACTGTCAGATATTTTGCCACCACTAGAACACCACCTCACAGGGAAGCACACTGAAAGGAAGGAATGCTGTGTATGCTGGTGAAGTGAGTGTAGCTAATAGCATGATGGGAGTTGCAGTCACAGATATTGGTCACCCTCACAATTGGCCCATCAACACCACTCTGAACCATGCTCACATCACAGGGAGTGGAAAAGAACTGACAAGATGGCTGACACTGGGTACTGCTGTGGGGAGCACAAGGCCCTGCTGGGAACTGTGCACCAACCAACAGCAGGACACCACTGTCTGACATCCTGAAAGCAAACTTGCACTACCTGCAATGGAAGCACGTTACATGGTGGGATATCTGGCTGGGTGGGAAGGAGGACTGACAGCACTGACCATAGTTACCAGCAGCTGTTCTCACACACACCCTTAACACAAACTACACACAACTCACCTGGGAGAATGCATTGCCTCACACTCTAATTAAATATCCCACAAAGAACCACCACCCTGGGTTATGCTGTGTGAAGCACAGGGACACTCTTGGGACTTGTAGCCAAACTAACGCCAGGACAACACTGTCAGCCATCCTGTCAGCACAGGCACACTACCCCACAGGGAAGCAGAGTCAAAAGGAAGGAAGTATGGGCATGCTGGGAAGGGGGGGTGTAGGCACTGGCATGATGTGAGTTGTAGTCACAGATATTGGTCACCCTCACAATTGGCCCATCAACACCACTCTGAACCATGCTCACATCACAGGGAGTGGAAAAGAACTGACAAGATGGCTGACACTGGGTACTGCTGTGGGGAGCACAAGGCCCTGCTGGGAACTGTGCACCAACAAACAGCAGGACACCACTGTCAGCCATCTTGCCATTGCTGCCACACTCACACACAGTGAAGTCGACTCAAAAGGAAGGAAGTATGGGCATGCTGGGAAGGGGGTGTAGGCAATAGCATGATGGGAGTTGTAGTCACAGATATTGGTCACCCTCACAATTGGCCCATCAACACCACTCTGAACCATGCTCACATCACAAGGAGTGGAAAAGAACTGACAAGATGGCTGACACTGGGTACTGCTGTGGGGAGCACAAGGCCCTGCTGGGAACTGTGCACCAACCAACAGCAGGACACCACTGTCAGCCATCTTGCCATTGCTGTCACACAAACACACAGTGAAGTCGACTCAAAAGGAAGGAAGTATGGGCATGCTGGGAAGGGGGGTGTAGGCAATAGCATGATGGGAGTTGTAGTCACAGATATTGGTCACCCTCACAATTGGCCCATCAACACCACTCTGAACCATGCTCACATCACAGGGAGTGGAAAAGAACTGACAAGATATCTGACACTGGGTACTGCTGTGGGGAGCACAAGGCCCTGCTGGGAACTGTGCACCAACAAACAGCAGGACACCACTGTCTGACATCCTGAAAGCAAACTTGCACTACCTGCAATGGAAGCACGTTCCATGGTGGGATATCTGGCTGGGTGGGAAGGAGGACTGACAGCACTGACCATAGTTACCAGCAGCTGTTCTCACACACACCCTTAACACAAACTACACACAACTCACCTGGGAGAATGCATTGCCTCACACTCTAATTAAATATCCCACAAAGAACCACCACCCTGGGTTATGCTGTGTGAAGCACAGGGACACTTCTGGGACTTGTAGCCAAACTAACGCCAGGACAACACTGTCAGCCATCCTGTCAGCACAGGCACACTACCCCACAGGGAAGCAGAGTCAAAAGGAAGGAAGTATGGGCATGCTGGGAAGGGGGTGTAGGCAATAGCAAGATGGGAGTGGTAGTCACAGCTCAACATCCCCCACCCACATGGCCCAGCAAGCTCACACTGAAGCATGCACACCTCACAGGGAGTGAAAAGCCACTTCAAAGATGTCTGACACTGGTGCTCTGTTGTGTGGAGTACAAGGCCCTGCTGGGAACTGGGCACCAACAAACAACAGGACACCACTGTCAGCCATCTTGCCAGTGCCGTCACACTCACACACAGTGAAGTCCACTCAAAAGGAAGGAAGTATGGGCATGCTGGGAAGGGGGTGTAGGCAATAGCATGATGGGAGTGGTAGTCACAGCTCAACATCCCCCACCCACATGGCCCGGCAAGCTC
Organism: Calotriton arnoldi; assembly: GCA_963921515.1. Lineage (NCBI taxonomy): Eukaryota > Metazoa > Chordata > Amphibia > Caudata > Salamandridae > Calotriton > Calotriton arnoldi. Next base: position 1,542,106 of record CAWUFW010001384.1, read on the forward strand.
ACACTGAAGCATGCACACCTCACAGGGAGTGAAAAGCCACTTCAAAGATGTCTGACAATGGTGCTCTGTTGTGGGGAGCACAAGGCCCTGCTGGGAACTGAGCACCAACAAACAACAGGACACCACTGTCAGCCACCTTGCCAGTGCTGTCACACTCACACACAGTGAAGTCCACTCAAAAGGAAGGAAGTATGGGCATGCTGGGAAGGGGGTGTAGGCAATAGCATGATGGGAGTGGTAGTCACAGCTCAACATCCCCCACCCACATGGCCCGGCAAGCTCACACTGAAGCATGCACACCTCACAGGGAGTGAAAAGCCACTTCAAAGATGTCTGACAATGGTGCTCTGTTGTGGGGAGCACAAGGCCCTGCTGGGAACTGTGCACCAACCAACAGCAGGACACCACTGACTGACATCCTGAGAGTCAACCTGCACCCACTGCAAGGGTGGCATGCTTCATGGTGGGATAACTGGGCTGGAGGGAGAAGGATGTCCGGATGTCAACCAAATACCACCAATGCTGGCCATGCACACACCTCAACATTCACATTGAAATGCTTCATGTTGTCAGGACAATGTGCCACACCAATATCAACCTCTGACTGTGACAACTTAGGACAATGCAATGTACAGGCCCGCATCCAGAGGTACAGTCACAACTGTCAGGTGTTTGAACCATTGATGCCTGTAGAAACATAACATACATTGTGTGTCTCTTCCAAAAACAGGTGATGATGGGGACACAGCAGCAGACAATGAGGAGTCCCTGTCCCAGGCTCCGGGGGACCCTGAGCACTCTGGTGTGGAACAGCCTCTGCCCTCCTTGGATGGCGAAGACCTACCTGGCCCCTCCGGTGTGAGTCATCATGCAGCACCAGCAGGACCACCATCTGCACCCCCTGCACCCACTCCTCCAACAACTGCCAACACACAGACCACCCCCACCGACACGGACAGACCAAGGACCACCAGTGACAACAGCACAGGGACCCCGGCCCACCGTGAAGCAACAGACAACAACCCCAGTACCAACCCCCAAGGGGGCCTAGGGTCACCTGTGCGTGCCACCACAGGTCCCGCACGTGTGGCCAGGGCTGGTGGGAGGGGTGGTAGGCAGAGGTCGCTGTTTGCAGAGGGGTCTGGACTGCATGATGACCCACAACTGGTGCGCATTGCTGAAGTGTACCAGAATAGCACCGGAGAGGTCAGCCAGGTAGTGGGGATCCTCAAGGACATGCAACAGCAGCAGGCTGCCCATCATGCCCGCTTGGACTCCCACATGTCCCGTGTGGAGACACACATGTCCCGTGTGGAGACACACATGTCTGGCATGGAGTCCAAGTGGGACACATTGCAAGAACTGATAGCGGTGCATAGGGACATATTGACATGCCTCCGCCAGATTAGCACCAACATGGCCACACCTCCCTGTGTGCCCACAACATCTGGTACCGCAACAACTGCAACTGCCACAGGGAGGGAGGATGACTCTGGCGGAAAGTCCTCTGCACCGCAGCAGTCTGCTCGTGAGGGTCCCCCCCCCCAAAGAAGAGGGGTCGTCCGAGGAAGGTCAACTGAGAGGCCGATGGCCATGTACATCCCCCAGGAACCCAACACCTGTTCTGGAAATCCACCTTTGTGTGCAAACTGTTCACCCTGTCGAATGCAACCCAACTCTCCCACATGACATGGGGACTTTAAGTTGGACCAATGTATCAGATGACTGTGGACTTTACTCAGGGCATTTCTGCTACCAACACTTCCAACTCATCTGGGAACTTAGGATTCCAATCCCAATGTACAGCACCCACCATCCTGTGCACTATCCTCACACATGTATGTAAATAAACTCACTAATACACCATACTTGCCTCTGTTGTGATTCCAACGTTGTTTCTGTCATGGAGATGATGATCTGCTAAATGACACTGTGCATGCTAACTGCTACAGCAAGTTCAACACCGTCATGTGAGTCATGGCGACGTGACACATATGAGGGAGACACACCACTAGGGCTACACAACACATACACACCAGGGCCATCTGACTCATCGCCTACACTGATGTTGCCAGGAAATACAGTGGAATGCACCGACACCACACCTATTCACAGTTTGTGTTAACTAGCCCACAGGTGCAGTAAGCATATATCAGTCAGATGTGTGACCACAGACAACGCACATCCCAAAGTGAAGCACAGGTTTATTACACATTTGCAACATGTTGTTTCCACTACAGAGGCAAGGTAATCCCACGTGGCAGTGGCCACACAGTCAACAATTGTAGAAGAAATAAAGTCCAGGGGTGTGGGGCACATCACCTGTAGGGAAATGACTGCTTCCACCCTGGAAGTTGAATCATGGTGTCGGGGGATCCGAGTGGACCAAACAACTCTGAAAGCACCCTGTGAAGGACAGACATGACACACAGTCAAAAGCACTGAAGAACAGGACAGAACTGCAATACTCATGCCCAATAAATGTCACAAGATACCTACACAAAACCAAGTTAGCATGTCAACACTGTTGGGGAGTACAGACTACCTGTAAGGACACATCGCTGCACGCATCCAGTCAAGTAGCACATGGCCACACTCAAACAGCAACAGAGCACCACCAACACATATCATGCAAACTCAAATCATTGACATGACAACTCTGGATACTCACATTCAGCTGAAGAAGTTGGTGATGAGCTGTGTGCGGACATCACCATCATCATCATCATCATCACTGGCATCGTGGCCCAGGCCAGGATCCTCCACAGGTGGCGGATGTTGGTCATCGTCATCCAGGATGAGAGGCAATTCCTTCCGCACTGCCAGGTTGTGTAGCATGCAGCAGACGATGACAATCTTGCACACCTTTGCTGGGGCATATGGGAGGGCCCCTCCTGTCTTGTCCAGGCAGCGAAAGCGGCTCTTCAGGAGACCAAATGTCCGCTCGATCACTCTCCTGGTCCGACCATGTGCCTCATTGTAGCGCATCTGGGCTGGTGTCACAGGGTTCCTGAGGGGTGTCAGCAACCACGGCATGTTGGGGTATCCGGAGTCACCTACATAAAGACAATTGCACATTAGCTGAGTTGGGTAAAGAGGGTGGAATCCAACATTGCAGAACACACACAATGGTAAAAAGTCAGTACACACCGACAAGCCAGGCACGCTGGTTCGGCATCTGTGACATCATCCTCGGGATGCGACTACTCCTCATCAGGTAGGCATCGTGTGCAGAACCGGGGAAACGGGCACACACATGTGAGATGGTCATATCTGCAAGACATACCACCAGAGCATTGATAGAATGGTAATGTTTCCGGTTCCTGTATGCCTGCTCATGTGCCTGTGGTGGTACCAAAGCCACATGTGTCCCATCAATGGAGCCAATGACATGTGGCATCCTCCCCAGGGCATAGAAGTCACTCTTGACGTCAGTGAGTTGTTGACGTTTAGGGAAATAGATATACTGGTTCAGGTATCTCAACATTGCCTCCAAAACATCGCGTAGCACACGGCTGAACATGGTCTGTGACATCCCACCAGCAGACGCCACAGTGTGTTGAAAGGTACCGGTGGCAAAGAAGTGTAGGGCTGCCATCACCTTCACCTTGGGGGTCAGTGCTGTAGGGTATGTCCGGCCAGGTTGCAAATGTGGGGCCAACCGCACCGTCAATTCCTCAATCAGCGGCCTGTTGAAGCGGTACCGTCGGAAGCACTCACGTTCCACCATGGTTGCAAGGTCAGGGAATGGTCTATGGACAGCTGGTGCCCTGCAGTGCATAGGTGAACAAAGAAAGATTGTTAGTCACCCCACATATGTGTCATTGACCATACTCAATATCACATGATACATCATTACAATACACAAGTAATTGATGTGTGTGCCGTTCTGTATGGACATATATGGCACCTACATGGCCAACATCTAACATCACAGTTCAACATGTGTTGACAACAAGTTCCAGGCCGTGCTATGGGAAATCATTAGGCTGTGTCACAGTACCCATGTACTGCTGTCACGTTCCAAACACACACCACAGTGACAAGTGAGGACAGATGTGCCATAGGCATCACAGCTCATTGAGAGGTAGATTCCCAGGGACCCTGTATTGCCACAAGGACAGTGGCATGACATGGCGTATCATGTACACGTCAGCAAAACAACCATGACTCCCACAGGTAGTGGCCCCTGTTGCCTCTGCAGGACAGACATGGACGTCTGTGACACACACACGTACAACATCAAAGTAGATGCACAAACAACGTGGATGTGGAGACTGTCTCCCATTGTGCACATTGAATCAGAGACTTCTGAAACACAACATGCACACAGACTGTGGAGGGCCATCACTATTGTGGCAATGGGTCACCCTGTGATGTACATACCTTCCCACATGGGACTCAGGGTGTATGTGACATGACATACACAACCTGGAAATGTGACCATGCCACATGCCCTGAACTGAACAGTTGCACATCACAGTGGTCATGTGCACAACACACAAAGGATTCTGTCCCCATGAACATGTGCACAGCCTGGGAGTGGCTGCCCCCAAGTGCCACCAAAAAAACACAGGTTGACCCCCATACACACACAGGTAATGCAGCCTTACATGCCTTAGGATACAGTGTGGACAGGCTGTGGTGTTGTAGGTGTGCCCCTGAGTCCCTGGGAAGTAATTGTGGCTGGCATACCTTCACCATTGACAACCATGGTGACATATGCGAGTTATTTGTACAGGGACGCGTTGTACAGCAATGGACCGATCGGTGTGCACGCATTGGCCATTGCATATGATGTGGACAGAAATACGCGTTGTACAGCAATGGACCGATCGGTGCGCACGCATTGGCCATTGCATATGATGTGAACGGGTATGCGTTGTACAGCAATGGACCGATCGGTGCGCACGCATTGGCCATTGCATATGATGTGAACGGGTACGCGTTGTACAGCAATGGACCGATCGGTGCGCACGCATTGGCCATTGCATATGATGTGAACGGGTACGCGTTGTACAGCAATGGACTGATCGGTGCGCACGCATTGGCCATTGCATATGATGTGGACAGAAATACGCGTTGTACAGCAATGGACCGATCGGTGCGCACGCATTGGCCATTGCATATGATGTGGACAGAAATACGCGTTGTACAGCAATGGACCGATCGGTGCGCACGCATTGGCCATTGCATATGATGTGAACGGGTACGCGTTGTACAGCAATGGACCGATCGGTGCGCACGCATTGGCCATTGCATATGATGTGAACGGGTACGCGTTGTACAGCAATGGACCGATCGGTGCGCACGCATTGGCCATTGCATATGATGTGAACGGGTACGCGTTGTTTTTCGAAATATGCGCTGTACAGCAATGGACCGATCGGTGTGCACGCATTGGCCATTGCATATGATGTGGACAGAAATACGCGTTGTACAGCAATGGACCGATCGGTGTGCACGCATTGGCCATTGCATATGATGTGGACAGAAATACGCGTTGTACAGCAATGGACCGATCGGTGTGCACGCATTGGCCATTGCATATGATGTGGACAGAAATACGCGTTGTACAGCAATGGACCGATCGGTGTGCACGCATTGGCCATTGCATATGATGTGAACGGGTACGCGTTGTACAGCAATGGACCGATCGGTGCGCACGCATTGGCCATTGCATATGATGTGAACGGAGTACGCGTTGTACCACAATGGACCGATTGGTGCGCACGCATTGGCCATTGCATATGATGTGAGCGGGTGCAGCGTTGTATACAGCAATGGACCGATCGGTGCGCACGCATTGGCCATTGCATATGATGTGAGCGAGTGCAGCGTTGTACAGCAATGGACCGATCGGTGCGCACGCATTGGCCATTGCATATGATGTGAACGGGTACGCGTTGTACAGCAATGGACTGATCGGTGCGCACGCATTGGCCATTGCATATGATGTGGACAGAAATACGCGTTGTACAGCAATGGACCGATCGGTGTGCACGCATTGGCCATTGCATATGATGTGGACAGAAATACGCGTTGTACAGCAATGGACCGATCGGTGCGCACGCATTGGCCATTGCATATGATGTGAACGAGTGCGCGTTGTACAGCAATGGACCGATCGGTGCGCACGCATTGGCCATTGCATATGATGTGAACGGGTACAGCGTTGTACAGCAATGGACCGATCGGTGCGCACGCATTGGCCATTGCATATGATGTGAACGAGTACGCGTTGTTTTTCGAAATATGCGCTGTACAGCAATGGACCGATCGGTGTGCACGCATTGGCCATTGCATATGATGTGGACAGAAATACGCGTTGTACAGCAATGGACCGATCGGTGTGCACGCATTGGCCATTGCATATGATGTGGACAGAAATACGCGTTGTACAGCAATGGACCGATCGGTGTGCACGCATTGGCCATTGCATATGATGTGGACAGAAATACGCGTTGTACAGCAATGGACCGATCGGTGTGCACGCATTGGCCATTGCATATGATGTGAACGGGTACGCGTTGTATAGCAATGGACCGATCGGTGCGCACGCATTGGCCATTGCATATGATGTGAACGGGTACGCATTGTACAGCAATGGACCGATTGGTGCGCACGCATTGGCCATTGCATATGATGTGAACGGGTACGCGTTGTATACAGCAATGGACCGATCGGTGCGCACGCATTGGCCATTGCATATGATGTGAACGGGTACGCGTTGTTTTTTCGAAATACGCGTTGTACAGCAATGGACCGATCGGTGCGCACGCATTGGCCATTGCATATGATGTGAACGGGTACGCGTTGTTTTTCGAAATACGCGTTGTACAGCAATGGACCGATCGGTGTGCACGCATTGGCTATGGCCTGGCATGGCAACGGACGCGTTTTCGAACCTTTAACGAGTCTGATGCAGTGAATTCAGTTGGCCACCCACAACAATGTTGCAAATTCATGGGTGTCATGAAGTTGAACTTTTGAAGGATGCTGTGGGCGTGTATAAGTGGTGCAATTCCATGGATTGGCCAGATTCAGAAGATGCAAACGACTTGGACCTATCACTTTGGACACATGGGACAGTATCTGCCTCTGCAGCCCACATATAATGCTGGCTGTTCCCCTGAGAGCTCACTTGCCTGCACTACATGCTCCAGGATGACATCTGCCAACAACACTGCTGCTGTCTCTGCATCCTCTGGCTACTGCAATGGCACGTACTGTGGAGAGAGCCCCAGCCTTCAGTACTGAGGAGAACCAGGCCCTGCTGGACAGCCTCCTTCCACAGTACAGCAAGCTGTATGGGAAACCAGGGGAGCAGGTGAGTGTGCTGTCCACTGCCTTACTAAATGTGCGTGTTGTCTGACTAGCAAGACTTACAGTGTGCACGCCACTGGCTAGCATGCTCACTGAGTAGTTGTCACCCCCAAAGTGTGTAGTTACATGCACTGAACAGGTATAGTGCAGTAACAGTGCATTCCAACAAGGTTTGACTTCCCAGGCAATGATACCATGTGGTAACTGCTGGCAAACTGTCCATAGCCATAGTTGCACTGCCTGTGTACATCATATGCCCCTGTGATTGAGACATGTATATCCAAATGTGTGATGCACGGATATGTTGCATGTGTAGTAATGGCCTTTTCACTTTGTCATCCTCACAGGTTGATGCCCACCAGAAGCAGGAAATCTGGCTGACCATCGCCCGGGCAGTAAGATCCGTGGGGGTCTACAAGCGCCAGATCCGCAAGTGCCAGAAGAGGTGGCAGGACCTTCGGGCTGGACAGGGAGGATCGCAAGGGTCCAGCTGAAGCTGTCGCCTCCTCGCAGGAGGGGCGGACACCAGACCCTGACCCCCCACATGCTCAGGATCCTGGCGGTGGTCTTCCCTGACCTGGATGGGCAGCTGAAGGCCAGACAGCAGCAAGGAGGGGTGAGTCCATGACTGCACTGTGAACTTTGTCTGACATGCTATGTGCCCTCCTCTGGCCTGGTTAAACTTCCACAGTACATCAGTCTTGTGGTCCAGGACCCATGTCCCTCAATTGTGACATGCCCACTCCTCATCTGATGCCCAGGTGTGGCCCTTACAGTCAGGAAATTGTGTCACTTGGGTACTGTGTCCTTGCATTTTGCTTAGCTCAAGGTGGGGGACAGCATTTGTTGCCGTAGCTTTGTGGTGGGCTTCATGGGTGGGTCAATTGCTTACAAAATGCCTGGGTTCTGACATGTAATCTGCGTGTAACTTTGATATGTGGTCCAATTGCTGATCTGACTCACCACATGTGCCTGGGGTATTTGGCACACACCCATGCTGCGGGTGGGAACAATGTTTGGGCCTCAGTAGTATGTATATCAAGTGTGTCACACATACCTAGCCACCTGCCTACTGTCCGGGGCTCATCCCTCTTTCACGTGGAGCAGGACAGTCATGCCTACTCCAGGCCATACAATACACTCTGTACTCCCACTCCCGTGTATCAGCTGACACATTGTGCTCAGTGAAATGTTCCCTCAGGTGTCTGCCTCTGTGTCATTGTGCTGTGGCTTCGTTGTCAGGACTACTGGGGTGTTTATCGGTTAGGGCTCAGCATGCCACCTGAGATGTGACCATAGGAGACGATACTTGTGTGACATATAGGTGTTTGATCACTTGACTGTGCAGACTGGGGTATGCGACTGTGAAGTTCAGGCAGCTGTTTCTCATTCACAGCAGACTGTGAGGTGCTCAGGTTCAGAGGGTTGTGTTTCATGTCTCCCATATGTCCAATTGGTATGACGTGGACAAATAAGAGTTCAGATGATGTGGTTTGTGGGGGATGTACATGTGCACTTGTCAGCTACAGAACTTGCATTCCCCATGACCTAGGATTGTGACACAGTGCAGACTGTTGTTGGCTGGCTGCCCTGCCCATGTGACTGGAGACAGTGATGTATGACTTTGCAGGCATGCCTGTGCCATGGCATTCAACTCCCTAAGAGTGATCCTGCAGGTGAGTGACATGTGCTACATGCACCCCATTGTGGCATTGACTATCAGGACATGGGTGCATCATGGTGTCTGGTGCTGGTATGCATCACATGCATTTCAAATTAGACTCTGGACATCCCTTTATCCGGACACCTGTACTGACTCAGTGGCAAGAGATGTGATGTGTGCATGTTCACATACTTCACCGTGTTCTCTGCAATGTCCAACTACTGTGTAGGTGGTGCATGTGTCCACACTGGGGTATTACCATTCGACAGGCACCAGACAGATGGGTGCGAGGCCAGGAGGGCTGTGAGTGCCATGGTGGACCATCGGACTGACAATTGGCTTCTCCTAATCTGTTTGAGCACTTTAGGCAATGTTCAACTAAGGATGCCAGGGCTTGCTCTGTAATGTGCTGTACTTACTGTGGTGTGTGCGGTCAGTGCAGGTGACTGATGTTTGTCTGTTTCCCTAATTGTTTGCAGATACATCCACGGCCACAGGAGGGGACAGCTCCACGGACTAGGAGGAGCTGCAGAGCCAGACTGGGTCAGCAGCCGATGAGTGGTCGGAGGGACCCAGTGGCACGGAGGGCGAGGGGAGCCACACCGAGGAGTCCTCAGCACCATCCACCTCAGCTGTGGACCACAGCAGCTCGGAGGATGACTCCCTGGTGGAGGCGGGTGTCAGCAGCCACCACACCCCAGCTAGTATTGCTGTCCCCGCCACCACCACCACCACCACCACCGCCCTCCCATCGGCTCCCATTCCAGAGGTCCGTGGTGGCTCCCGTGTTCGGGAGCGTGCCTCCTTCGTGCCAGGCACCGCACCCCCTGCCCCTGTGTCCCCTGCTGCTCTGAGTGAGGAGTCTGTATACTTACTTCGCCAGCTCCATGTAGGGCAGACAGCAATGCTGAGTGTCCTCCATGCACACACCACTCTGTTGACACAGCTGGTGTCGTTCATGGAGGGCGTCTCATCGGGCATGTCTGCCCTACAGAGGAGCAATAAGTCCATGGACTCCTCCCTGATGGCAGCAGTGTCCCTCCTCCAACAGTCCCTCACCCCTCCTACCTCTGCCCCATCCACACTTCCTGGCACCCTACCTGTCCCAAGCACATGCACACCTGCACAATCACCCAAACACACAGACACGAGCAGCACAGGAACACCCAAAACAAAGACAAAACGTGCACGCAAGCATCCTCAGGGGACTGATACCACACCCACAGGGGATGGGGAACAGACACACACACAGGCATCCACAGTCACTCCTCACACCTCCGATACCTCTCCCTCCAAGGCCCCTTCCCTTGCCTCACCTGCAACCCCACCTACAAAGCAGCTCTTCCTCTGTGACCTCGGCCTCTTCCCCTCCGATCCAGCTGATCCAGCATACAGGGGGAAGAGGAAGTCCACCCACACAGAGGGGAGTGCCCCTCACCCAGGCACAGACAGACTGAGGCCCCACCCACAAGTCCCCCCAGACCCGGAAGAGCAAGACCCCACCACCGCCCTGCAGCTCAACCACATAGTCTCCTTCCTCCATCCCTCAGGCCCCCACTACACAGGTTCCCCCACCACACCCTGCCCCAGGTTCCCCCACCCACAGATACACCATCCCCAAAATGATCTGGCCTTCTCCCCCTACCACTTGCTCTTCCAGCACCACACCCCCGCTGCGCATGTTTGTGCCACTGGTGTGGAGACTGTGTCCTCCCCTCTGTCCTGCCCACCTTACCTGAACCCCATTCTACTCCCCTGGAGATAGGCACTGCAGTGGAGTCCACTACCACCCCGTCTGACTTGGGCACTGCAGTGGGGAACCTGTCCACTCAATCTGGCCAGCCCACTGCAGTTGTGCCGGCACCCACACCATCTGACTCATGCCCCCCAGTTGTGCCGGCACACACCATGTCAGACACCTCCACTGCAGTTGTCAGTGACTCTCCAGCACCCACCACCCCTTCCCTGCCTCCTTCTGGTGAGCCCTGATCCTGTCCCTGCGGTGCCTGGCCTGCCTCCCCGTATGCCCCTCCGAGGGGAATGTCCCTGGTCCGTAGCAGTGCAGGCAAGCAAAGGGTGACATCTGCCACTGTCACCCTGTTCGGACTTTACTAATGGACATGATGTTGATGATGCTAACCATGCCCTTGCTGCAGTGATGGTGATTTTTGATGTCAGGAAAATGAAGTGTTACTGTGCAGGACCCCATGTGGTCCAGGGGGAATGTGTCCTATCCTGGTGTGTATCCATGTCATCCTTTGCAGCAATAGGAGGGTGTCATGTTTTCAATATTTGCCAATGGGATTTCCTACTTTTATTTGCAATGTCACATCTGTGGCTTACACCCCTGCACATCTGTTGTGCTTGCCATTGTTCAATTTGTCTATTTCCCTGACCGTGTGACCATCTCCACTGGACAAGCAAGTTTGGGCATCAATGGGGAAGGACTCATCTGTGTTATCAGTGCAACTTGCTATACATGTGTGTTGGATCTGTGCGGATGATTTCGGTGACACTCCCATGACCTGGCTGATGTGACGTGAGCCTTCATTTTGTGCTAATTGTTGACTGAGTGACCAAGTGTTCTGCTGACATGATAGAGCCCTGCAGAGACAACGTATGGCACAGCTTTCCTTACACAGGAGTGGAGTCCCCTCATGGCAGTGTGTAATTCCGTGACATTGCCTGAGCCCAAGGTGTGTGTTGTGTGAGCATGTCTGTGTGTATTCACTTCCATTTTGCTACGCAGGCTGGGATCCCTAGTGATGTTCCTGTTTGTGATGCTTGCTGAGTTGACCTATGCTCCCCCAAAATCTTCGCCCTGGGTTCTCTGGGATGTGGGTGCATGGCACATTACTGGTCATCAGGGTGTCATCCATAGGTGTGTTTGCTGTCAGGGCTGAGTTTGTGGGCAAACGCAGATGAGACACAGTCAGGATTCCCCTTGGCACTTGTTGGTTACACAAGTCATGTAATTTACAGTTTGTGGTAGCTTTCAGTGATTGTGACACGTTGTGTGTGTGACTGCTGCCACTCCTCAGGGTCAGAGCTGCAATGTTGAAAGTTGTCTATGTGTGTTCTTTGTGGGTGACCTTGGATTCTTCATTGGTGTGTGACTGTGGCCGGGATCCCATTGGTTGGTGTGGATTTGACGTCATGCCCATGTACGGCGTACTGTGCAGTGTGTCAGACATTCACGAGTCTTGTTGACTGGCCATGTGTGATGGGTTTCTGCACCTTAGTTCCCACCACCACCCCTGGGATTGTCATGGGTGCATGTGCAATGTCACCAGTCCATGTGAGCTTCACTGCTGCACATTGGTGGAGATCAAGGTGTGTGGTGTTGAGTGTGTGCAAATGAGAGTTGTTGCACGGCTAGACCCCTACCTCCATGTTGGCCTTGGCTGACAGGCAGTGCTGATTGATTTGTGCTTGGGTAGGTGTGATGGTAGTTTGTTGCTCAGGACACATGACTGTGGTTCACAGTGTGAACGACATGTAGCTTTGTCATCACAGAGGGATTATAATGCAGGCCAGTGTCACCACAATGTGGGGTCCCTGGGGTGGTGCTGTGGTGGGTCTGTCTCTTGCTGTGTTAGTTGCTGTTCCTACAAGCTTGTGTGACATGTGTAATTTGGGCTCCCTCTCATCTAACAATGCCTGATTGCCCACATAGGGGAATCCGATCCATGAGTAACTTTTGTGTGGCACTGTATACAAATCTGTGTAATTGTGATTCAGGCCTCCTCATGTGTTGTGTGGTTGCCTGGGGACACTGGCACACCCCCCCATCACCTGTTGTGTTTGATATGCAGTGTGAGGCTCCCTGTTTGTGTTTGTGCATCTGCACCACTGCATTGACATATCTTTAGTGTGCCATTGGCTGTATGTTGATTGGTGGGTTTCCCCTGCTGTCCCTGGGACTCCTAGGTCATCAGTCAGCACAATGATCATGGTTTGTATGTCCCATTGCTGCCATGGTATGGTATTTGTTCACCTCACATCTACAGTCTCCACAGGATATCTACATTTGTGTGTCCATTGGTGCAGATATGTGGGTCTGCATTATGATGGTCACTTCTGTCATTGTGTTATTGATGAATGTTGACAATGTCAGCCCCCATGGGTGATGTTTGTCTGCACATGGCCAAAGGTATGTCTTATTTGCACTGCACTGTTTGCCTCACCCAATCTATGTTGCTATGGGACACAAGCACTACTATGCCACTGATGTGTTTGTTGTTCTGTGACCAGGAATCATCCATGCTGTTTGGCATTTGCAGCTTTTTCCATGACAACACTTACATTTTGGTCACTGTGATGATGGGGGTTTAGACCCCATTGCCACAATGTTCAAAATGTGCTTCAGCTATGGACCCCACACTTACATTTTGGTCACTGTGATGATGGGGGTTTAGACCCCATTGCCACAATGTTCAAAATGTGCTTCAGCTATGGACCCCACACTTACATTTTGGTCACTGTGATGTTGGGGGTTTAGACCCCATTGCCACCACAATGTTCAATATGTGCTTCAGCTATGGACCCCACACTTACCTTTTGGTCACTGTGATGATGGGGTGTTAGACCCCATTGCCACAGTGGTCATGGTCTGCTTGCATTGTGGGGCCACACACATTTATGTGTGACACATGTGATAGGGGGTCACATTGTATGTTCAATGTCATGTTCAGTGTTGTAGGCATTTGACACAGACTACACACGCTTGTCATGGTGTTGGGGGGATGTGTTTTTCTGACATTCCTTATGTTCGAGTATGCTGGTTGTGTCATGCATTACCCGTCCTATGAGTAGGGGTGGTGTTGGTGGTCGGCATCCATCCCCCTATGAGTGGGGATGGTAGTAGTGACAGGCATCCAGCACCCCATGAGTAGGGGTGGTGGTAGTGGTAGGCATCCAGGCCCCCCTGAGTAGGGGTGGTGGTAGTGGTAGCCATCCAGCCCCCCCTGAGTAGGGGTGGTGGTAGTGGTAGGCATCCAGCCCCCCATGAGTAGGGTGGTGGTAGTGGTAGGCATCCAGCCCCCCCTGAGTAGGGGTGGTGGTAGTGGTAGGCATCCAGCCCCCCATGAGTAGGGTGCTGGTAGTGGTAGGCATCCAGCACCCATGAGTAGGGGAGGTGGTAGTGGTAGGCATCCAGGCCCCCCTGAGTAGGGGTGGTGGTAGTGGTAGGCATCCAGCCCCCCATGAGTAGGGGTGGTGGTAGTGGTAGGCATCCAGCCCCCCCTGAGTAGGGGTGGTGGTAGTGGTAGGCATCCAGCCCCCTATGAGTGGGGATGGTAGTAGTGACAGGCATCCAGGCCCCCCTGAGTAGGGGTGGTGGTAGTGGTAGGCATCCAGCCCCCCATGAGTAGGGGTGGTGGTAGTGGTAGGCATCCAGCCCCCCTGAGTAGGGGTGGTGGTAGTGGTAGGCATCCAGCCCCCTATGAGTGGGGATGGTAGTAGTGACAGGCATCCAGCCCCCCCTGAGTAGGGGTGGTGATAGTGGTAGGCATCCAGCCCCCCATGAGTAGGGGTGGTGGTATTGGTAGGCATCCAGCACCCATGAGTAGGGGTGGTGGTAGTGGTAGGCATCCATCCCCCTATGAGTGGGGATGGTAGTAGTGACAGGCATCCAGGCCCCCCTGAGTAGGGGTGGTGTTGGTGGTAGGCATCCATCCCCCTATGAGTGGGGATGGCAGTAGTGACAGGCATCCAGGCCCCCCTGAGTAGGGGTGGTGGTAGTGGTAGGCATCCAGCACCCATGAGTAGGGGTAGTGGTAGTGGTAGGTATCCAGCCCCCCCCTGAGTAGGGGTGGTGGTAGTGGTAGGCATCCAGCCCCCTATGAGTGGGGATGGTAGTAGTGACAGGCATCCAGGCCCCCCTGAGTAGGGGTGGTGGTTGTGGTAGGCATCCAGCCCCCTATGAATGGGGATGGTAGTAGTGACAGGCATCCAGGCCCCCCTGAGTAGGGGTGGTGTTGGTGGTAGGCATCCATCCCCCTATGAGTGAGGATGGTAGTAGTGACAGGCATTCAGGCCCCCCTGAGTAGGGGTGGTGGTAGTGGTAGGCATCCAGCCCCCCATGAGTAGGGGTGGTGGTAGTGGTAGGCATCCAGCCCCCCCTGAGTAGGGGTGGTGGTAGTGGTAGGCATCCAGCCCCCCCTGAGTAGGGGTGGTGGTAGTGGTAGGCAACCAGCCCCCCATGAGTTGGGTGGTGGTAGTGGTAGGCATCCAGCCCCCCTATGAGTGGGGATGGTAGTAGTGACAGGCATCCAGGCCCCCCTGAGTAGGGGTGGTGGTAGTGGTAGGCATCCAGCCCCCCATGAGTAGGGGTGGTGGTAGTGGTAGGCATCAATTCCCCTATGAGTGGGGATGGCAGTAGTGACAGGCATCCAGCCCCCCTGAGTAGGGGTGGTGTTAGTGGTTGGCATCCAAGCCCCTATGGGTGTATATGGCATTGGTGATAGCCATCCCGCCCCTATGGTTCTGCTGTTGCTAGTGTAAGTCATTTCTGCATCCCTATGTGTGTGTGTTATATGTCGGGTACGTGTCGTTTGTTTGTGTAGTGGGTGTTTAACTTACCGTCTGCGCCGTACGCGTCCGTACCTGTTCCGGTAATATATGTAGAGTATTGGTAGGACCTGCGCGATGGGATTCATGGTTGGTTCGTCTCGTTCGGCTTTCTCGTTGCTTCGACTCGTACTCGTGGCTGGCTTGTTCGTCTCGTAGCCGTGGATCGTCTTGTGGCACGAATCGGAGCTTATGTGCGGCTCTCCTGGATTTTCTGACGTGCCGGACGTAGCGACGGGTTCGGCGCGTACGGAAGGCGCATCGTACAGGTCCGGCCGGAAGGTGCTGTGTTTTTGCTTCCGTGCGACTCGATTCTGCGTTTACGGATCCGGCTCGGGCGGGGAACAGGAGCTGGAATGGGTAAGTACGGCTGGGTCGGGATCTGGGCAGTTATGCGCATCGTACTTGCTCGTTAGTGTGAATGTTCGAATCGGTCGGGAAACACGCGTTCGGCTTGGTTTTTTTCCGGACGAATAGTGTTAAGTTCGCTTCCGGCCGAGATCGGAATCGACCCCATAGTTGTATGCTGTGCACAATTATGCAACAGAAAGGCCAATAAACAGGCAGACACAGCAAGGTGCAAAACAATTTCTGAGTATGCCTAGAAACCTGCAACTAGTGCAGCTTTTCCTGCACATTCCAGGAAGCATTGTGAATGAGGAGAACTTGTAAATCTGCACACAAGCGTAGGTGTAACTACAAGTGCAGAATTTGGACTTTTTATGTAAATGGGCCTGTGGCTTTTTACACCATTTGTAGGGAAATTGGTCGTGTCAATTGCTTTCTTGGAGGTTGACCTCTGGTCCACCATCACCATAGGGGTGTCTCAGACTCATATGACACATCTTGAAATCATTGGAATATTTCAGAAAATTATTGCAAACAGTCCCATTCTGTTTTTTCTATAGAAAATGTGTTGCATCTTCATATGGCAGGTGTATCGATAAGTACAGGTATAACATAGGCCTGATAGGACAGACTTTTTTCACCGACTTTCAGGGAGGCTTCAAATAAATTTCCCCCGAATATTTCACTAAGCCTTTCAAAGACTCCTGTTACAAAACTAATCTTTTCCATCAGCTATTTCTTGGATTTTATTTTCATCCTGGTTAATTTGTAAATCAGACCAAAAAGCACAGGTACCAGGTGATTTTTAGCTTGACTGACCAAAACACAAGAGAAAGACGAATTCTTGCACCTCACATTGTGTCATCACGTGTTGTACTCGTGCGAAGACAGAACATAGGTTGTCTAGGCACAGAATCCCAATTAAGCAATTTGACACTGTAAAAAAACTTGCATAAGACTTATATATGTTTATTGAAGCATGATTTATTTTATAAAATCATTCTACGAACAGTCCCTTAAACCTGTTGGAGCACAGCACAAATCAGAGGTGGGCCCTTGCACCATGGGGACTAGTTTCAAAATAGAGCAGGATGAGCAAACCCATTCACTTTCTATTGCAGTTTTTGAAAACAAAAAAAACTGTTAAACGCAGGGCAGAAGAGCAGGTGTATAAAAATTTAGGGGCATATTAGCAAGGAATAGCGATATTTATCGCTAAATGCGCTTAGCGCGAATCCTGTTAACGCCGCCTATCGCTGGAAAATATCGCTAAGATAACACCCTATTAGTAAGGTTTATCTCCATAGCGATATTATTTCCAGTGATAGTGGCAAAATGCGAGAATATCGCTGGAAAACCAGCGATATTCTTGCATTAACGCTAAGGTGGATTCAGCATTAGAATCCACCTCCTATACCTTAAACAGGTAAGTCATAGTCAGTAGCAGGTGTTAAAATCTAGCAATAAACGCGCTTAGCGCGATTTATTTTATCGCTTCGCCTGCCTTGATAATAGGGGTTAGTGGTGTTAGCGACTGTTTACAGTCGCTTTTAGTGGGGAACGCCTACCTTGCATGTCATTAGCGATAAATATCGCTGACATGCAAAGCGATGTAATTCCCGGCCTCTAACGCCTGAAAGCTGTCGCTAACGCCTGTTAGCGACAGCTTGCTAATAGGGCGTTAAAAATATCGCCGATTACCGGCACAAAGTGCCGCTAAATCGGCGATAAAGCCCTTGATAATATGCCCCACACTTTTCTCCTTGAAGTAAAACCAGAACATGCACTTGACATGATCCTCTGTGAGCTCTCTGAAAAGATTGTTTTGCAATTGTATTTAAGTGCTGCTATTGAGGGTTTGAGCTACACCTAAAATCGTCCTTTTTTTTAATTCAGAAGAAGTCAGCAATATTAGCATAAAAAAATGTGCCCAGGCTTCTATTTCATTTAACATCGTACTTTATTCCAGAAAGACTTATTTATAGAAATTTTGGCAGCTTGATTTACTGTGATAGTCGTATTTATTGAACATATGGCCATATGGAGTCTTTCCTTGGCATACTGATGGAACCTAGGCATGCTGATCCAGGCATAAGTTACCCTTTTTGCATGTTGTGAGTATTCAAAACATTATGGTGACACTGGCAGAATATATACTAATTTAACTGATGAGAGAACTGAACATTTTGGGGATTATTTACAAGCACCATGTGCTGCCGGTGCATCACTTTTTATCACACTCTGGCAGCGCAGAGTGCAGACCATATCTACCGGGCCACGCAAAGCCACTTTGCGTGGCTTTTCATGGTTTCGTCCATATGGTGTAAGGCAACGCAGCACAAGTCACTGCGTTGCCTTACACTGCGTCAGGGAGGCATTTCATGGGCGTTGCGGTGGGTGATCCCACGCAACACCCATGGGTTTTGACGCATTCTCAGATGTACAAGGATCTGGAAACCTGGGAATGCTCAAAACTGGACGCCTCCCTGGGCAGGCGTAACGAGGAGAAATATGTTTATTCCTCCTTGTTTTTGCCTCTTTCTATGTGTGCTGCATTCTGCAGCGCAAAAGAGGAAAACGCCTCCATGGATTTTTTTTGTGCAGGAAGCTGTCCTTTCCTACACAAAACAACCCTGCCAACAGCGCAGACACCCTTGCACCATGCTGCAAGGGTGCCTGCGTTGGCACTAGGCACCATATTGTGCACCGGCACTGGCTGAAAGGGCAGGAATGCACCATATCTTGTAAATACAGTGCTTTCCTGCCCTTTCAATTTGGCGTAGGGAAGCGCAGCCAAAACACTTGCGCACGCGCCCCTATGACAGATCATTGTAAATGAGGCCCTTTTCTTAAGCGATTAACTTGAGAGAAACATGGAATAATTCAGTTCAGGATGTACGCTATACAAAAATGTCAGTCCTGAAGGGTTTAATAGGCAAACATCCTTTTTAACTGTAAAGAGTGTTATGACATTTGCTGCTGTGTTTTACATGCTAAATCTTGTGATAGTTCGGCTCCTGCTTTAGCTGTTAGCACCACGCCGCACCGCTGGCTCCGCTCCAGCTCCGCTCTCGCCCTAAATTTGCTGGCATTGGTATTTAAAGTTATATCTAGAAACAAGGCTCATGAACCTACGAAAATTATAGGAAACACTAATAATCATTGCCATGGAAGTACAAGTAACAGAGCCTTAATTGCCATTCCTCCTTTAAAGAATTGCAGAGAAGATAATCGAATGTGAACTGCCATTTTATTTTTACTTAGCACATAAAATGGAGGTTGAAATGGAGGTCTGCACCTTTTCAGCAGCTCGCTTTTTAGGTCGAGCCTAGAGTAGCGCGCAAGCGCTGCTTCTGGCGAAGACTTTATGTAGTGGGGTTTTCAAAGCTGACCACACGCTCGTGCACAATGGCCTTTTCTGTGCGGTTATGCGCACGTTTCAGGCACGATGCACGAGCGTGTGGTCAGCTCTGCACGCTGCCGCGCTCGCTCGCCCCGCTCCTCTCTGATCTGGCACGGGTCAGTGCCACGCTGTGCTGCGTGATGCGATCCTGTGGTGACGATGCGCCGGATTCACATACTCGCACACAGCCAACTTTACGATCTATTAGGCCGGCCGCTATTTTTTTCTCACACCTTTCATCCATCAGTGATGAGGAACTGGCTCGGGTGTCTTGGAAACAAATATCCGAGCTTTAAATTTCCACATGATGCTGCCAGGTAGTTACTGTAAAATATCTCTTTCTACCGAGAAGTGTCTCCTCGGAAAGGTGCAGCTGTGCGCGGGTCTCATCTTGCACTTGTGAGCTCTGCTAGCAGCAGTTCAATGTCAGGTATGCGGTGGCCTCCACACGCCGCCGTGGTGCTGCGCGGGCCTGCAGTTTGGCGGGAGCCCGGCGCCCCAGGCCTGCCCATTGGACGCCTCTGCCGGGGTAAAAAAGTGTGTGTGTTTTTTTTTACATGTGTGTTTTTTACATGTCTTGTAATTTTATCATGAGTTTCAATAATAGTCTCATCTGGGTCGTTAGTCCAGCAGTATATTTGTAAATATCAGAGCAAGTAACCATTTTGGATTAAACCCGGTCAACAGAATGCCGCTGTGAATGTGTATGTAATCTGATCATATTCTTATGTGACTCGACTTGTGCTGTAATCCCAACCGCCTCGGTACAGAACATGTTATGTTAAATCTTAGTGTGATCATAGCACTTGTAATTGGTTGGGGGCGTGTGTATGGTTTGGTTTACTTTGGGCCATTCCTGCTTGTCCTGTTGAATTGAAAGCATTGCTGTTCAAGATATGGCTCCTGACATGATGGTGGACATTGTTGCCTGTTACTACATGAGCCGCTGATATTAATTTTGCACATACTGAGTGTAGCAGGGTTCTGCATAGCTGTTCTCATTTGCTAGTAGGCCTTATTTGTGTGTTTTGCTTATTTGTGTGGAGACAGTTTTTTTCTCGAAACCTGCTGAAAAACTGCAAGTGCTCAGCACCGCTGACACCCGGACCACTTAAAGCCCTGGGGCCAAGTGAGTCCTGGTTTGCAGCTTGATTCCAACTTATGTAACCAATGGGATGTGGCAGTTTCATTCACCTTAGAATCCTAAGGTACCTCTGCTACTGCAGGCATGCTTTTATTATTAAATGGGGTGAGGCTCTTTTGGGGTTCCTTTTCCCACTAGAAGGAGCCATTGCTACTTCAGTTGGTTTACATTGTGTTCCTCACTTACTTTATAGCTGCAGCGATTCTCCCTTTAGACTGATCTTCTTTAAACCATAGTCTAACTTCTTGGGTATCAGTGGGTGATAGAGTGCTAATCACTGCACTGTCCTTATTGAATGCTAATTCTTATGGACTGTTACCATTTTTGGTTTCTCTTTCCTTTTCTGTTCCCACAATGCTATACATTCCCAGTTTATAGCATTTCTTAGCTTTTCCTCTCACGCATGAGTACATGTTCCCAGTCCACCCACTGATGCATACTATATTATTTCTTAAGCTTCCGTCCATTTACTTCATCATTAACTCTCCTTGCCATCTCTGCACATTTTCCCTGCCCTGGATGACATGGTGACCTCTTTCCTGTGTTCAATTGCAT
Organism: Calotriton arnoldi; assembly: GCA_963921515.1. Taxonomy (NCBI): domain Eukaryota; kingdom Metazoa; phylum Chordata; class Amphibia; order Caudata; family Salamandridae; genus Calotriton; species Calotriton arnoldi. The sequence goes on from CAWUFW010001384.1 coordinate 1,563,115, forward strand.
TTTACTCATCTGTTGGGCTAAAGGCATACTGGTATCACAGTTGTGGGTTCATACACTGTGGTAGCCTTCTAAAAAGAAGGGCCTGAGTCCATGACTGTGATGGGCTTGGCAGGATGAGTACACCTTTCAATTTCTGATCACCCTCTGTTTTTACCATACTCCTTGACACAATATTTAAGTCTGTAAGCATTTATTGCAATTGAACTGTTAATAACCGTAATGATTTATATTGCCTGTAAACGTAATTTTGTCCTAGCATAAAGGGAGGCTTCTGCTTAATTTATTTACCTTTCCCCAACTTTATCCTGGGTCATGTATGAGACGTACATTTGGTTAAATGCTTCAACCAATTCGTCTACTTGATGCTGTGAAACTGTTTTATAAGAGCAAATCTTTGCTGCAGGAAATATAACTTTTAGCAGGTCCACGCAAGATATACAGCAGTGCTAAACCGTATCACTGTTGGTACTGCAAAGGTTCTTACTTCGAAGGATTCAGACGCAGTTAACAGCATTGCACTTGCAATACGTTCCCATGAACTCATGATATACGTTTTTTAGGTCGAGCATTCGAGACCTCTTGTATATACTTTAGTATATACTTGTATACTTTAGTATATACTTATATGTGTATGTACTTTGTGGGCTCTGGAGATCAGCCCTAGGACTTGTCTGCTTCCGCTTAGGGACTTTTTTTTCTGTTCAACTGCCTCTATTTAGCTGTCTTGATAGAAAAGGACCAGCAGAGGTCAGTAAAATACCAGAATTGCTTTCTGCTGAGCGACTATTTTTTTTATTTTTCTGGCAACTGCCTCTATTTAACTTTCTTGATAGAAAACAACCAGCAAAGGTCAGTAAAATACCAGAATCGCTTCAGCATTCTCTAGATTCCAGTCCATTGAAATTGTCTTCCACAAGCACCCGTACACAATAATATGTTTTTCAAATCTTGTATTTTAAGTGATATGACCACCGAAGGCCCTGATTTTATATTAAAAAACAGAGCTTTGGACTATACCATTTCCCGCTGTAAGGCAATATTTCTCTCCATGTGTTCCCATACCTGTCGTGTCACACAGTTTGGTGCTTACTTTCCCTCCATGTTAAAGAACAGTAGATGTTTCAGCACCCAGGCTAATGTGCTGCATAGCTAAATGCATATAAGGTCCCAAAGGCGAGACCGATTGCATTGCAAATGCTTGTTTATCTTATGAGGGAACTGGGGTGATAAATCAATTTAAGTGGAGACTGGCAGCTTTTCCAAGTGGGAAAATGGATTGAGGATTCAGATTTCTTGCTGTAAAGTACTGGGCGCTAGGCCCAGATACTTGGAAATAAGGCCCATTGGCAAAGCAGTCTGGTACTGGTAACTGACCACAAGCACGTGCACGTGCATTCGGCCCTATTATTGGCAGGGTTACCTGACCGGTGACGCCTGTGTTGGATTGGTGTGGGGTGGGTGTATGGCCAGCCCTCAAAGGAGTGGCTGGTAAAACTGGTGCCTGCAGAGTCACTAGAACGTGTCCAGCAGGACACTACATTCCTCCCAAACTTTATTGAAAAACAAAAACAACACAAGTCCAACCTGTGGGAATAAAACAATAACTAAATGAACACCACAGGGTCCATCAGCTTCTAAAGTCGAACAGCGGGACAACAGTGGACATGTGACACAGACTGCAACAGGACATCTTCGCTGGCATTCATAATTTAACCTGAGTGGTTTAGGGCAAGAGTGCTGGCCTGAATATGTCAGTAGAACTCTGGCAGAATACCAGCGGAAACGTGTCCATGGTCTGAAGCTGTTCCACTCCGCTGATGCTGAGGACAGTTTGTGGTAAGTCTCAAAAGTTCAGAAACAGGGTGCGTCAGGAGCGTGGTCGGAGTCCATTGCGAAGTTTAACAATGGTGTTGCTTGACCCACTGAAAACTGTCTTGGTGTGCTGTGACTTGTGGAAGTCTCTGTTAGACAGCCTTGCTACATTATGGAATCTGTTGGTGGGGCAACATCAAGTCCCTCTCTTGTGCTATAGAAAGGCCCCTTGATTGGGTTGCCATGGGACTTGTGGTCTGCGCTGGGGCTGCGTGTGTGCCTACGTCAAGGCAGCTGAAAAACCCACTGAGAAGCCTCTGCCAAGTCGCTCGCACAGACCTCAGGGGTAGATGGGTCTAGGTCAAGAGGTGCTCTCTCTACTAGGATCCAGAAGCAAGCCAGGTAAACAGGTAGTTGCTGTGCTTCTTGTCAGTTGGTATGGGAACGGTGTAGGACTCCAGTCCGATCGTTTGATACTCCAGCGGTGGTGATGATTCATGCACTTGAGATGGGCTGGATTTATGGGGTTGCCAGCCATGTGGCGAACCTGGACGACATGTGGTGACGACTTCCTGTGATGGTTGCAGGCCATCGTTCTCGAGTCGTCAACCACCAGAAGTGATGGTGGCCAGGGGTTCACTTTCATCATTCATGGAGGCATCTGCAGCCTTGTTCTTGGATATCTTAGGTTGCTGAGCCGTCGGTGACTGTGCCTGGATAGACGCGCTAAGAAGCACCAGGCAGAGACTCTGTTCGCACATGCTTGCGGCTAACTCGCGGGTCTCCCGCCTTGCGGTTGCCAGGTCACTCTTGTGTCTTGTCACCTTGGTAGCTTGCTGCTTCTGTGTCTGGATGTGCTCCATCAGAAACTTGAGTCTTCTGGAGCATGCCTTTCAGTCTCGCCTTCTCACAGCTTTTCCTCCTGAACTTAGTCAGTCGTCAGTTTCTCAAGTGTAGACCAGCCGGTCACACTTCCATCTCTTCTTCTGAGTGCAGTGTCATGCACCATCTACCGAACATGCCAACCGGGCCTCTCAGCGTTTAATGGTCTCTGAACCGTCTAGGCGAGACTTCTAATTGTTGAGTCCCTTCTTCTGAGTGCAGCGGCATGCACCTTCTCGGAGTTGGCCAACAGAGTTGCGTGGTGATCGACTGTTTATGTACTCCGCCCACCGGCCTTGGGTGTTGGGCTCCGGCTTAGTGATGATCAGGGCAGTCACTGATCTGGTTCTCCTCTTCCCCTTGAGTACTGGGTGGCGTCCAGTCAAATGTCTCGGTGTTAGAAATGGGATTTCTGGTTGGCTAGGGCAAGCGCCTAAGCCAGGCAGAAACCACCACTCTAGTCAGGGCAAGGGAGTTACAGGCTGAAGATAACCCCTGCTCACCCCCTTGGTAGCTTGGCACGAGCAGTCAGGCTTATCCCAGAGGCAATGTGTAAAGCGTTTGCGCAACACACACACACAGCAGCGACACACTAGGCACACCACAAAAGAAATTCCACACAAGGTTATATCAAAAATAGCCTTTGTATTATCCATAAAACACATTAGAATGCAATCACGTATATACACTGTGCCTCCTGGCACTAGGTATTACTTTACAGGGGATTATACACATTACAGGGCCAATCGGGCCACTGTCATCACCATTAGAACACCATTATTGAGAACAACCAGTAACCACTGGCAATAAGGTACACTTAGCACGAATGGATTAGGCATAAGCACCATACTGGTACTTAGACAGTATGCATAGACACATCCTCAACAGTGCACCCCAGTAACTACAAGCAGGGTGCACACATTATAGTAGAGTCACCTCTGGTCAAAGGACACCACATATACATCATCTCAGGGCAGGCGATGCGGGCCAATTCGAGTGAGGCATTATACAAGCATCATGAATGCTGTGCCTACTCCGCACTCCGGTGTTCTTACCCCTTATCCTGCCAATAAAGACTACCCCCGTAGGTAGAGTGGCCTTACTCAGTCCCTTGCTAACAGAAATGACCCACGGCAGTCCCGCAGCATGCGGTGTGACTGCCACGACAAATGCGGCGGTCCAATCACGGTGGTGACAACTGTGGGCCCAGGCAGGCTCACGTACATGGGAGACCTTCCCTGGTCTCGAACATCAGCTGGGAGGGGGTGCAGCAAGCACCCTGCGTGCCTTCCGTTGCACCGGCTCAACATGGGCAATGCCCCGCCCCACAGAGACTAGAGCCGTACTCGGCGGCTGCCCCCGACTACAATGAGTGGCAGCGGCGGCCAGGTGATGCAGTCGCTGTGACATCCTAGCTTACCTTTCCATTCCGGATACGCGGTCCCGCTGGCCCTGCCCCCGACCAGGCTCGGCCATGCGGCCCGACTCTCCTGCCTGGCTTCCGGCTGAGGCGGGGGCTTCCTGCTGGGTTGCAGCGAGCCGCGACTCCTGCTCCCAGCTTCAACCAGGTTGTTGGGCAAAGCCCCCCCTTGAATCCCCAGCGCTTCACATGCACCACACGGGGGATGGCAGGCAGAACCGCAGTGTTCGAGACAACACAATGGTCCAGCACACTTAATTCAGAATCATAAGTCGATAAACAATAGTTTAACAGAAGCAATCAATGTTATAATTTAAACATTCATTTTACAAGGTCAGATCTCATAATTAAACAAACGGGCAAAGCAGCAGAGTTGTTCTGTAAATTCTTTATTGAAGAGTTCTTTTTTTCAGGGTAAAACCGTAGCCAACGTGTTTCGTCCTCGCGGACTTCTTCAGGGCAAAAACACACTGTTTTTATCCTTGAATGAGTTGTAGCGTTGTGAAGTTTCTCCTGCTATAGTTGGACAATTTGTGATTGTATCTGTTATATTGCTTTGTTGATCTGTCATATGATTGTAGCAATTAGTTTTTCATCAGAAACCAGGTCGTGAATACAGGTGACACATGAGTCAGATGGAGAGTATCATCCATGTCAGTTCAATTTGTCACTTTTTAGGCAGCGTTCCGGCCGGCGTGGTAGCGTGGCATCGAATGTTCGTGTGAACTGCAGTGTTCGCCCCGCCTGAACCACATCAGCGGGGGGGAAGCCGAAGCACTCCAAGCGCACCTCACGGTGGAATGAGCCCTTGCCTCGGGCTCCAACAACTAGAGTGAGGCGCTTCCAAGGGCACGACCCAATCAGCCCTGAAGCTAAGCAGCGCCTCACCACGGGCTGACCTTGGAATGTTCTCAGGCCGCAGGGGGGCATGCAGGCCAGCACATCCGGGGCCTTCAGCAGCTGCAGTCCTCCAGGTAGCCCAGCAGGCTCCGGATCAGCACACTAGGTCAGTCCAAGTGGTGGTTCCCTCTGCCAGCATGCTAGTCCCTCTGGCCCCAGTTCCAAGCAAGTTCCAGTCCCACAAGTATACAAGGCAGAGCTGGGCCCAGGCAGGCCAGCTCACAGGGCCCTCCAGCAGAGGGGGAGTCCTTCGTGGCGGTTCCTCCTGCCGCCCAGCAGTCTTCAAGTAAGCACCAACAGCTCACTTTTCATGGGGTCACAGCCCCAATACTTATACCATGCACTGTCTTTGTCCTCCCCCTGGCCCAGGGCTCTGTGCCCGGTCCAAACCAGTTCTTGGAGCACTTACACATTTCTTTAGAGTGCACAAACACCCTCCTTTGCCAGTGTAGGCTCTGGCCCCAGACACATCACAGGGGGGTGGAGCCAGCATTGTGTGAGGCAGGCCCTGTCCTATTCAGGCCCAGGTGCTACTCCTCCCACCACTCCAAATGCAGATGGGCCTATTCAGCCTAGCGCTGACTCACCCAGCCCCTCTGGAGCCACTGCACCTCCCCAGCCCCTTTCACTCCAGAGTCAGACATGCAATACACATCAGGCAGGCACAAAGACACATAGCACACAGAAATGCCCACTTCTAAAAGTGGCATTTCTAAAATAGTGATAACAAATCTGCGAACACCATTACGCAGCATTTATTACCACTATTCCAAACATACCAAACTTGATCACGCTACTCCGCTCATATCAGGAATTACCACTGAAACACATATCAGGGAATCCCCAATGCATTCCTATGAGAGGGCAGCCTCACAGTAGTGAGAAACCAAAATGGCTGTTTGTCACTACCAGGACATGCCACACAGTTAAGGCACATGTCCTACCTTTTACCTACAGCGCACCCTGCCCATATGGCTAGCAAGGGCCTAGCTTAGGGGTGACTGATATGTAGTAAAAGGGGAGTCACAGACGTGGCACCCACTTTATGTGCCACGTCACAGCGGCAGTAAACTGCGCGCCCAGGCCCTGCAATGGCAGAGGCCTGAGACAGGTTTGAAAGGCTACAGGTTTGAAAGGCTACTTTGGTGGGTGGCGCAACCAGCGCTGCAAGCCCACCAGTAGCTTTTAATTTACTGGCCCCGGGTATATGAGATACCACATTACTGGGGACTGATAGGTAAATTAAATACGCCAAACAGGTGTAGACCAATCTTACCACGTTTTACCATAGAGAGCACATGCACTTTACACTGGACAGCAGTGATAAAGTGCCCAGAGTCCGAAAACCACCAACACCAGGTCAGAAAAAATACCAGGAGGAAGGCAAAAGGTTCAGGGATGACCCTGCAAAATGGGCCAAGTCCAACAGTTGGGTTCCCTCTTCAGGGACCTTCTTGAGGCTTCTACTCCTGCTGTTCCCTCTTCTGGGAATTGCATCCGCAGGCAGTACAGAGCTGTGATGCTGGCAGCTTGCCACTCGAGATATGCGACACTCCTCTTGCCTATTTTGGGCCACTGGTGACTCAGTCTTAAGGCAGTGTGGGGGAGGACACTCTCGTGCAGTCTTTGGCCCACTGCGGAGGAATGCTGGTGCAGTAGAGATGTAGAGGCTCGTCCTCCTGCATCCGGGCCACACTAGGCCTTTCTGCTCCTCTTGTCTTTGTGGAGCGCTGGTGGTGCTGGACATGTGTGTGGGGCCGATGGCAGGCATCTCCTTACTTGTCTTGCTGTGGGGAGCAGTGCAGTCTTCCTCCTTATGGAATCAGCGGCAACGTCTCTCTTGTAGGCAACCAGGCCCTATCTGTAACAGCCATTGTCTGGTCCTGCCTATGTTGATGCATGCTTGGCAGGATTGGTCACTCTGCATGACATTCTCCTTGATGAGACAACAGTGGCCATATGGTGCTGGTCGGCCAGCTGGTGTTGCTCTCTTCAGGCAGCAGTGCATTGCCCATATGCCCTCTTGGCATTGTCTCTGCTCTGGCAGTGGTGGGGCTAGTGGCTAGTCCTCGTTTGTGGCGCCTGCTGGCTCCTTGCATGTTTGCTCTTTGTGTTTGCGGTGGTGGCCGACAGGTGCTAGGGGGTGTGTCTGGCTTTCCTTTTCAGTCCCTGCTGTTTCTTGCTGAGGTGTTGGCTATCAGTCTTGCAGCTCTCTGCTTGCTCTGTTTTGCTGGTGACGGGCAGTGCTGTGAGAGTGCTGGCTCCTTTCTTGTTTCTGGGGAGCTGGTGCCTATTCATACTGTCCTAGGTCAGCTCACTACTTCCTGCCTGCGGGCTCAGTGGGTTGCAAAGACAGGGACCTTGCAGGAGATTATTGATCCTCTCCCTTGCAGTGGCTTCAGATTGCCACCAGGAGGCAGCAGTGTGAGCCTGGCCCCAATCAGTGCGAGATTGGGGCAGGCATTAACTATACAGATACCACTAGGCTCCTTGTAGCTCTTTGCTAAGTGGGTTAGCAGTCCCTCTTCACTTTGCAGGTGGAGCAGTAGTAGCCTATTGCCACTAGGGGGCACGTGATGCTCTCCTCTTTCCTCACTGTGAGGGGCAGTATCTCTTCTTCTCAGGCGCTGCCTTTTCTTAGGCCTTATTGCTGTGGCTATCCTGGTCTTCTATATATTGCCTGTGCTTGGCTTTACTGAAATGTGGTGCAGTGCAGGGAATGGCCATCAGGTGGCGATGCAGCTGTTGTCCATTCTTCTCAGACCAGCCACGGCTTTCGACCAGCTAGGCTGCTGTGGGGGAGACCTTCTCTTCCCCGGCGGCAGTCTCTTTTCCTCGCAGGCCGCGCGGGGGCTGGAGCTGCGGATGCGAGCTCACAACTGAGACAAAAGGTCTCCTTTCAACTTCGGGCTGGGTGCCATGTTTCAGTCTTGGCAGCCGGTTCGCTGCATTATCGCGCCAAATAACCAGTCCACGCTGTCGGTGAAGCGTAAAAGGCCATTTATTAGGACAGGCTGTAAACATAACTTTAACCATAACAAATATTAACAATAACCCCAACAATACTTCCCCCCCCACTTCTTCGTCTCACTCGCTCCATTCTTTCCCCTTGCACCCCATCTCTCTTCACGTTCCACAACAACCCATTTCCGTTCTCAATCCTTCTTCATTTGTCTCCTGACATCCTCTTTTGCATCACCTGCCATCGCACTCCTGCATCCCGCACCCCCATCAATCACTCTTCCCCCCCGAGAGGTGGGTGGGCCCGTCCAGGACTCCCCCCACCCCTCCAAAGTTCCGCCTACCTCCCTACAACCTGCCCTAAACTGGCATGCTCCATCCACCCAAGTTAACCCTTCCCTATTTTCTGTAGGGTGGGTGGTCAACTTTATCAGACCCTCCCGCTGGCGCTAGGAAACAGGAAGAGGAAGTCGTTTCCCCTTCCTGCTCCCTTATAGCCCCTATTGCTCCCTCCCCTTCCCCTCCAGCCTTCCCTGTCCGGCGCGAATCCCCCGGGGAAAGACTAGACTGCGTCCTGCTTTCCCCGGGGGCCGTCATCGCGCCAAATAACCAGTCCACGCTGTCGGTGAAGCGTAAAAGGCCATTTATTAGGACAGGCTGTAAACATACCTTTAACCATAACAAATATTAACAATAACCCCAACAATACTTCCCCCCCACTTCTTCGTCTCACTCGCTCCATTCTTTCCCCTTGCACCCCATCTCTCTTCACGTTCCACAACAACCCATTTCCGTTCTCAATCCTTCTTCATTTGTCTCCTGACATCCTCTTTTGCATCACCTGCCATCGCACTCCTGCATCCCCCACCCCCATCAATCACTCTTCCCCCCCCCGAGAGGTGGGTGGGCCCGTCCAGGACTCCCCCCACCCCTCCAAAGTTCCGCCAACCAGGGAACCCCCTTTGGGCGGTTACCTGCCCCACCCTGCAGCCATGCACCTTTCACCCTACGACACCAAATGGACTCATTCCAGAGCTTGCTGATCGTGTCCCTCATCTCCATCATGTAATAGGCATTACCCATCCTCGAAAGGTGCACCCCGTCATCCCTGAATAGCAGCGGCTCCTCCAGCCGCAGCCCATTGTGTGCAATCACTTTAATGTCTCTCTTGTCGCAAAAATCCTCATCGCCCTGTTCAACTTTCTCCTGGCTTTTTCCACTGCCGCTGGTTTTACCGCTCCCCTCCACACTTTACGTGGCACAAACTCAGTCCACACCAAGCAGGTGCCCGCCATCCGTTGTTTCATCACGTCCAAGTCCCTTTGCATCTGTTGCATGATTGCCAGGCCTGACAATCGCACCAAGTCATTTTCCCCCAAGTGTAAAACCAGCAAGTCAGGACATCCTTTTTGCGACACCATCTTCGTTAACCAGGGCAAGAATGCCCCCCAGCGCATTCCTCGTTTTCCCCACCATTGTACCTCGTGATGGCTGCTCCGCAGTCCCAGGCTACGGCCGTAAACCTGACGATCTGCATACTGTGCCGCCCAATGCACGAAAGAGTGCCCGGCTATCCAGGTGACTGTCTTGGTCCCCAGGCCCCTCACACAACCTACGACAAGAAAAAAGGTGTTAAAAACCATCCTGGCCCCACTAAAACCCCCTTACTCCCCTCTTTTGCAGCGCCCCTCGTCACTTCCACACGTAGCGCTCGCAGCAACGGGACCTCCATCTCCCAATCTGTCGAATCCGATCCCAGGACCACCCCAAACGCCCCGCCGCCGTGGCTGCCCCAATCCAAAAAGAGTGCGTCCCAAATCCCCTCGGGTCCCGTCCCATCCGCTTCAACGCCATACGCATAACTGCCAGCAACTGCGCCGCCGTCAGCCTATCGCCGGAGCCATGCAGGAATATTTCCCCTTTTTTGCTGGCCCCATCCTGCAAAAAAACCTCCCACTCTTTTACCGGGCACACCCCCTGGCACCCACTCTCATTCAACCATATCCACTTCCCCCTCCCTGTCTGATCCGTTTTAGAGTGGCCCAACCATATCCCCAGCCGACCCCCGTCCAATCTCACATCCTCATACTTTCTCCCTGCCCTACCTTTAGTCCCCAACAACTCTGACACCCTGAATGCTCCAAAAAACATCAACACCATGGTCAAACTAAACAAAGCCACCTCCGTGATATCGTAGCAACAGACGGGCAACATACCCAATAAACCCTGTAACACCTCAAATGTCACGGCTTCCTGGGGCCCCCCCGTAGCCCCCTCCTGTCTCTCCCTGCCCCACCCCCTCAGCATTCTGCTGATAATCTCATCTTTCGCCGGATCAAATCCCCAAAACAACTTACAATAGGAGATTCCCGCCAATTTCCCTGCGATCGTCGTATGTGACAACCCCTTCTCAATACAGTGCAAGACAAAACGGATCACTCCCTGTTCCATCACTTGAACGGACATGTGCCCACTGTCAGTGGTCCAGCCCATAAAGACCCCGAACTCGGTCCAAGCCAATCTGTAAGTGCGCCGTGTCGTCTCTGCTATCGACTTCTCCACTAGGCTGCAGACTCTCATTCCCCCCAGGCCCAGATGCCGTCCGGCAACTGCGTTTTGAGGACATCCGCTCCAGGTGCCATGCGGCGAAACCTGCTCCACTGCGAACGAGACAAAGCATCCGCGATGTCATTACTCGCTCCCGGCACATGCTTTGCCTGAAAACCACATTTAACTGCAGACACTGTAGCATAAAATACCTCAACAACCTCAACACCCTCAAGTCCCTTGCTCTCTGCCTGTTGACCTGTTCGACCACTGTCATGTTGTCCACATGGAACAACACGGAACGGTTCTTGAATTCACTGCCCCACACCGCTAGTGCCACCAACAATGGAAAGAACTCAAGAAACGCAATGCTCCTCCCCTGCTTTAGCCAGTGAGCCGGCCAGCGTTCCGCGCACCATCTCCCGTCCCAGAACACCCCAAAACCTGCCGCCCCCGCTGCATCTGAAAAAATCTGCACTTGCCACACTGTTCTGTCCTCTACAAAATCCAGCGAAACCCCATTGAAGTTCATCAGGAAAGTCTGCCATATTCTCAGGTCTGCTCGCACTCCCAATGAAATCCGCACCCTGTGATGCGGTAGCACCGCCCCGGACATGGCCATGCCCAGGCGCCTGCAAAAAGTCCTCCCCGCTCTCACCACCCTGCAAGCAAAATTGAACAGCCCCAAAAGTCTTTGGACCGTCTTCAGGTCAATCTTTTTCTCTCCCATCACCCCCAACAAACAGGCCTGTATGTCTCCCACTTTTTCAGCCGGCAACCGGGCTATCCACTGTACTGAGTCCAACTCAATGCCCAAAAATGTCAATCGACAGCTGGGCCCAGCTGTCTTCTCCGGCGCCAATGGGACCCCAAAGTGCCGGGCCATCTCCTGAAACTGTGCCAACGCTCGCCCACATGCACCCGACCTTTGCTGTCCGATGAAAAGAAAGTCGTCCAGGTAATGGGACACCTCCTTATGCCCACTGCTCCTTTGAAATGCCCATTGCAAGAAGGTGCTGAACAATTCAAAGAGAGCGCATGAAATCGCACAGCCCATGGGTAGAACTTTGTCCACAAAGATGGCCCCCTCAAACTGCATGCCTAGCAACGAGAAATCCGCCGGGTGTATGGGCAGCAAACGGAACGCCGACTTCACGTCACATTTCGCCAGCTCCGCTCCCTGCCCACACCTCTGTACAAGGCGGATCGCGTCATCCACTGAAGCATACAGTACCCGCGAGTCCGCTTCCGCGATGAAGTCGTTCACGGACCTCCCTTCTGGCCAGGACAGGTGGTGTATCATCCTGTACTCGCCCGGCTCCTTCTTGGGAACCACTCCCAGCGGAGAAATAATCAAGTCTGCTAAAGGCCAGTCGACAAACGGGCCCGCTATCCTACCTTCCTCAACTTCCGTTCTTAGTTTTGCTGACACTACCTCCGGCAACTCCTTGGCCGATCTCAAATTGTCCGCCCATCTCCTTTCCCTAGGACCCTGATACCCCACCCGGAAGCCCTCCGTAAATCCCCACTGCAACTTCAACGCTGCCTCCCTGTCTGGATATACTGAGAGCCACGGGCCCATGGCCTCAATTCGGACCGGAGTAGGCGCCCTTTGGTCCAGGCTGACCCCGTCCCTTCGTGGCCCGCCACTGTTCTGATGGTGTAGCCAATGTAAAACATTGGGTGAGGGCGTGTTTCCCACCACATTTGGAGCACTCATGCTTGAACTTACACGGATACCTGGAGCAGTATCCTTTGTTGTAGTTCCAACACGCTCCTGTGTTGCTCCCGCCTGGCTTCTGTTGTTCGCCCCCGCATTCCCTGCACTGGCCTGTCCACTACCCGCCCCAGACTGAGCGGGACGCGTCGGAAATGTCCGATACGTCACTGGCAGCCCGCTCGCCGTGTGCGTTGCTGCTGACGACTGCGTGGACGACATCCATTGCATCCACAGTTCCTGGTCCACCTCCCCCCAGGGTTTGTCAGGATTCGCTCCAATTCGGGCCCGAAACTCCTCGTCATAGCTGAGCCACGCAAACCCCCCAAAATGCATCTGCGCCTTCCTAATGATGTCCATGTATTTTAACATCGCTATGGCCCTGTCTTGATGCTTTTCGCAATATATGCTAGCATAAATCAGAAAGGCCGACGTCCAATTTTCCATGGTCACCGGCACCCGGGGTCTACGAGTCAGCTCCCATTCCTCCTCCTTGGAACCCTCCTTGGCCTGTATCTCCCTATGGAGCAGTTTAAAAACATCCACATATTCGTGTCGCCATATTCTGGCCCTTATTTTCTCCGACAGATGCGACCCCAACGGCATAGCCAACCCCATGTACGGCAATTTTTTGTGCTGCCGTTCGTCCCCTTTGTCGTCCTTCCCCTCTTCTTTGTCCGTCTGGACACTGGCCACCGCCTTCTTCCCCCCCCTTTGCCTGACTCTGCCGACTGCCCCCCATCCCGGGTGCCGCACCCTTTGGTTCCCGCACTGACCCCTCCCCCACGCCCACCGACCGGCAGGACTTCTTCCTACCCCGTCCCGACCCATCGTCCCAAGCCTCCCACCACTTGCCCTCACCTGACAAGGTGGTCTGTGCTCCTTCTTCCGACCTGCTGTTGCAGCTCTTCTTCGCAGTGGCCGTCTTGGCCTGTGTTCTAGCCGCCGCCGGTGCCTGGAAAATATCAACACATTTCGTCGTTGCCGCCCCCCCCACAGGCATCCTGGCCGGCCTTTCGACCTCCACACGCAACTCGCCTTCCTCAAGCTCATCACTGTCCTCCCCGTAATCCAACATCAACTCCGCTTCCGTATCCTCAGGCATCCAAGTCAACTCTTGCACCGCTCTTTTTACACCTTTTCCAGTCTTGGCATGCACCACTCCCCGTTCCCCTGCCCCTTTCGCTGTTGCCCGCTCCTTCGGTGGAGGGAAGGCCGCCGCGGACCCCCCTGCTGCTTCTGCCCGGCGTCTCGGGGCCGTTTTGCGCCCCACCGGCCCACCCCGTCTGCCGGCCACCGCCAGTTGGTCCCCCCCCCTCCCAGGCTGCTCCAACCTGAGAGGGTCCCAGCGCCAGCGGGCCTCAAGGCCGCCCCGGCCGCCCCTACCCCCGTCTGGGGGGAGCTATCTTCCTCCGCCCACACCCACGTGCCCCCTTTCGGGGCCTCCTGCCCCAGTTTTTCTGCCCAGGCCTCCTCCTCTGATGTGGTAGTGGGGGGCCCCTCCGCCCCCTCCAACTCCCCCCTGACCTCCCGGGCCTCGCACAACTCCGCCCACTGCGCTTCCGTGTCTCGGATCACGCGTCTCTGGTCCCGGATTTTTTCCTCCAGGGTCATGCACTCCCACCTCCGCCCCCCGGCTGCAGAGGGCTGCCCCCGTCCTCTCCCCCTGCCCTTGCCTTCGTCACCTGCGCAGCCAGGCCCATCCCCCCACCCCCTGCCCTCAGGGGCCCCCCGGAGGGGCACCCCCTATCCCTGCGGCCCCTCCACTGCGAAAGGTCCAGAGGGGACTCCCCCCCAGGAGCCCCCCCTCGTGGTGCTATCCACCCGACCCTGACCCAAACAGGTCCTGAGACCCCACAACCCCCCCACCCCCTGCCCCCGGGTACCCCCGCTTAACTCCTGGGCCAACCCCCCCTCCCTCCCTGCTGCCTCAAATTGGCCCACCTGGGCCTCTCCGAGCCCTGCTGTGCCTCTGGCTAAAGCCTGCTGCAGTCCCCCGGGCCGTCCCTCCAGCTATCCCATGCCCCCCCTCCCGGCAGCCTCGACCGCACGCACAGCAGGCAGGCTCTTCCTCCCTCCCCTCGCTTCCCCCTGACTTTTCCCGGACCACCCCCTTCCCGGCCACGTGGAGGGTCCGCTTTGGGGACTCCCGGCATGCTGCCACTGCCACCGCCACTCCGGCCGACGCGGACCGGGGGGTCCGCGTCATCCCAACCCACGCCTCCTCGAGGACTCCCGGGCGTAAAAGGTCCTCCCGCCCCGCCCTGCCGAGGACTCGCAGGGCCTCCCGCACTGCCTCCGTGTCCGCTCCTGCCATACCCTGAAATCCTACAACCCACTGCCCCCGGGCGCCGGCCGGCACCAGAGTGTTCTTTTACCCGAGTTCCCTACCTAACTCCCCTCACCTCAACTTTATCAGACCCTCCCGCTGGCGCTAGGAAACAGGAAGAGGAAGTCGTTTCCCCTTCCTGCTCCCTTATAGCCCCTATTGCTCCCTCCCCTTCCCCTCCAGCCTTCCCTGTCCGGCGCGAATCCCCCGGGGAAAGACTAGACTGCGTCCTGCTTTCCCCGGGGGCCGTCATTCTTGAGCCAACAAAGTGCAGGGGCTGCTTTTGTGCGTAAGTGCAGGCATATCGCCCAAGAGGGATGTACAGGTGCTGAGGGGGTCACAATTTTTGTGCAGCAGGGTGTATACTTTTTCGTCAAGTTTGCCCCAGGCGCCGCATGCAGGGCACTTACTTGTCCAGTTTGCTGGGCAGACGCTAGGTGGCACTTCAGCTACCATTCCAATCGGGCCACAGCTTTCCTGAGACTGCGGGCCTTTTTAGGTCTCGGCCTGCACCAGCGCTTGCGCTGGTCTGGCCGAGAGTTTTAGTAAGCGGGTTTTGGAAGTGCAAACACTGGCTTTCGGCTGGCGACCAGCTTGAGTTCACGATGGCGTGCACGCGCAGCTGGCATCTGGGTTTCCTATCTCTTCCTCATTTCCTCGTCATGGCTCATTAACTCTCTGGACTCTGATGTTTCAATCGCAGCAGCAGCTCACATTACCAACTGAGGGCCCTGGACTACAGTCACTTGAAAAACAACAGCGATTAGCATTGAAATGCAAGCTTTTTTTTGTCTAGTTAGAAATATTGCTTCGGTGGGTTGATTTCACCTTATATCGCTATTTGTTTTATATTGGGAGTCACAGCCTAATTACCAGTATTTTTGTCTCTCACTGGTTTTTTTAAAAATATTTATTCGCGCAAAGCACAAAGCTATATTTAAGGTTACTTTTTCCGCGTCACTTCTTCACTCTATTTAAACTCCACACCCCCCACTCTTATTGTCTCTCTCCTTCTCTCTCTCTCCCCTCTCTAATTCTCTCTCTACTTAATTAACTCTCCCCTCTCTATCTTTTTTAGCCTTTCATTCTCTCTCACCCCTTTATCTGTTTCTCTTTCAAACTCCTTCATTCACTCTCTCTCCCCTTCTTTCTCTCTCTCTATCCCGCTCCACTCTTTATTCTATGTACACCCTTTCTCTCTCTTTCTCTCTCACCACCCTCTCTAATTGGGCATTATATCTTCACTCTATCTCTCACTCGGCAACACCACAGCATCACTCAGCGCAACCACAGCATCAATCAGAGCCAGCACAGCATCAATCAGAGCCAGCACAGCATCACTCTGCACCAACACACCATCTCTCAACGCCATCACAGCATCACTCAACGCCATCACAGCATCACTCAGTGCAACCACAGCATCACTCAGTGCAACCACAGCATCACTCAGCACAACCACAGCATTACTCAGCACAACCACAGCATCACTTAGCGCCACAACAGCATCACTCAGCGCCACCACAACATCACTCCGCGCCACCACAGCATCACTCAGCACCACCATAGCTTTACTCAGCGACACCACATCATCACTCAGGGCCAACACTGCATCACTCAGCACCACCACAGGATGACTCAGCACCACCACAGCATCGCTCAGCACCACCACAGCATCGCTCAGCACCACCACAGCATCGCTCAGCGCCACCACAGCATCGCTCAGCGCCACCACAGCATCACTCAGCGCCACCACAGCATCACTCAGCGCCACCACAGCATCACTCAGCGCTACCACAGCATCACTCAGCGCCACCACAGCATCACTCAGCGCCACCACAGCATCACTCAGCGCCACCACAGCATCGCTCAGCGCCACCACAGCATCTCTCAGCGCCACCACAGCATCGCTCAGCGCCACCACAGAATCGCTCAGCGCCACCACAGCATCGCTCAGTGTTGATTCTCCCCTAGCGTCTGGCCGCTGCTAGTGTTATAATACAGGTACTAGTTCCCAACCTTCACCCTCCGATTGTTTATGCCCCTTCAAAAAAAAAGCTTTAACAAACAACCATTGCAATAGGCAGAAACAAGTTGCCAGCATTGCAAGAACAAAAGAAAACTGAGGAAATTTTTTATTGTAAATACTTTTTTTAATATGGTCGTTCAGGTTTACATAATGCCTTCTTGGTCATATATAAAGTAACAAAAATGCTTCTGACACTTTTTTATTATAACTTTTCAGCATGCCGCACAGCAGCCACACTTCTCTACAGCACAGCTTGAAGACATTGGCAAAGTCAATAGCTCTGGCTAAACACTTATAAGGCCCCAAAGGCGAGACCTATTGGCTATGCCAATGCTTGTTGGCTCATGTGGGCACTGCAGGCATTAAGGTCGTGCAGTTTGACATTCAAGCAAGAACAGGCTCAGTCTTATGGTTAACGGAGTGCTAACTAGTATCAGGTGAGGCGGAACACTTCCACAGCAGCCGTCAGTCCACTTGACTGTACTGTGCGAGGCCGTGGAGCCTTACATGCTCATTTTCTGTGGTTGACTGCAGTGGGCCGCTTTACTTGCATGGCCGCTGAGTGGTACACTAATTGGCCGCCCTGTGGCGCTTCAGACGCCTCTCTTGGCGGGCTGCGACAGTCTCTCCAGTACTGCAGTCTGTGTCTTATCATGCGGGCACTGTCCTTGTCGCTGTAGGGGAGGTGATAATCACACAGGACACAGTCGCGGGACGATCCACACTTCCCTCGCCTGCGGGGAGCCAACGGGCAGTGCAGGATTGAGAATGCCAGTGCGGGCTTCCTGTACTGCTGATGCTGGCTCACTCCGTAGGAAGGTGATGTGCACCTGCAGATGCAGCAGTGCCAATCTCCACTCCTGTCACCTGTGAGCCCTTGGGTTGCCAGAGAGCGGATGCAGTCTTCTCGCCCCTCACTGGCGTTGCAGGTGCAGGAGGGAATATCCGCTTCTTGCAGTCTCAGTTGGCTGCGTTGAGGCACCTCGACTGCAGCGCACCCTGCAACACTTCTCTCCCTTTCACAGCTCTCGGTAGCTGGCAGCAGGTACAGGGGGTGCCCTAGATGTTGGCTACACTTTCCTCCATGAAGAACAGCAAAGTAGCTGCCAGCACTCATGCGGAGATTGACCAGCTCGTCGTCATTGTATAGTAATTGGTGCTAGGCGCACATACTTGAAAATAAGGAACATTGACACAGTTGTCTGGTACTGGTAACTGGCCATTTGCACGTGCACTCGGGCCCTTTTATTGGCAGGGTCACCTGACCAGTGACGCCTGTGGTGGATGGGTGAGGGGTGGGTGTATGGCCAGCCCTCAAAGGAGTGGCACGTAAAACTGGTTCTTCCAACTCAAAAGAGTCACCCTTTCAGACTTAAAGGGACAGGGTAGAGTATAACAAAGTAAATAGTTTTTCCCTTCTGTGTGTGATGAATCTATATATGACCCCCACTTATATTTCTATAACCCAATCCGGATGCACCAAACATATATCAACATCGGTAATGAATAAAACGGATTATTGCTTTGTCTCCTGTTCAAAAATTCCATACATTTTTATTGTTATCACCAAAATTTAAACACAATACCATTTCAATATTTTAAAAACTACACAATTAAGAAAGTTCAGTGTACTACACCATTAAAAACCGTTTATTGTGTACAAAGCATGCATCAAATAATCATTCATACATAAACCATCACATTAATGGACATCACAATCATCCTTTTTACAAAAAGTAATAACATTCAATCCCTAATCTTTTTGTTAAAAACCTTTTCACAAAAGTAATAACATTCAGTTCTTAATTTTTATATTTAGAATTTTACTGTAAAACAATATCTGTTGAGGCAGCGTTTCGGCGGTTCCTGCAGTTGATCCCTGCCTTCTTCAGGACAAACATGTATATGAAAAACATTTTGGGGACTAAAGACAATGTATTCTAGGAGACAAAAACATAAAAGACCCAAACAGTGCAACATTTATAACCATGAAAACATCCCTTCATATATCTCATGTTCTGGTGCAAACTACTGGTTATAGGTAAAACACCTTTTTTTCAGTTTTGAAATTCATTATATCATTCATTCACCAAGGCCCATATGATGGGGTCACTGTTGGTACGACCTTCCCTTACTTATTAATAAGTTCAGGGGCTGATTGGCCTAAAATATTCAGCTAGTCCACAGATATCCTTAACAATACCCTTATGTTAGATACAGCTTCAATCTGACTCTTCTACACTAGAGATTAAATGCATAAATCCACATCAGTATGCTGTACCTTAATCTTAGTACGATAATTCCCTCACTGTAGGGGTCCGTTGGCTTGACACAATCGCCTCCAACAATATTTGTATCTTGTGACATATATGATTAAATTAGTTCATTTGTGTTAGAAGATATTACACAAGTCAACAGCTAAATCACGATCACTTACTTAATCTTCCAACGTAAGTATAGATTGGCACTTCTCCCAATTGTAA
The DNA here is from genome assembly GCA_963921515.1 of Calotriton arnoldi. NCBI lineage: Eukaryota > Metazoa > Chordata > Amphibia > Caudata > Salamandridae > Calotriton > Calotriton arnoldi. Next base: position 1,582,192 of record CAWUFW010001384.1, read on the forward strand.
TCATTGGTTCATCGTGGTTTCTTTAAAAGTGTTTCTGTGTTCTGTAATATATATCCCTTTTGATTACCCATTTTATCATTTATTACAGCTCTTGGTCGCCAATTTATATGATGTTAATTCATTAATGCTTACACGATTATTTCTGATAGTGGTATCACCCCAATGCATATGTTCGTACCCGGGCCTCTTAATAGATAAAGAATTATTATTAATTGGGATTCTTTCAATTCTAATCCCATTGGTCAATTCTGATCCAATGTATACTAAAAATGAATGAATAGACATCTGGATTTAAGCTATTTTTTTTAAAGATTTAATTTGAGGCATATGCTGCTCCACTACGCTCTCTCATGACTTTATAAAGTTTATATAACCTCCCACAGATCAAGTGTATTTGATTGTTGGGATTATATTCCTATTCCCCAAAGGTCTTTCTTTTATCATGTTCGAGGGCTCCCAGTTGCCCTCTAGAGTCCCTACTTAATAATGCCAGCCCTTTATTTTAGTTCTCGTGTAATACATGTCAATATATGCATGGGTCGCAATTAAACTTACTCGTACAGCCATGTCCCCATATATCCACCATAGTTATTAGTTTAGCAAAATAATAAGTTCGAGGCCCAAACTTTTGTTCAGGAGCCCCCGGCCAGCACTATCAAAGGCCGGGGTGCCGAATACCAAGCCAAGGCTGCGCAGTCTTAGATCCACCTCGTGTCTCTTTTAATCAGCACCAGACACTCTGGGGCAGATTTACAAGCCCCTTGCGCCACTTTTGCGTCACTTTTCCCATGTTAAAAGTGACGCAAAAGTGGCGGAAGGGCCTTGTAACTCTGCCCCTCTCTACCTATTTACTCTGTTAGGCTCTTCTTCATTCCTGCTTTCGCCCTTTGTCACTGTTTTCCGTCCTTCTCTCCCATCTTCTTTCCACCTTTGGTGTTTTTTAGGTCTCGCCTAGCGATGCAGCGCAAAGCGCTGCTCGCTATGCGAGATCTATTGTTGCCGACTTTTGCTCCGATGCGGGACACGAGATGTGCACGCGCTTGGTGCGAGCAGGAATTGTAATAGCGCCGCAAGCCGTACGCGTGCACATCAACTGTCTGTGCCGAAACTTAAACAGACAGGAGATATGCACGCGTACGGCTCGCGGCGTTATCACAACGCCTGCTCGCACCATACGCGTGCACATCTCCTGTCCAGGCACGCTCACGGCGTGTCTTCAGCTTAACTTCCCGCTGGTTCCGAGGAGTCAACATGGCTGCGCCCTCGCCGGGACACGAGGTGGACGAAAGACGTCAGGGCCCGCTGCAGCAGCTCGAGGGACCCCTGCGCCAGCTCGACATAGGCTTGACGACACTGCCAGCAAAGGAGGCACCGCAAGAAGCGTCACAACAGCAGCGTGTACTAGAAGCACGTCATGGCCAAGTGCAGCTAGAGCTCTGTGTGACGTTAACCCCGCAGCGAGAGGCAGAATCACGTCACAGCGAACAACCACGGCCCAACCTTGAGTCAGAGACACGTCACAATGATCAACGACCTCCACAGCCCGAGTCTGACACACGTCACAGTGAGCCCCAAAGGCTGCCACAGCGCGAGTCAGAGTTGCGTCACAATGAGCAACATTTGGCACAGGTACGCGAGCAGGAGGTACGTCATAAGGAGCAAGCACGGTTGTAGCAACACGAGCTAGGAACATGTCCAGTCCAAGTGCAGCAAGGAACGACGTCCAGCTCACGTTGCGTGGAGCAGCACCGACCGCCTGGGACTCCGACGGAGCCTCAGTCCGGGCCCCCTCTAAGAAACGGCGGACAGTGCGGCTGGAGCTAGCCCTTCGGGACCCCACGGAGGAGAGCTGCGCGGAATACAGCTATCCCGAGCTACTGGGGGCAGCCCGGCTTGGGGGCTCGGCCACACCACAGGTAAGGGATTGAACACGTCAGACTTATGAGCTACAGGTTCAGGGTGGGTGTTGGAAGTAGTCGCAACTGGAGTGGGTTCAACGGGTTTCGCAGGAGGGCACTTGGGTCTGGATGCAGTGCTCTCCGGTTTTGGTGGGGTGCTGAAAAGTCCTTTCCAGTTCAAGGGTGGAGGCTGCTGAAGTGGGTTGTTGGCCAGGCAATGCCCCTTACATGATTTGCAGGCATGAGCCTCTGCTTTTACTGGGCGCATAGGTGAGTTTTTGCTTTTTTGTGATGTTCTTGGCACACAAGGGAATCGTGCGTGTGTGCCGAGAGCTGCGATTTGTAGGCACTGTAAACTGCAGTAACTCAGTGTGGATCTGTGGTATAGAGGGACGCAATAATGTGACCTCTGTAGAGAGAGGGACCAATGTCCTCTCACTGGATTGTAAGGTATTGCCAGAGGTGGCAGCCTGATTTCTTTCTAGAAGGGAGCGGAGTCCCTTTACTGATACCTGAGGTGAGTGGCCTATTGGCTTCGTCCCTGTAAAGTGATAAGGACAGCTGTACTCTACATTAATTTTCTGTGTATGCACGTGTAGCGCTTGTATGTGGGCATACCTTCAGTGTATGTCAGAAATGTTCAAGGAGTTTGTGTGCTATTTTAAACCAATGGGTGATGCAGAATGTATTTTGATATAGCTGTGTAGGTACCGTATACAAAATGGAGAGACAGGAGTCGCCTTCCAGATGGGCTAAGTGAATTGCAGATCCCTGATACAGACTTAGCTTTTTGTCAACTAATGAAAGCAGTGTGTGTAAGGATAGGTGACAGGGGTATCTTGGAAGGACAGTGGTGTTTCCTGTCCTGACTTATGTTCCGCTAAAGGCGCTACATGCAAAAGCTAGCCGATTTGGCAAGTGTGAAGGTTGTTGTGCCAGTGTTTTGGTTAGCCCTGAGAGAAGCATCACAAAGTCTTTTTGGGACAATCACCCAGCATCAACAAAACATGTCTGAAAGAGTGTATGAAGTATGGCTCTAGATTCCATTCAGTGTTTGCAAGGTTTTCCATGACTAAAGCAGTGCACCCAACAGGGTGTAGGAGGACTTCTGTGATCCAGGGCTAGAGCCTCTGACTACCAGTTTCCCCAAGGGTGTGAGGGACTATTTACCCTAGACTATATCCTGCTGTTGAGTCTGCCTAGAAAAGTGGACTGCTGAGCGAGACACACTGGAGTTGTTACTGCAAGCGTCTGCCCAGCTGAGCAAGATAGGATATCTGGGGTCAGCTGTCCCAGAGTCATGGAGGGGCTCAGTACTGGTACCACTACACAACAAGCATTTGCAATGCAATAGGTCTCGCATTTACGCAAGTTTAAGCTATCGGCATTGTAATTGACACTGCGTTTTATTTATGTTTTCAAAAACCAAAACAAAATTAAAGGCATTGTCATTTACAATGCCAATAGCTCAAACTGGCGTAAATGCGAGACCTATTGCATTGCAAATGCTTGTTCTTTCTTGGTCTAAACACAAATTTATTGAAGGGAATGAGTGCCAGTGGTCCACACGTCCAACCACCAGTTCAAATTAAGCACTGTTTTATGCTCTTTATTATTAAAACTCCGCCATTCTATCGTGTACAATGGAGTTCTCACAATCTCAATGTTCTAAGCATAGTGAAGAAAAATATTCGAAGCGAGATTATTTCATGTGGCATATGGCCCTAAATAACTACGTATTTCTTTTATACTGGTGAAATGATATTAGCAATGACCACCAGGTGGCGAAATGCTCATACGACTGTTATGGCAACTTCTTTTGGCAATGTTTCGATGTGATTTATGCCTTTAAAAACATGAATGCCCCTAAAGTAATTGTTCAATTCTTTGAATGACTAGCCATAAAAGTATTCTTTTTTGATTTTGTGAATGGACTAAATACGTTCCTACTATCTGAAGGACTCCTGTCAGTTTAATTACACCTGTTGCATCAGGCCCGCATAAGACATCGACTGTAAATCCTTTCACAGACGTCCCTGGACCATGCATCACAATTTATCTACCTATTTATGTATGAATGAATGCAGAGCGTTTGCATAAAGACATCTGGATAGCAAAGGGTCCCTGAGCAGATGTGTGTGTTCAGAAAGATGATGCATGATCATTTACAATGACGTTGAGCAGGCATGAGGTATTAGGTTTTGTCTTGTGAGATGCAGTGTGCTCTGAAGACGTGTGTTTTTAGTTCCCTTCTAAATTAAAAGAGTGTAGGAGCACTTGTTGATGGAGTAGATCTGTCTTCTGTGTTTTTTCTTTGCTTATAGTTGCGGTGATTTCCTGGCCCCTGGTGTGGCAATGTCTGGCTGAGGTGGGTGTTTCCTCAGTCTGGGTTATAGGTGTGCTGCTTCTTTACAGGTGACGGTGCTGGTCTTGAAGAGAATGATGGCTTGGATGGTGAGCCAGAGAAATTCCCTCCGTGCTGGGGTTGAATGTTTTCGGGTCTTTGATGACAGGTGCTGCAGACAGTGAGTTACAATTCAGGGGTAGCAGTTTGGTGTAAGGGGTCCTTAAACTGAGAGTTTCCTCCATCCAAGGTGAGAGGGGAGAAAGGCTTGGACTGCTGTTTTAAAGTGGGCTTCAGGAATGAATGTTTAAACTTTTTGCGAGGATAGAGCAGATACGCTGCAGTCTAAGGGGGAGATTTACAAACATTTTGCGCTGGGTTAGCGCGACTGATGGAGCGCGATGGTGTTCTGTAATTGTAGGGGTGCATCATAATCATGGATAGTCCGCACCCGCATATACTCTTATGTTGTATTAACATTTGATCATTAGAAAGTGTTCGGTAATAACACGTGAAAGTGTAAACGGCAGGAAAAGTGTTGTGCCATGAGAAGAGACAACGTAGCATTCATGCTATAATATTGTAATCCATAGTATTTGATGTCATTTGCCAAACGAAATTGATTGTAGGTGATGTGATGTGTATGATTTAAAAGTGCACCATATTAAAGTTGCACATAGAGGTGACTAAGTTGCATTTAACGTGTAAGATTTCATAAGTTGCTCGCAGTTAACATGAATTTGATGTGCTTCTGTAATGTATTGAGGTATAAAGGCCTAAATGAAATGTTCACTTATGTGTGTATTTGAAAGGCCTATGTGTGTCACTCTTATGTTGCCCGATTTCTGTAGGCCTGAATTGTATTTTGCCTGGGAGGTCTGAAATAGGGTTGTTAGAAGTTTCATGTGCACGTTGAATTTGTTCTGTTCTCACATTTCTGTTGCAGGTGGAGAAAGTCGTCTTTGTTAGTTACAATAACGTCTTTTGTTTAGGAGAGTTAGGCTTGGGAGGATGTGATACAAATGTGCACGTACCACAGATAATTGGAAGCCGGTGCTTTTAATCAC
>CAWUFW010001384.1:1597500-1605000 GCA_963921515.1 Calotriton arnoldi
ATTTCTGGTGGCCTTTTCCCCAATTTTTTAGTAAATTTAGTTAAGGCCGCGGTAGACTTCATAAACAGAAGGCTCCTAGTCTTTATCGCTAGTGCCCAAGACCCTGTGCGATCAAAAAGAACACCCAGGTAACAGAAGGAGTTAATAGATTCTACCCTGCTTCCCCCAGCTTGGAAACTGCGGTCCTTATGTTTCCTCGCCCACAAGTCATAATAAAACTTTTCTTTACATTCATTTTTAATCCAAGGTTGTCCATAAAACTTGTATAAAAGGTAAGAGCCTTCTGAAGACCAATCTGGGTACGTGCCATAAGCACGGCATCGTCGGCATAGAGGAGGGAGACTATCGGGCGTTTATTTACATATGGCGGATCCCCAGCATTTGCCACCAACTCCTGTTCCAAGGCATTTGTATACAGAGTGAACAGCAGTGGTGCCAAAACGCAACCTTGCCTCACTCCCTTCTCAACTTTAAACGGCACAGTACACTCTCCCTTAAGTCCGTACCGGACTTTTGCTGTAGACGCCGGAGTATAGCTCTCTTAAAAACTGTATTAAAGTAGGATCAACCTTTAAATCTCTAAGAACGCCCCACAGCTTATTATGAATTACACAATCGAATGCAGCTGTGAGGTCAACAAATGCCAAATAAAATATCCCCTTTTTTGCCTGCGTATACTTTCCAATTAAAATATTAAGATTAAGAACCTGCTCGTTAATACCTAGACCTGATCTAAAACCGTACTGTACATCGCTCAAAATACTATTTTCTTCCGCCCATAATTGCAACCGGTCTAAAACAATCCTGCCTGCTACCTTCATGAGTGAGTCTAACAGAGATATCGGACGGTAGCATGCAGGATTTTCCCGATCCCCCTTTTTAAAAATGGGGACGATGATTGATTCAGACCAAGTACCTATGAATCCCCTTGCGCAACATGCTTGTAAAACCCGTGTTAAAATTGGCCCCCACATTTCAAAATTAGACTTAAAAAGATCAATTGGTACCCCATCAGGACCGGGGCCTTACCACTCTTACTTGCCTTAATAGCCGAGGTAACATCCTGTAAAGTTATATGGAAATTAATGGGTGTGAAATTCTGGTATTCCCCCTCCGTATTTTGCCCACAAGCTACTTCCTTCTCACTAATCTTCTGTAGGGAATAGACACTTGAGAAGAAATCCACCCAAATTTGTTCCTCTATTGCTACCTCGATTAATGGTGCATCCAGTCTATTGTTAAGAAATGGGGCGTTCACAGCTGACCAAAATTGCGAACTATCCCTGCTCAAGGCTGCATCACTTAAATTCTTCCAAGCCTTTTCTTTTAGTTCATTCATCCTGTTTTTTCTGGCTATGGTATACAACTTTCTACAGATCCTAATTTCCTCATTATCTCTTACTGATCTATGTAGAGCATTCTTTAAATTCGTATAACTTTTTGTACAATTGTTATCGAACCATCCCTTACTGGTGTTACGAGTACCTTTACTTTGCACTCGTAACGTACTTCTCACAGTCTCAGTTATACAGGAGAAGGCATTTAAAATATTTTCGTGCGTCGGGCTTTCACTTAAACAGATAGAAATTGGCACATATGCATTTGTAATTATTTCTTTACTTAGCTCCGCAGGGTCCTGGCTTGACCATCGGATTGTATAACCATTTTGTCTTCCCATTTCTATATTTTGTACCCATGCTATTTTATTACAGTTTCTCCTTGCTTTATTTGTGGGAGTTGCAATATCTACACTTATTGCCAAGTGATCACTCATTACGTTTTGATGAATGTTATACCCTATAACATAACTTGCATAGCAATTTGGCATAATAATAAAATCTATTGTCGATTCGGCTCCTCTGCCAATAAATGTGTGACCAAACTCCACCTTCGGGGTACATAGACAATTTGTGAAACCAAAGTCATGCTTGAACAAAATCTCATTATACAAATCTCCTTTATCAGAATGAGAGAAATGAATGGGTGGGTCATCTTCCTCCAATGTTAATCCACATCTTCCTATTTCAGCCAAAGGACACAAGCCAACATTAAAATCCCCACCCCAGATAGGAATGATTTCAGACTCTGTTTCAGATTTTAAGCTAGTAACATCCTCACTGAGCTTCTTCAAAATGGCGCCCAGTTGCCCTTTTTCTACATTATTATAAAAGTTAATCACAGCTAGAATGCAGTTCACATCCAAGTGTATTAAAACAATTTGATAATAAATTTCAGAGCTAATCATATTAATGTTTTGAGCCCCCAGCAAATTTGAAACATATACACAAACTCCACCCTTAGATCTTCCACTAGATGATTGAATTGCTGGCGTATGAAAAGTCCTAAAACCATTAATAGTTATTTCCTCGATGGCCCAGGTCTCTTGTAAACATATTATGTCAAAATTATTGATAAAATCCAGCCAAACTGTATCATTCGCTTTGTTCTTTAGCCCCGCGATGTTCCAAAAAAGAACTCTACAGGCTTTTACGTCCTGGGTCACTGTTTCAAGCACGGTTACAGGCTGATTGCTAGGTTCACCCTCGGATTGTGAGTTAGGATCAAAATCTCCCATACCACCCATCAATATGGAGGGTCTGCTCATGTAATCTATATCGATTAACTCCTCACTTATAAAGTTACTTTCCTCCTCGTCTAATAACTTAGCCTCTATTGGACTAAACCAAACTAATGCATCTGGGGTTTCTATACTATGTTTAATTTCGTTCCCCAAAGGATTCAGCCCATTTGTTAGTCAATCATTTTCGTCTAAAGTTGTTAGTGGCCCAAATCTATTTGATGTTGCTAAGTTAAAAAGTGGGCCATCTGTGAACTGTTTACATGGGCCATAATTTTCTGACTTTGCGGAACACGAAGGTTGATAAAAAAAGCCCAAAGGGAGAACTTGTATATTTGAGTGGATATGGCTAGGCTCTTGTGATCTCATTAGGATTTCTCTTACCAAAATAGGTGATCCCAATGAGAGGGCGATACAATCACCTTCACAGAGTTTGTTATTATTTCCCACCCAATCAATTCTCCTCACCATCTTAAATTCCCTAAAGAGGGCACTAGTCAAGCCCGTTCTGTTTCCCAACCAATGTAAGGTTTTATTTCTTAGGGCAGGCCAAGTTTCAGTATTGGCCAATGGCAAGGGCGGGACGTTTGCTAAAATGATTGTGTAGGGTGTAGCTGCCGGCGGCAAATTTAATGTTTGCAAACTGTGCAATACCGCTGGTGCATAACTGTCTAATGTAGTCATTCTTGTATTTTCCCCTCCCCGCCGACTTTCAACTAATTTATGTTGTGTCCTTCCCATCTCATTTAATGTATGCATCACTCCTTTTTGAGAAGAATTATTTTTCGTAGTTGCAGGTATATTGGGGTTCAATACTTGTCTCTCACCCTGATCTCTCACCCTATGCGATGTCTTTAATGTCAGAGGGGTTACATTTTGGGCTACCTTCTCAGAATATGTACTCAAACCCAATAATTTTTGAGGTTCTTCAGTGGCCTTAATCTGTGCTATTAAAATTTTCTCAATTCCTAATTCTATTTTATCCAATCTGCCCGTAAGAATATTAATGGCTTGTGTAACGGACTCAGTTAGTTCTTTAACTGCCACGGACAGACTTGCCGATTCACATGAGGTTGCATCGCATTTATTATTTGCCTGTAAAGTGTTAGTAATACCTCTTTCTTTATACAATTTATTTTTAGGGCCCTGAGATTTTCCCTGTGGCTTACTTAGATGAGTCCTAATTGGTTTTGGGATAAATTGTGCTATGTGCAAACCTTTAACTGCAACATCCAATTTTCTTGAATTAGGTGATTTACACGATTTTTTAGGCGGAGGGAAATGTTCGTTTTCTGCTTCTTCTAAAGAAATGTCCTCAGTAATTACCTGAATACACCCATTGTTTTGATGCTCAAGAGGAGTATCACCCAGGATAGCGAACTCAGTAACCTCTACACCATTTGGAATAGTATTTTTATCTTTAAACTGAATGGGTAGCAATAGTGGATCCACTGTATCAATATTTAATGTTTCTTCAACGGAGATTATCTGTCTTTCGATATCTCCAACTGCACCAGTTAAATAGTTAAGCAGGGTCATATTAGCTTTCTTATTTTTACTTGGTGTTTTCGGTGTATGGCTCACTATCTGCTTTCTTTTTCCCATGATACTAATAGTCTAAATGAGTACTACGACTACGACTGGGGCTCAGTGTCCTCAATGGGCACAACCCATTTGCTAACACTCCCACACTAAATATAAAGTGCAAAGTGCTTATTCTAAAATGATATCGAGCCCCAAAAGAGAGAGAGTACAAATACAAATGTAATTTTTATACCTTGAATTTCAATAGGCCTCAGATTAAGAATAAAAATAAGTTAACACATTTAAATGGAGGTACAATATTAAAAATACAATATTAAAAGTACAGTTAAAGTGTAATGTGCAATGTGCAATATGCAATGTGCAAAGTGCTAGGTATAAGTTTAAAAAGTTTGAAATGCAAGAACAAAAACTGTTCAAAAGTCAAAAAAATAAGTGTCAAAGAAAAAAATGACTATGGACCTTGCTTCTTTAAATGCAATATAGCTGAAAACAGCTAGTAGAGCACTCACACTTAAGAAAAGCTGTGATACCTCTCAGTCAACTCCTGTTAAGGGACAATATCCAAAATGTTAAGAGGGTAGCCCTGCCCTGCCTCTTCCTGTCAATGACGGGCAAGGACGGGCCCGCCCTTGGCCCGGGCTTCGCCCAGGCACAGCCCGCGCGCGTCCGCGCTGCGGGAGGTGCAGGGCCCTCTTATTGCGCCTCCGGGCGCAAGTGCGGCGTCAGGGGGCGTCGAGACTGCTATGGCTGCTGGGGGATGTAGTTTTGGCAAGCCGTTCCCCTCACGGCACCTTGGTAATTGTAGTGGCCGTTCCCCTCACGGCGCCAGAAGAAAATGAAAGAGAAGCCGTTCCCTTCACGGCTGTTTGCTGGTCCGCGCTGCGAGAGGTGCAGGGCCCTCTTATTGCGCCTCCGGGCGCAAGTGCGACGTCAGGGGCGTCGAGACTGCTGTGGCTGCTGGGGGATGTAGTTTTGGCAAGCCGTTCCCCTCACGGCACCTTGGTAATTGTAGTGGCCGTTCCCCTCACGGCGCCAGAAGAAAATGAAAGAGAAGCCGTTCCCTTCACGGCTGTTTGCTGGTCCGCGCTGCGGAGGTGCAGGGCCCTCTTATTGCGCCTCCGGGCGCAAGTGCGGCGTCAGGGGGCGTCGAGACTGCTGTGGCTGCTGGGGGATGTAGTTTTGGCAAGCCGTTCCCCTCACGGCACCTTGGTAATTGTAGTGGCCGTTCCCCTCACGGCGCCAGAAGAAAATGAAAGAGAAGCCATTCCCTTCACGGCTGTTTGCTGGTCCCGCGCTGCGGGAGGTGCAGGGCCCTCTTATTGCGCCTCCGGGCGCAAGTGCGACGTCAGGGGGGCGTCGAGACTGCTGTGGCTGCTGGGGGATGTAGTTTTGGCAAGCCGTTCCCCTCACGGCACCTTGGTAATTGTAGTGGCCGTTCCCCTCACGGCGCCAGAAGAAAATGAAAGAGAAGCCGTTCCCTTCACGGCTGTTTGCTGGTCCCGCGCTGCGGGAGGTGCAGGGCCCTCTTATTGCGCCTCCGGGCGCAAGTGCGGCGTCAGGGGGGCGTCGAGACTGCTGTGGCTGCTGGGGGATGTAGTTTTGGCAAGCCGTTCCCCTCACGGCACCTTGGTAATTGTAGTGGCCGTTCCCCTCACGGCGCCAGAAAAAAATGAAAGAGAAGCCGTTCCCTTCACGGCTGTTTGCTGGTCCCCTCTTAAGGGAGAATGTACCGATTAGCGAACTTAAAAAAATCAGTAATTGACGTCCAATTACCGTCGGTACTGCATTCATGAAGTTGCTCACAAAAATACTAACTAAAATACTATCATTTTTGTTGAATTGAATACGAGACAAAAAGGCTTCATGAAGGTGAGAGGTTGTCTCGAGAATCTGACTCTTCTGCAAAATATCATAAAAGGGGCACAAGAGATCAGAAACTCATTAGCAGTAGTATTCATAGACATCTCAAAAGCCTTTGACTCTGTCAGCCATGGTCACATTTTACAGAGTCTTGCAAGGCACATAGTTCCATCATACATCAGAGACATAATAAAAGACATTCACTGACTCAACAACATTTTTCAAGGGAAATAACAATGAAGCAACTCCTGAAATAACAATGAGATCTGGGTTAAACAAGGTGACTCTTTATCCCCACTGCTATTTAACATTGCCATGGATCCACTGATCTGTGATCTTCAGAAAGAAGGCAAGGGCTTCACATTCGGATCTGATGGTCTCATTGAGCAAATCACCGCTCTAGCTTTTGCCGATGACATCGCAGTACTCAGCAACACCTGGAAAGGAATGAGTACAAATCTGAAAATCATTGAGAAATTCAGTAAAACAACAGGATTAAAACTTAATGTGAAAAAGACACATGGATTCTATATAAGTCACCATAAAGATAAAATCCTGATTAACAACTGTAAACCATGGCAATTTGAAAAACAAAATATTGAAAACATTCATCTTGGAGAAAGTGAGAGATATCTCGGATTGAACTTTGATCCACACACCGGCCATACAAGCAACAACAAAATTAATGAGGTTCTTGTTAATTGGGCTCAAAAACTTGATAATCTACCACTTAAGCCCACACAGAAAATTGAAATTTTGTGTCAGTACTTGATCCCTAAACTGTCATTTAAATTGGAAATGACAGGAACAGAAAGCTAAAACTTTAAACATCCTGGATCAAACAATAAAAATGTATGTCAAACATTTTCTACACCTACCTGCATACACATGCGATGGTCTCCTATATTCGAAAAGATCCTTTGGGGGCCTCAGTATACCAAAACTATGTACAACAATTGGTCTAAACAAAGTCAACAGTTTATTGTATCTCAGGGCAGCTCCAGATCTGTACATAGCTCATTCATTCATGTATGCAGGAGAAGTAATCAATGAGAAAATTGATAACATCATCAAAACACACAAACTCAACATTTTAGATAGTAGGTTTCTGAGTTATGATTTGAATTTGTTAGCAACATATGATTGGTGGAAAGAAGAATTTGAGAAATGGGCAAATCTCCCTGTCCAAGGTGATGGTATAAAATACTTAGCAAGTAATCCAACCTCCAATTTCTGGATCAGCAAGCATAACAAAATGAAAGAAAATTAGTACATAGCTGCGCTGATGTTGAGAGCAAATGTCTTGTATACTAGAGAAACCATCACCAGGGGAAGATATCGTACATTTGCTACTTGTAGGTACTGCAAAGATGTTTGCGAAACAATTTCACATATTTCAGGTACATGTCCCAAAACAAAGGACATCAGGATAAAAAGACACAACAACATTTTGGAATTACTCATTGATAGAGCAAAAAGGTGTGGGTGGATGGCATATAGGGAACCTCATGTTAAGA
>CAWUFW010001384.1:1610000-1612500 GCA_963921515.1 Calotriton arnoldi
GGAGGTCCGTCGAGGACCACTATCCGCAGCCAACGGCCCGAGGCCCAGCCGGGGTGTCCGAGCCCCCGGGACACAGAGCCCCCGAGCACTCCGAAGGGCAGGCGGGAGCCCTCCCGCGAAGTCTCGGGCGGGCAGATTGGCGTCCTTCGGGCCGGGCCATCTGGTCACGCCTTCCCCCACGGCCATCTGGTCGCGCGCAATGCTTTCCAATGGGGCAACCAGATGGCCGGGCTATATCGGTGTAGGGTTTTTAGTAAAGACAGGAAGATTGGCGCTTAGACTAGTTCGCGTGGTGTCTACTATGCTCAGAGTGTGCACGGTGCTGCCAGGTCGGGGGAAATACCCTGTAACCCCCGTAAATGTGTGAGTCGAAGACCCACACGAATAATGAAAGCACAGTCCTGGGCACACGTAATAAGGTTATAACAATGGTTGAAATGTCTCGTATTGTACGAATATCTGTGGTCGACACCAGTATACTATGCAAATGTATTTAATAATGTAACAAAGAAAAACAACCAGCCAACACGTGTTTCGTCACATGAGTGAAATAACCCGTGACTTCTTCAGGGCTGTGTGGCGGTGCAGAAAATCATTGTGGTGTTGCGAGGCCGGTGATAATTCCAACCCGGCAAGGGGGTCAAATGGGGACCAAAGGTCCACGTTAAGTTCCTGGTGGGAGGGGAAGGAGGCCAAAAGTGGCAATCCCCTGCAAGTCAGGTGTAAAAAGGGCGGGTTGGCCACTTATTACGTGAAGTCCTCAATGGGAGTGTTACACGGCCTGATGTGACGTGTAGAAGTGAAGGTAGAAGATTCGGGGATGTATGAACCGTTGGGAATGTGTCCTGATTAGTCCAGTGTCTTTAGGAAGTTAGTGGGCGGGTACGCCATTCTAACGAGGTTGTCTAAATTTGATCTGGTGGCATAGGAGGAGACACTGGTTCCGTATCAGTTTCCGGATGCCGGGCTGCCCTGGAAGTCCCGATGAGGGCTAGTTTGCCTCCCTGATCCAAGCCAGGGCTCCAGGAGGTCAGGCGCGTCTGCGCCTTGGGTCCCCTCATACTCGCAGTGCACACAGGTTACCAGAAAGGGCGGTACACTTCCTCCGGATTACTAGGGACAGGGTACTCCAAAACCTCTCTCGGCCTAGCGGTCCTCAGCCGGCAGCCGAACGGGCCAGGACGCCCCCCAGCCCGGGGCTCAGTCCCCCGGCCCAATGTGTGGCGTGGTGCCCAGGATGGGGGTCCGTGGGCCCGGGGAGGCCTCACCTCTGCCCCGGAGCCCTGATGGGGTCCGGGGCCCCAGGCTCAGTTTCCTGGCCTGCTGCTCCGCCAGGGGCCCAAGACGGGGTTCCGCCGGGCCCGGGGAGCCTCCCCCTGCTTGGCTGGGTTCAGGAGCTCCAGCCGGGGGCCTGGGGAGGGCAGCCTCCCCACCCTGGGCGCCATCCTCAGGCCTGCCATGTGCCAGGGTGCCTGGGACGGGGTCCCGCAGGTCCGGGGAGGCTTTCCCTGTGCCTCTGGGCCCAGGAGCCCCGGCTGGGTCCAGGGGCCCCGCCGGACCCCGGGTCGGGTGCTTTAGCCCTGGGCCCCGGACTGCCACTCTGCCAAAGGCCCGAGATGGGGTTCCGTCGTGCCAAAGGAGCCTCCCCCTGCTTGGCTGGGTTTAGGAGCTCCATCCGGGGCCCCTGTTGGCCCCAGGGAGGGAGGCCTCCCCACCCTGGGCTCCGTCCTCTGGCCTGCCGCGTGGCAGGGTTCCCGGGATGGGGTCCCGCGGGCCCGGGGAGGCTTCCACTGCGCCTCTGGGCCCGGGAGCCCCGGCTGGGTCCAGGTGCCCGCCGGGCCCCGGGTCGGGTGCTCCAGCCCTGGGCCCCTTCCCCCGGTCTGCCGCTATGCCAGAGGCCCGAGACGGGGTTCCGTTGTGCCAGGGGAGCCTCCCTGCTTGGCTTGGTTCAGGAGCTCTGTTCGGGGCCCCTGACGGCCCCGGGATGGCAGCCTCTCCACCCTGGGATCCATCCTCTGGCCTGCCGCGTGGCAGGGTGCCCGGGACGGGGTCCTGCGGGCCTGGGGTGGCTTCCCTGCGCCTCTGGGTCCAGGGGCCCCACCGGGCCCCAGGTCGGGAGCTCCTGCCCTGGGCCCCGTCCCCCGGCCTGCCGCTATGCCAAGGGCCCGGGACGGGGGTCCGTTGGTCCCGTGCAGACCTCCCCCGCTTTGCCTGCTTTGTCAAGGTGTCCGCGGGCCCAGGGTCGGAGTGCCCGTCGGCTCCCCCTCTCGCAGCCCCATGGCTGAGGCCCAGCTGGGGCCCCGGGCCTCTGGCCCCCCATGCCTCGGCACCCGCTCGCCCTTTCGTTAGGGCACAGAGCAACCAGATGGCCGCCCTTCGAGCCCGGCCATCTGGTCGCGCCTATCCTCTCGGCCATCTGGTCGCACGCAATGCTTTCGAATGGTGCGACCAGATGGCCGGGCTTCCCTGAAAGTCCCGATGTGGGCTCATTTGCCTCCCT